>RXID01014385.1:0-407422 GCA_005019695.1 Trichopus zeylanicus subsp. travancoricus
TCTTATTCGTCTCGTCTCCAAGTCATAGTCCAGTAAGAAACTTTGCAATGTCCTACACTTGGATAAATCAGAAAAATAAATATGGTTTCCCTGTCGCACCCTCATCTCTGCAGCTGACAAGAAACAAGAGAAACGTTCACTAACGAACAGTACGCGGTCTCCCAAACTATTCACCTCGCTCCATTCCATCTTCCTCATATCTGCTCTAAAGACTCGTACTTTAATATTCTTTTGTATGGTGGCATCCGAAGGGCAAGGGTAATCCATCCAAGCCGTCTTCCGAAAGAACACATGAACCAACAAAAGCTCGCCGCAAGATTCAACCAAAAAAGTACACGTACAACTTTTCCTCTTTTTCCAAATAAAAAGCTCATTAGGAGGGAGTTGCCCACAGTTCATTGGAAACACTTCCAACTTGTATTCTCCTGAGTTGGAAGAAGGATCCACGAGGATGAGATGATCATTCACAGTCAAATAATAAACTTTATGGCCACTGGAAGTAGAACTCTTTATCTGATCTAGTTGCAAACTGGACTGGATTGTAGTCCATGTTTCATCCATGCCCACCCGATAGAACGCCATGGTAGTCTATTTCCGAATAGGGAAGCACGAGCCAAGGGAACTGAGCAGGAGGATGATTATTTCTTTGTCCAAGCAATGCTGCAGTGCGCCACAATTTGCAAACGGCACTGAACCGAACTCGATCGCGCGCAGTGAGATACCTCCAGATGATAGCAAGAAGTCCAGGCTCGAATAGGACCGGCCATTGCTTGATGTCTATTTTTGCCAGAATTCCCTTCTCCTCCGGCGCTTCCTGCAATAAACAAATGTATAAATTAATCATCATAAAATTATTCATAAAAAAACTTTGCATTAATGAACATGGTAATAATTATTTTGATAAAGAGAGAAAGAGGGAGATGTGAGACCTTATTATTATTGAAATTTGGAAGAAAGGAGATGAACTTGGTGGATAGAGATGGATCAATTTCTTCAGGCGCCATGCAATACTGACAACCGCAATACATGTTGAAAATTTGAGCCGCCGAGGAGAAGAGTAATACCGACTACAACGAATTTGCACCCTCCTGCTATAAAAATCGAACCTTCAAAGATTCCACCACAAAAATTAAGAAGGAACTTTTTAACCTCCCAATAAAATTCACTGCTCAATCATCAGAAGAGAAACTTGAAAAACAAAATTGTGATGATTTTCAATTGCAAAATTCTTTTATATATAGACTTTGCATAGACAACTATTTATATTACATGCATGCACCTCTTTAAGTTTTCTTGATGCACTTAATTAATATTCATGTAATATGCAAAATTGGTGCTTTGAATCATCCACAACATTCTAAATATGCCATCCAATCCATGCACCTCTTTAAGTTTTCTTGGTGCGCTTAATTAATGTTCATGTATTATCCAAAGTTGGTGCACTAAATCATTTAGAAAATTCTAAATATATCATCAAATTTAATTAGATACTTTGAACTTAAAGTTATATTATACAACTTAAAAAGAGATTTTTCTTAAAATTTAGAGTTTGTTTAGTTACAAAAAATTGTTTTAGTTTTCTAAAAAATATCTCTTCAGAGACAAAAAAAAAAATTAGAGATATTGTTCAAAAGTTATTTTTTTCCAAGTTGAAAAAGTAAAAATCACTTTTCTATTTTCTAAAATTGTATAACATTTTGAAAAATACCTTAATGTTATTTTCTGAATTTTTTTTTAACTTATCTAAATATATCATTGAATTTAATTAAATACTTTGAACTTAAAGCTATATTATACTACTTGAAAAGGGAATTTTTTTGAAATTTAGTTTTTAATACGGCTCTCAAGGTTTTGGATTTTGTTTGAGTCAAGAGCAAAAAATGTCAAAGTAGTGGAAAACCCCTTTTAACTTGGCGTTGACGCCTTGCTTCTTGACCAAGATTTTGAGACGAAATCTCTATTTCCACGTCCTCACACTTGCAATTTCACGCTGATTCCTACGCCACCTTCTTCTTCTCCTCTTCGTTCTCTTCTCTTCACACCTTCTTCACTTGATTTTCTCCATTTGCACTTTCTCTTCTTTCTAATGGAGCCTCGACCGCAGTCTGAATGGCAGCTGCAGTGGAGTCAGGAGGAGACCCCGTGTCATGCTCCAAACCTGAAATTTCGAGGCTTGAAAAGTTGACAATGTCATATACTTATAAGGTTAAAATCTCATAAGCATACAAGATTAGAAATTTAAACATATACCTATAACAATCTATAAAATTATATTGATAACTCTTGAAAATCAACCTCGATAATATCATCATAAATTCTCAAATTATTTTATCATATCTTTACATATTTTTCAAATACTAAAATACCTAATCAGAATGTAATACTTCACGTTATAGCTTAATTGATACTTAGAAATTCACATATAGTGACCAAATATATAAGAGAATGAGCAATTTCATGTTAAAACAATATTTTTATAACATACTATATAACTTAGTAGTCAGTTTTGAACCGAATCAAATCATTATAAAAATTCAAAACAAGTATCAGAAATATGATTTTTACTAAAACTTAGCAAAATATGGTTGTTAAATCCATCAATAAAAATTTATTCAGAAATCACCGATCAAATCAAAGTAAAATGATTGGTGTCTCTTATAGGAAGCAATGAGCTTACACACAATGATGATTCGAAACTTATCCAGAGAATTATAAATCAACTCAAAAGAAAATAATTGTTGTTTTTTATACGAAGCAATGAGCTCACACATAATGATGATTCGAAACAGATATAAATTAACACGCTTGAAATTAGTGGTCATAACAAAAGTCGAAAATTATCCATAAAATGCGTCTGATAAAAATGTATAGCTATTTTGATACTCGCAAGTAGCAGTGAAATCGATTTTTACAAAATACAATACACATCGACATGGCCATTGTTATCCCCAATGACTAGGTCGAGCATTATTGTTACATCCAATGGTTAGGTCATAACAAATTCCATTGTTATCTCCAATGATTGGATCAAAATAAATACCATTGTTATCTCTAATGGGTAGATCAGAATGAGCATCATTGTCATATCCAATGGTTAGGTCATAAAAAATACCATTTTTCTCGCTAATGGTTGGATCAAAACAAATATCATTGTTATCTTTAATAGTTGGAGCAGAACAAATACCATTGTTATTCCCAATGGTTGGGCTAGAACAATAAAAGTGAGAGATAACCAAGTCAAACATGAATCATAATGCTGAGATCTAAAAATATTTATAAATTATATGATTTTACATTCATGATTTCATGTATGGTCTTCAAGTTCAAAATACATAAGTCCAAAATAGGGTCAGAAGCTAAATAATTACTTTTACAAGTTACATGTATAATTTTCACTTTCAAATATAATAATCTAAATAAATATCGAAAGATAAATAATATTTTTTATAAATTCACGTGCATGATTTTTATATTCGCAAGATAAGTAAATATATCATAAATATAAGACAAGCTATAATACTCATAAAATTTTCAAAATATTAAGAAATATTTCAAGCTAAATATATATATAATATTTATGGTTCATAATTATCCAAAAATTTAAGTATCAAATTAGGTTGTTAGCTTAACATTATCAAAAATCACTTATTCTCTTACCTAAAACGGAGTCACGATAAGTACAAGTATTTCAAGCATTTACTTTCCGACATAAAGTATAAAAGCAAAATTTATTCATCGAATCTCATAATCATAACAATTATTTACAAATGTATTAACTCAATTTTCTAATCTGACTAACTCTTATGACCTTAATCTAATACATGCTAGCATCTAAAATTATTACACAACATTTGGTTAACAACTCGTGTCACAGTGGCTTATTTTTTTCATCAAATGTAGTATCATAATAACTCCAAAATATGAATATGAGGTTCAAGATGATCATATTAATGTATCAAGAATATATAAATCAAGACAAGCTCAAATATTGATCAAGAGCATGCGTCACAATAAGTTTATTTTAACTTCATGTCTGACACGAATCAATCATAATAATTTGAAATCAAAGCCTATGATATATATTCTCTTAATATTAAAGTCAATGAACACATGTAATACCACTAATGGGCCTGCATTACATAATATTTTCTAAAATAAAATCTTAGTTAAATGGATTCAAGGCATTAGTATTATCCCCAATTTTAGTAACAAGATTTCAATGCATGTTTAAGATTTGTGCTTTTAAAACGATATTATACACTTTCAACATTAGAATCTTTAAAATTATCACAATAATTTGATCTATCTACACAACTTGAGTTCGTATAAGAATAAAGATAAAATCAAGCATTTTGAAATACAATTTGACCCATTTTCACAAATCAGCTTCAAATCGATCTAATAATTTACCAAAAATAAAAAAACAGAAAAATAAATATCTAAATTTCATGATTTTTTAAATTAAAAAATATGAGTTTATGAAGAAGAACGATAAATACTGGCTCTTATAATGGAGTCCGCGCTCTTCCCCATTATCGCCATTAAATTTTGTGCCGCACAAAATCCTAGCCGCTGTTTCTGTTTTTTTTTCTTTGTCGCAGGCAGCTTCCCCCGCTCCGGCGACCAATGCAAGTCCAGTGGAAGAACCTCCTCGTCCGCTTCAAGGTCCTTCTTCATCCTCTTTTTGGGGTTTCGTTTTATTTTTCTTTTATTGATCTGCACATGTGGATAAAATATAGACAGGGAAGTGAGTCTATGGAAGCGGAAACCAGTAAAAAGTTCCCCTTCCAAGAAGAGATGCAGAAGATATTGTCTGAAAGGATGGAGTGCAATGAAGAGGATGATGCTCGGGAGGGGAAGAGAAATAAGAGCAGAAGTGTGGAGGGGGAAGAAGATGTGGCGCAGATTGTGAGGGAGATTGCAAGGCGGCAGTTGGAGATGGAGCAGAAGTGGATGAAGGAGGTGGAGCAGAGGGAAGAGGAGAGAATGGTGTGGGAAGAGGAGTGGAGGAGGAGCATGGAGGGGTTGATGCTGGAGACGATTGAGGCGGAGAGGAGATGGAGGGAGATGGAGGAGGAGAGGAGAGGAGAGGAAGGGAGGATGCCATTGTCAACAAGTTTGTAAAGAAGGATTTCTAGGATTAGGGTTTCGTGTTTTTGTCTTCTCCTCGTAGGTTTGCACTTCTGGTCTCAGTTATGATGTTTTTCATTTTACGCCAATCTTCTTGTGCTCCTGCTGCAGGAAATATGTGTAGCTTTAGGAGTCTGGGGCATGCCAAAGTTTTGAAGATGGCTTAATTGGATTCGTCCATGAGAACAAAGAACAAGGTGATCCAGAGTTCAAATATATAGATGCCCATAGTTCTTGCTTTTATAAATTAATTTTGGAGATCAATGCACGCTTTATTTTTTTTTTATTATAAAAGCTAAACAGATAAGACACAGAATCAAAGAGTAGACAATAGTGTTGTAGAACTTGTTCATTCATATATATATATATATCCAAAAATAAGAGGTGATCGCTATACATCGATGAATAAGAAAACACGGCTCGCAACACGAGGAATATTTGGCAAGACGATCTCGTCCACCGTTCTTCCAGGTTGGATCCGAGGACTCTCACAGGCAGCTTTGATGCATCTCTAGACTCTGACCTTGCCAGTTGATGTGCCAGAGTATCTAGACACCCGGGAGGGAGGTTCTGACGAGCTTCATAGATGCAAACAAGGAGGGTAAGAGTTCTGAAAGCAAGATTAAATATATCTCTGAAATTTTTTTCCAATTTGAACAGTGGGGAATATGCATGAAAGACAATGTCATTCTGGGGCCATACTTGAGGAACCCATTGATGACATTGTAGAAGCGTTGGACTACGGTTTCTTCATCAACAGAATGCTGATTCTTGTTTCTCAGGTGGCTGGAGTTCCAGCGAGCAATGCAGATGTTTATATCTGCTAGGACGGAAAACCTTACGTTAGGGCTATTGGAATTGACGATTGCGACGAAGTCGAAGCACATTTTGTGCTCCATTGTTGGAATGATGGGAGGCTGCCAATCCATCCCCAGACATCACTATTAGAAGCTGAAGCCATCAAGAAATGAAACAAACGCTTGAAGCCACGAAGAAATGAAACAAGTGCAATGTATATCCTTGATCCGCATGTACTCCAAAACAAGTACATAACCTACAGAATCCACGTACTATTTGAATGATTGTCAGCTCTCTTTTTTATTCATAATTATTAAATTCAGTACTCATTTTCTTTTGAAGCACAGTTCTCATCGGCAAAGGAGAGCGTTTTGCGGCCAAGATCATAGACGAACTTCTTGTTTATCTGCTGTCTGGCGCCAATTGTCGTCATCTTCTCCTTTAAATTTAAAAATGTAAGGCAAACCACATTCTTCGTATTCCGCTCAAACGTCTCGAAGACTCTCTCCGGGGATAACACCAAGTTCGCCCCTCCTTCGAAGTGAAACGTCACATGCGGCAGCGACGGGTTGCCGGGCTGTCCTTCCTTCTCGTAGCAGGTGGGGAAGAGCAAATTGAGAGGCTCACGCCTGGCGTCTACCAACGAGTACCCACTGGAGGTAAACACGCGGTTCAGTTCGTCTACCAACGGCTTGTAGGCTTTTTCGACGAGGTCCGTGTACTCCGAGCCGGAGTCGATTACCGTGCCGCCGCTTTTAAACACTTTCTCTTCAATGTTCAGACGCTTTGACTCGACGCTGATGCCAATCATGCCCAAATAGTATTGCAACTTCTTTTGGTCAAGGATGGGAATAGTTTGTGCGTTGGCGGGCACCACGGCCTCGTCCCCAAAGCTTAGATAGCTGTGACCTTCCGCTCCCGGAGAAGGCAAGCAATAAGAGAAGCGGCGTTCGGTGAGGGTGGGGATGATCTGGCTGATGAAGGAGCCGTCCTCAGGGCTCATGCCGAGGATTCCGCCGATGTTCGAGCTGTGGAAGAAGGCTTCCGAAGCGAATGTTTCACCAGCGCAGCCGAAGCGAATGTTCGGAACGGGGACTTGTTCGCCATTGCGGGATTCAAACGTGAAGGTCTCCCAGGACAACTTGCCTTTAACCTTGCTCTTGTCGGCGTATTTTCTTTCGAAAGGACAGAGGCCGTTTGTGGGGCAGCGGCGGCGTTTCCGGGAGGCGCAGCCCTCGTGTGTGCAAGGGAGGTCTCCGTGGGTGAAGGAGTCCTCCGCCTTATATTTCGGCTCTTTCAGTTGGAAGCATTTCTCGCAGGGGTAGCACGGGGTCCAGGAGATGTCGCTGCCGGTGTCGAGTTTCAAGTTGAGGTGGATTGCCGGAGTCCCAATTGATAACTGAACCACATACTCTAAATTTTCGCTCAGAACTGGAGGCCGTGGACCGGTGGCAGTGAGATTGTTCGGAAAACGTGGGAGGAGAATAGAGTTGCAGTGAGTGAGCTTGAGACTAAAGCCAGTGAGATTAACAACTCCGCTTGCTGCAGCAGAAGAAAGAAAGATGAGGACCAAGAGAATGTAGGGGAGGAGGAATGAAAGTTTTTGGTTTGAGAAAGAGTGAGAAGAAGCCATTGTAGAGATCGGAGTAGCAGAAACACGTACCATTGTTGCTTTATATACGCATGGGATGAGTGTGAAATAATTTTTAGGATAAATTGAAGAAAATCACTAATAACCAAGGAGCAAGAGAATAAATATTCCTTTGAAAGACCACTTAACCTGCCACCGCATATGTAGAGAGTATAGCACGTGGAGAAGGGGAGTATATAATAAGTTTTATTTAATTTAGCATTATTCCCATAGCGAAAGCCAAAACCTTCTGTTGATACCCCTGGAAATGCCCACCGATGATCAAAGAACCCCTAGAAAGCCTTCCAATTTATGCAGACATAACTGCAAAATGTTCCACCGAGCAGATAAACAAGAAGTTTGTCAATAACCTTGGACGCAACAGGCTCTTCAATATCAGGTAGAGTTTGGTATTAAAGGCTTTGAGGTGCATATGCAGCTTGTCACTGTACTGGATTGAGGAGATACCGAGAATCTCGACATAATATACACCCAAAAATAGTGGGCATGTAAACCAAATGCCAATCCAACTTAAGCCCCACTCCTAGTTTTTGACATCCAAAACTCAGCACCTTGATTCTATGGAATCCTGTTTACATAATCTGAATTTTCTCCTGCAACATCTTAGACTTTAATTCCTGAGAATTTCATCTCCATATTCACTAAACTTCGTGATTGTGTCATATTGTGGGGGGTTAAAAGAGCACCTATTTTGGGGTCGTTTACATTTACTCCTTGTAAGTTGGTGTAATTGAACATAGGCGCTTTGAGAACTAGCTGCTTACATACCACCCCCTTATTTAAGGGACAATGTCGATGATCTTTCCTTCTCTTTCTCTGTCTTCTCTACTAATTGTTGGAGGGCGAGCCGTTCAAAATCTGCAGCCATGTGTTATGAAACTGTGAGAGAATCGTTTGGATGGACGGATCGATAATTGTCTTTGAAAGATGCATGCTTGATTTTCACTACGAAACCCTCTAGGTCCGTCAAGTCCTGCAAAGAAAAACTTCCCAAGTTAAACGATCCGGGTAACTTGAAGGTTGTTTCATAAATTTTGACTCAAAAAATTTTTGCAAATCCACTATTGCGATAGGTGTATTCCCTGGCTTGGTAAGTTAATACTAACTATTTACACAGTCTTGTCAGAGTTTTGAAGTTTTGACTTCTAATTATATACTTATATATGCTTATTATGCTTCTTTGGTGATTTGAATGCCAAAATATATCAACGTTTCAGTCAAATTGTAAGTTACTCTCGAGTTCCTTGCCTGGTGATCTGAATTTCATTATAAAATATCAGGCCTTTATATTTTCTATCATCCGAAACTTGCTCAAAGTTACAAGATGTGTAGATGTGTTATGTGCTTTTTCCAACCGATGTTTCTTGGAAACAATTAATGCTTTTTGTTAACTTTAATAGCTAAATGTAATTAATCAGCACTGTCATTTCCCCTCCCTGCGTTCGTGTAGTTTTTTGTCATCATTTGTTAGGCACGGCGGGCCAGTGGGAGGCAGACAATAAACCTATAATTTACGGCAGTCTTTTTTATTCTCACATTAACGAAGCGTTTGAGTTAAAATTAAACCAAATATAATGATTGTCGTAAATATAATAATGAAATTTTTTTTCGGAGAGCTAAAAAAAAATAAAACTCTGAGATCGAATGGGCCGCGAATCGCAAGCACCTAAAGACAATATCATGCTGAGTCGGAAGCGTCATATAGTGATATCAAAGTCACTCTATATTTCTTGATCGATGTAAACTAACTCAATGAAAACGCTAAGTCCTTGAGTAAGAAAATTTATTAAGTCCGATTGGTTAGTCGGTTAGTGGATAAGCAGTAAATTTGTAACTGACAACAGTCGTTTTTAGTCCCGCATCGATAAAGTATCGGAGTTGAGATTGGATTAAATATGATGATTGTCATACATCCAATAAAGAGGTCTTTTTCAGAAAAATTAGGAAAAATAAAACTTTGAAGTCTAGTGGGCTATGAGGCTCAAACATCTAAAAATAATATCGTGTTTGGTTAGACAAGTCACATCATTTGTTTATTTTCTTCCAAAGTTAAATACATCTCAGCACATTCAGGATTGTGGTTAAACGATCTCTAGGTCCGTCAAGTCCTGCAAAGAAATACTTCCAAGTTAAAAATCTATATTTCATATAGTGATATCAAAGTCACTCTATATTTCTTGATCGGTGTAATCTATATTTCTTGATCGGTGTAAACTAACTCAACGAAAATGCTAAGTCCTTGAGTAAGAAAATTTATTAAGTCCGATAGATTAGTCGGTTAGTGGGTTAGTGGGTAAACAGTAAATTTATAATTGACAACAGTCGTGTTTAGTTTCATATTGATAAAGTATCGGAGTTGAATTGGGTTAAATATGATGACTGTCACATATCCAATAACGAATTTTTTTTCAAAAAAATAAGGAAAAATAAAACTCTGAGGTCTAGTGGGCTACGGGGCTCAAACACTAAAAATAATATTGTGTTTGGTCAGACACGTCACATCATTTGTTTATTTTCTTCCAAAGTTAAATACATCTCAGCGCATTTAGGATTGTGGTTTCTGTCCTTTCAGCGTGAGTGAACGTTAATCCCTATGTCTCTGAAATTGTACTAGTAGGAAGCTTAACCAAGTGTAAGCCGTATTCTATGATTTTCTTGTGCATTATTATGCACGCTTCTTTTCCAGTTTGGCCTTTTTTTTTTCTTTCCTTTAAAATTTTCGTCCATGGATAATATGTAGCCTGCTAGTCATCTAACCTGATCTATTTGTAATTTGTAAAATTTTGGATGTTCTTCCTCGGTAATGTTGTTTGTTCACCTTTCATAAGGCATTGCGCAGTTCCAGGCTTCTCACTGCTTTGCCAAGCATGGATGAAATTGACAAAATTAATGAATTTTGGAATTTGGATGAACTTTTATATGAAATTGAGTACTTTTGAATTATTTTATTTTTTTTGGTTGATTTTGGTAATATATTAAATTAAACTATCCGAGTTAAAGATCTAAACTCAACTTATAGATCAAACTACCAACAAGAGCGAGGGAAATCATATTTTGACCTAATCACCGAGGCATCTGAAGCTCGATGGATCCAATATAGAGTTACTTCGAGATAAGTTAGAAAGCTTCGTGACCTAGGAGAGCATTGACAATTCAAGCAAATAACCTGAGTGCTTCTAGATATTTTATCTCTTAAATTATGATTACATGAATTTAAATTTGTAGTAATCTACTACAAGAGATTCGACAGGTACCTTGATTGAGGTCATGGAGTTTCAAATATAATGAATCGTCTCTATGCTCTATAAATAATATAATATTTATAAAGTTAAGGACTAATGTCTACTTTTTTATTTACTATTCTATTTTTATGGCAACTAATTTCAACATTAGAGCGACAATCACCACCAGAGAGTTTTCTACGATTTATTTTACTATATTTTTTCTTACAAAATAATAGAGGAAAGCCTAGCAGATCTGTTCTTTAAAAGCCTCTTAAGTCGAAATCGATAGCTAGACTTGGCAATTCAAGTTCACTGGTCAAGCTAAAATCGGGTCAAACCTATATAGTGTTATACTAAATGGGTCAATTTTTTGAATCCAAACCCGACTCGATTTTTAAACAAATAATCTGAACTAGACCCGAATTGACTTATTTATTAAACAGGTCAAGTTCAAGTTATGACATAATTTGACCCAAATTAATATATTTAATTAAATGGATCATAATTTGATCCGATTTTAATTGATCTAATTTGCTCACTTGAATTGGTTTTAATTGACTTAACTTGATCTGATATATTTAATTAACATTAATAATTTTAACATATTTTAAATAATTAAAACTAATTATAATAATAAAATATTTAATTTATAAAATAATAGTTTAAAAATTATTTAAAAATATCATAAAATAAATTATTGAATAAATTTTAGTTGACCTAGTTGAAAATAGGTTGACTCGATCCGACTCAACCCATTTATGACCTAATAAATAAATAAATAAATAAATAAATCGGATTATAAATAAATTATATGAGTTGAGATGATTAATTCAGATTATATTTATATCGAATTAACGAGTCGAATTATATATTGTCAAATATATTATATTAGTAGCGAATCAAGCTCTCCTCCTTGCACTGCTCTGCTGCCTTGCAAACGCAATGCAGTAGGTGGAATGCCTCGCGAGGAGCTTATTGGCCTGTTTGAGGTGGTAGGCTCCCTCCTAGAAGACCCGAACTGGGCTGAGCTCCACCCTCAACCTCTGCACTAGTAATACACCATGGCCTGGCATCCAGCGTGAGATCATGCAAAGCCGAGATGATCCTTTCCTACGTGGCCGCCATGCAAGCCTGCTGCCAATCTCTCTGACTCCATCCTTAAGCTCTCTTTGCCTCCATGTCACAATGGGAATCCAAAATTTGTAGATTTCAGTACCTATTTACGGGGCATATTTATGAGATCTAAATCCCATAAATATGTAAGATCATAATTTTAAATTTATATTTATAGTAATTCACAAAATTAATTTATAATTTATAAAAACAAATTTTGATAATATCATTATAAATTTTTGAATTATTTTATTACAGTCTTACATATCTCCCAAATAATAAAATAAAAAAATATTTTTTAAAATTTCATGTCACTTTATAAATTTAATTGATACTCAATGACTTGATTTAGTGAGTAAATTTGTAAATAAAAAAAGCGATTATATGTTAAGCTAATATTTTATATAAAATAAAATTTTTGAAATTTTGGTTAGAACGATATATAAATCTTGTCGAAAATATTTAAAATATATTATATATGAAGTAACATTCAAGATCAATAAATAATTCTCATTAGAACAAGTATTTTTTAAAAAAAATCCCAATAAATTATTAAGAATTAATATCTCCTCTATAAAATAGGGTACAAATCTGAAAAAGTGATCTGAGTCATAAATAAATTAATGCACTCAAAAATAATGATCTAATTATGAATACAAAATATCTCATAAACAATCACAATACAAATTGCCGCTACTTAATACTTTGGATGACATCAAAATTTAAAAATGTTGACATACATCTTGCTGCTTAAACCCATTCGCCCTTGCAACTTCACAAGGCCACCATGGAGGTTGGAGGAGGTAGCTTCGGTCGAAAAAAAAATGGTGCCGGTCGATAAAGCTAACGATGGAGGCTGAAAAGACAGGGAGGATGAAGAAGAAGGAGACGGGAGGCGAAGGGGGTGCATGGCTCATTGCTGGCGTCAAGGGCCCGTGAGTCCAACAGTAAATGGCTGTTGATGTTCATTGCAGACTCTGGAGACGGTCGGTTCCGACATCAGATGAGCAGGGAATGACCCGACAAAGCGTAGCATAATAAGGCGAAGTCTGGTCTGGATTCCGAGTCTCTGACTGCGTTGTAGTGATGGATCACTTCAAGCCTCAGACTTGGGGAATCTCGGCTGCATGCATGCCTCCTCTGTTGCCAAAAACACCCGTACAATTTCATCTCCACGTGCCTCCGGCCCTCTTCCTCCTCCATTTTTTCGGAGGAGATCGAAATCGAGAAATTTCGGTGTCATTTTCAGCTAATTTTTATCATCAGCGAGTACGAAGAGTGGTTAGATAACAACGAGTCCAGTTCTCTGGTTTCCGAGCCGAAATGGGAAGTGTGGATTAATTGAACGATGGAGGAAATGAGAAGATATCAGAAGACTGACGAAGAAGAAGAAGAAGAAAAAAGAAGAGATCGTTCAAAGCGCGCTGGTAGGGAAGGGGGTCAACGGTGGGTGCCGAACGCGTAATAATTATATTAGAGTTTGGACCCGCCATATAATGCGGACACGACCCTGGAGGACGCAAAAGTCAGCAAACACGGCCTGCCACCGTGTACCAGATCCTGCCCGTGTCGGCCTTCATTTTTCCCACATTTTCCCCATTCCCGTTTCCCCGTTCCCGTTTCCCGTTTCCCGTTGGGTCCGATTCCTCCACCGTGACATAGATTCCACATCAAGGTGTGAAACGTTATACCAAAGAAACGCTTAAAGAGGGCACAGCCTAGGCCGCCTGCCACTTTGAAACAAGCAGTCTCCCATCCCATCAACCCCTCCCTTTCCCTATTCAAACACCAAGCCCGCTTGTCCCACTCTCCTCCTCCCTATTCTTCTCCTCCTCCTCCTTTTTCTCATTCTCTCTCTAGCCTGTTTCCGAATCTCTCGTCACACATCACTCTCGCGTTTCATTCAATTTCTTGAATGATTCACTCCTCTCACCGACCTCTTCTTTCCTTTTTCTCCCTCTTCAGCTTCTGATATGAACTCCTCCTCTTCTTCTTCTTCTTCTTTCGAGTTGCATCTGAATGACCCTGCAATGGGCTGTCTCTCCGGGATCCTCCGCCGCCTCCTCTGCCAGAATGCTCGAACCCACGCCGCGCCGCAACCAGAAGAAGCTGGATGCGTTGCGCACTGCGCCAAGTCAGAGCAGAAGAAGTCGCCGCCAAGTCCTGGGCTGGTGGCGAGGCTGATGGGGCTGGATTCCATGCCTGTGTTCCCGTACACTCCAAAAAGCTCCATGGGGAGAAGCCGGTCTACGAGCTCGCTGGAGAGCTGGCCTCTGTTTCTCCCTGCTGAAAGGAGCCGTGGCAGCCCGCAGATTCAGACGTCGGTTTCGTTCCGAGAAGTGCCGACGTTTTTGAAGCAGGAGAACGAGGATTTCTTGCTTCTCACTTTTGTTTCTGAGGATGTTAAAGGAGGAGTCTTTCAGCGAAATGAGGCCAAGCCGAAGAAGGCGACAAAGAATGTGAGCAGAAATGAAGCAGACGGACAAAAAGAAGAAAGGAAAAGCAGGAGTAGGAATGAGCAGCAGAATTCTTCCCCGGAGAATGCCCCTGTGAAAAAGCACCACAATACCAGGAACTCCGGCGGTCGGGCAGAAGCGGAGTGCAGAAACCGGAGGCGACCGAGAAAGCGAGTCGAGGACTCTGTGGAGCCTGTGAAGCAGAAGATCAAGAGGAAGACATCCAAGGTAGCAAACAAGAGAGGAGTTGAGTCTCAAAGGAGAATGGAGTTAGAATGCAGCTCCCAAAATTCGAGCCCGGACTCGGTTTTAGACAATCCGTTCGACATTGATTGCAAATCCTTCGTTCTCAAGGGATCTCCAGTCTCAGGTAGTTGTGATATTTTATCGTACAATCTGTACAATTCTTACTCTGTAAGCGCACTACACAGATTCACAGAGGAAGAGCTTTTTGAAATGCAGAAGAGAAGAAGCTGAGGAGGAGATCAAGAAGAAAGATATCGTCAGACTTGGAGGATCACAAATGCCAATCACCGGTGATTGAATTCATCGCTGATGACGGAGGATTGAGGTTACAGAATCAAGAAAGGAAGAGTTCACATTCGTGTAACAATGATAGTTCTCCAGATCTGTGGGAGAAAATCTGCAGACTGGCAGACGAGGAAGT
The DNA here is from genome assembly GCA_005019695.1 of Trichopus zeylanicus subsp. travancoricus. Taxonomy (NCBI): domain Eukaryota; kingdom Viridiplantae; phylum Streptophyta; class Magnoliopsida; order Dioscoreales; family Dioscoreaceae; genus Trichopus; species Trichopus zeylanicus. The sequence goes on from RXID01014385.1 coordinate 15,040, forward strand.
GAGAAAGTGGAGTTGGCATTCAAGAGAAGCCTTGAAGTCGGAAGAATCAGAAGAGGTTGCAGCCATAACAGGGCTGGAAATACTAGATTTTCTACTACATGAGCTGGTAAATGAGTTGCGTCACATCTAGAAATTGTATATATTTCTTCGAGTTTTTTCCTCCAATGATCTCCTAAATGAAACTTTAAAAGTTTTTGTCCACATAATGACGTATTTCATTTGAATCTGTGGATGATCAAACTAACACACTACAAACAAATTAGCAAACTTAAGAGTGAGTTATCCATGTCTTACAACATCAACACAAATAAAATACTTGCATCGCCTCCATCTACCATGATCTTTCAGTAACCAGGCCAAACAAATTTCTTCGAGACAAACCAATTATCGATAACCTAAAAAATAAAGATCAACTAGGGCATAAATTAATTGAATCTCAGAAATGTAAGTCTCAGAACCCATGTAGTAAATGTAGGACCTGACATTTTTCTGTTCTTATCCATGAAAACTCTGTCAAAAGTCGCAAACAAAACCATTATTCTAAATGATCATCTTCAACGAAAGGAAGTCATATAGTGAAACAAGAAAAACTAATCTCACTCGAGGTGCAAGTAGGCGAGCACCAAATGGACCTCTTGATCATGCAATCTTACATTCTGAAACTACCAGCATCCCATGACAAAATTATTTCTCAAACAGTTAATTGAGAGGTGCATGTCGGTTCTATATAACACCAGGACTTTGAAAAATTCAGCATCGATCACAACAAGGTTGATGACTTCTTCGGTCGCGAAAAAAATTTTCTCTTGCTGTCACATCTGGTTGACGCGCATGCCATTCAGAGGGCACGGAAAAGACATTGGAAGAAAACAAATAGCAATGCATTTTTTGTCATGACAAGCAATGCTGAGAAAAAGTCATTTGCCGTGTGTCTTATCTTCCAGCTATTCTTGAATTGTTCTCAGTGATTTACAGCATAACATCGCCATCAAAATTATGAAAAAAAAATTCCGATTGCTGACTTGAGAATACTTACAGACAAAAGTCCACAAGCATACCATTCTCACAAGTGCCGTGAACAAGGGGCCTTCTTTGTTAATATCTTCCGAGTTTGTAGATATCAATTCTTTGCCAATTGAAATGACTTAGCGACAAATTGTTTTGGAAACAACCGTTTGGTATTTTCAGGTGTCCACTGCTTGCAAATGACATCTCTTTTCTTGTTTGGACCACAGAGCACCTAGATTATTAAGAACAAGAACTCTTTTTTGTTCACAAATTAAAGAATTTTAGATCCGTATTAGAGCATAATAAAAGCCACTAAAGCACCCACCCAACTTTAGGACAAACAAGGAGTACGTTTATTTCAGAGAAAAAGATAATGATTCCAAAAGGACAACTGCAGAAGTCTAATACAAAAGTGGCGGTGGATTCCCTCTTCGAAATAAAGGCGAGATAGTGGGGAGTTCCCCAATTGCATATCTGAATTGTGGACACAGCTAAACAAATCCATTTGCAATCCCACAAATTCACAGGAGCGATCTCCTTCAGTCCTCAGCCCTCCAAACAAAGGGAAATGACATATAAACCACATACTCAAAGTTGGAAGGAAAAAATATCGACATTAGATTATACCAAATCAATAGTTTTATACATACACATCCCTGCCACATAACAGTCTACAACAATGAGAAGCATGATGATGTGATTCACTGGTCCATCAGCAAAAGACCTCAGAAACAAAAAATTATCAGCTTTCACAACCCTTTCTTCTTCTCCTTCTTCCTCTTCTTCTCTCGCATTCTATACGAACTAGACATATATAAGAATGAAAGAACATAAAAAGGCTGTCTCTCATATGTTCAGACTCCCTTCGGGCATCTTTGACAACCGCTACTAAGTAAAATTGATTGAAAAAATAATATTGGAAGGAACTAAAGAACTGGTTAGGTCTATAGATTCACGCAACTATCTGCTCTTCTGCCCACGCGGGAAGCATTTCCGAGCCATGGAAGTCACCGTCTCCATTAAGTCCGTCCTTCACCAGAGACTGCACCCACGAGAAGTCCGGCTCATCGGCCCCTGGAGCCATGGCTGCTCCTCCTGAGGCTAAACCTGAGAAGCTAGTGCTATTGCTGCGATAATTAAAAGATGCAGACTTTCTGAACTTGTTCAGCTCTTCACCCTGAATGCCCCAATCCAACTTGCCCGTCGGAGAGCCCCAGTCAGAGAGACCTGAAGCTGGTGCTGCTGCCGTGGTCATTGAAGACAGAGTCGACTGTCGGGGCACCGCTCCCCGGTCGATGAAGCTCTGGCTCCGCTTGGCAAAGGCGGAGGCTCTGGAGTTCATGATGGCAGCTGCAAGTGAATGATCAAGACCGGAAATTGATGACGAACCCCGAACAGATGCGGAAGATGGGAGCTTGCTAGCATATGGTGACTGGTGTTGAGCTCCAGCCGCTGTGGCAGCAGACTGCTTCAAGGAAAGGCCTTGCAGTTGAGTTAGTAAAGAAGAGTCAAGGGATGATCCATTGAGCTCGCTGTAATCTGCAGCTCGGTTTGCAGTAGCCCAATTGGACCTTGGAGAAGCTGCCAAGATCTCATCCATCAGCTTCTGCTGGTATCCTTCCAGCGCCATCAAATCGAAATCAACTTCAAGATCTCTAGCGCTCAAGGAGGACTTGAGCCGGCTGCTCGGGGTTAGGACACCGCCAGTCTGGTTCAGCCAAGCCGACGAAGCCAGCCCTGAAGTGGCAGAAGGTGAGCCAGGCTGCTGCTGCATCAACATCATCACCGTGGCCATGTCCATGGCGGAGACACCGAGAGACGGCGACCTCGGGGAGGAAACCATCAACCCGGAAGCGGAGACTGTCGAGGGGTTCACCGACCTGAGCTCCTCCGGCTTGTGGGCGAAGAAGCAGACGCGGCGGTTGCAGCCGGTCTCATCCTTGCAGAGGCGCGTGCGGTACTGCGCCGGGTGGAGCCAGCTCTCGAACACCCCGTGGGCGTACTCGCAGGCGTCGCTGTTCCGGCAAGAGCCCTTGCGGAACTCCGGGCAAGGGACGCAGCTGTAGAGGTACTTCCTCGGATCCCGGCGGCGAGCGTTCTCACCCGGGTGGACGAAGGGACACTCGGTCCAGTCGTGAGAGTAGGCGCGGGAGCAGGGCTTGATCTTGAAGCTGTACATCCGGAACTCGTCGGTGCCATAGATCCCGTTTTTAATGTCCGGCAGCGTCAGATCCGGAGGGTACTCCTTCTTCTCCCCTCCTCTTCCGCCTTGTTTGGCCTCAATCTCCTTCGAGGGCGACGAAGCCCTAGGGCACGCCGTCTTGAGAAGGATCTCCAGGGTTTTGGTTGTGGAGACGGGGATTTGCGTGGGGATCAGGTCCGCCGGGCGGTTGCCGCCTGCGTCGAGCGCGTCGACGTCCGCGGAGGCGGCGATGAGCAGTTTGATCGCTTCAACGGAATTAGGAGAGCCGCCAGCGGCGGCGAGGTGAAGGGCGGTGGCGGAATCATCGCCGGATCGGAGATTGACATCGACGGCGGGAAAGGAAGAAAGGATATATCTTAAGACGGAGGAGCTGCCATAGGTGGCTGCGATTTGGAGAGGAGTCCGGAAATTGAGGCCCATCCGCCTGTCTCCGGCGGAGGAGCGGCCGTACCAGAGGGCGCCGGCGTCGATCGGGACGCCGTCCACCTCGACGGCTTTCTTGAAGCCGGCGAGATCGTCGGAGGCGGAGAGTTCTAGCAGAAGGGAAGAGAGGTCAACTTGGGCCGGTGGAGACAAAGGTTGGTTTTTGATGTTAAGTTCCATGGCGATTGGTCCGAAGGGCGGAGACGGCGGCGGCGACAGCTTCCGGAGGCCGTTGCACATGTGCGTTTTCTTTCTTCCGTTGAGCTCGTGTTGGAGACGACGAGGTTGAAGAGGTTGGGGAGCCGCCGAGGGGTTTATGTAGGAAAAGAGAATATAGAATGGTCTTTTCCTATTTACTCCCTAGAAATAAAGATAATCACGTACAAATTCCTGTTTTCTATATTAATGTGTATTTTTGCGTAACACCCCTACATTTCTAAGATCCTTTCCGTTCCATTTGAGAGAAATATTCATAGCATTTCAATATGCCATCAACTTATGATTGCGTTCAGCAATAATTTGCAGTAAATATAAATTAAAATATTCGAATATTAACACAATTGAACGAAAATTTTGATTTTAATTTTAATAAATGCTATATTTTTGTGCAAATAAATTTTCAAATAGACTTTTTTTTGTTAAAGACCACAACTTATAATTTTTTATAAGTATAACGTTCTTAGTAAATTACTAACATATATTTTTAACTCGTTTTGATCAACAAAAAATTTATCTTAAAAACTTATACTTTACAATTATTTTTCAAGAAAAACTGAAAAAAAAATAAATATAATTTGATTTGATATTAACGATGCATGAAGCTCAAAAAATTGGACCAATGAATTGAAGGTGAATGAAGCTCGATTTGTGAATCGAACCACTGATCGAGGCCATCAACACAGGTAAAAAAAGTTTGAACATCAAGGCCGTCATTTGAGATAACACCATCAAGACCAAGCTATATTGATAATGTGAGAATTATTCATCCAATAAATATTCATCTGAAGATAATTATAAAAATATAATGGGTTTGGTCTATATATAAAGGTAATAACGATCTATAAATATTATTTTAAAAAAATATAGGATTTACAATAAAAGGCTAATATTAAGTTATTTTTTTTACTATATTATGGAGATTTAAATTGACTTAAATATTAAAGTTATCGTCGCACAAAGTACTTTTAACGATTTTTTTTACGGTGTTGTTTTTTTACAAATCAACTAGACAAATGATTTAATAGATTATAATATCAAAAAATATCTCAAACGGAAGTTAATAGTAAATCAGATTCTATCAATAAATATATAAATGCGATAAAAAAAAATTTTATTAGAGGGCTGTTTCAACTAAATAATTCTGAGTAAGAATTTCAAAAAAGAGTAAGGTCATGTATAAAAATATATGGGTCCACAATTATGCAGAATTTCAGGTGCTTAAGCGTAAAAGGTTCCTTAAAGAATTGGAGGAGAAAAAGATAGGCCAAGTGGGGGAGGAGGTCGGCCACGGCCTCGTTGTCGCCGGTCAAAAAGCCAACCATCCCGAAGCTGCCTTTCAAGTTTCAACACCCGGCTTCATAAACTGGAATGAAATCCGATTTCGAGTCCGCATGTTGATGACGTGGGCCTCCCGCAATGGGCCCTCTTCTAACTTAAAAAATGCGGGGGCCCATTGTCGATTTTTGCCACCGGGCCCTCCGGTAAAGTTGGGGGCCACGTGTCGGTGGGCTTGTCGAGGTTTGACGGGCCAGCTGGAAGCGACCCACGGGTTGCGAACTCGAAGAGATTCGGTGAGACCTCGCTCGATCCCAATTTTTAATGTCCTGCGCACGCGGCTCTGTGTCTCGGATCCCGATAACAAAAGCTTCGAAGATATGCGGCACAGAGAATTCGGATTCGGGCGAACAGAGCAACCGATCAGGGCCACTGATTTCCGATCCAACGGTCGAAATTCATTCCGATGTGTTGAATCTGGGCCATTCGATCAATGTTTAACGGTTCGGATTAATCTTCATGGTCACAAACCGTCAGGACCGGAGCCAGCTTCTTGGAAATCTTCCCCGTCCAGAGCGAGAGCCGCGAGAGGGGCGAGAGCGAGAGCGAGAGCGGCGAGAGGGTTAGAATTAGGGTTAGCAGAATAGCAAGCGTCCGAACCGCTCTGCTAAAAACGGAGATTATATAAACGGTCCGGTCTGTTCGAGCCGATTAGACTAAAATCAAAATCAAAATCGCAGTATATAGATATATATATAATTTGATTCGGTTCGGTTTTTACGGTTTTCGAAAATTAGAAATCGAAACCGAACCAAAATTTTAAAATTTTTTTTTTCAAAACCGAAATCGAACCGAGAACCGAATAAACCGAATCGAATTGGTTATTCGATTTCGGTCGGCCGGTTCGGTTCAGTTAAAATCGAATAGTGCACACCCTAGGGACCGGAGCCAGCTTCTTGGAAACCTTCCCCGTCCAAATTATTTGGATAAGCGTCTAAAAATCGAGACGGATACTTTTAAGCGATGTTGCAATGGAGACGAAGTATACCGATTCATTCCAACTCAGCTACTGCCTCGATGCTTCGCGCTTCGTTAAGTTATTAAATCAGGTTCTTGCTTTCAATTGGATTTTTATAAGAGCGCTGACAGGAAGCAGACGGGATCCGAGAAGAGTATTACATGAAATATATTGGTAAAAAAAAATAAAATAAATAAATAAATAAAAATGGAAAATGAAGGCCGCCCGTGCGGTGATTGGTTTCCTTGTCTTTGAGATGACTCGCTCGGATTGAGACAAACGGTTAGCCTAAATCGATCAAGAGCATTCTCTCGCGCTCGTCGAACCAAATCCAACCTATCTTCAACGGTTAACCGTGAAAGTCTTGTATTGAATTATTGTCCGGAGGCCAGACTTGCATGCGCCGAACATAATGCCACCTACCACATAACCGTATGTGAATGTGTATATGTGGAGCTGAACGGTAGAGATCATAGCTGTCTACATGTGTTGTTCTTGTAGTGCTTGTAGTGCTTGTAGCAAAAGAAACCACAGAACAATTGTCATCGCTTCTCTCGTTGTATCAATGTCATGCATGGTATTCAATCGCTTTTTCTGAGGCTGAAGAAGCCTGGAAAATCTTGATGCTGTCTGCTAGAAACAGCTAATATCCGCATTGTCAAGAGTAACACCGTGGCACATGGACATCAAGCCTGCTTGCCTTTCTTCTCTCGTACACAAATCTGTGTGTGCATATCTGAACGAAGAGGTCAATATATTATATCTCTTTTTGATTTCACATGCGCATATCTACTTGGGCATGATCACAAAAGATACACTGAGATCAACTGGCACATAATCAACATCATTTCGTAGAAACTGACTGTTTAACATGCTAGAAACATGCACTCTGCGTGAGCCTATTGTGGCAGTCAGAACATTAATTTGTACTCTTCACATATACAATTATGTTAAGAGAATATTAAGCCACCATTTGATTCTCAAGATAAACACTAAAATATAAAAATTAGTGGTTCTCAATATAAAGACTAATCCATCCTAGTTGTCAATGTGGACGACATAAGGTTGGCTTATTTTACCTTCATATAAAGATTCATAAATTTCGAACTAACTATAAATCTGTAATTTTCGAGACAAACGCGATGTAATTCCACTCGTCTCTGAAACTCTGATGGCAAAAAGAGGGTACAAAGCCGAGTAAAATAGTTAGTATTAACTTACCAAGCCAGGGAATACACCTATCGCAATAGTGGATTTGCAAAAATTTTTTGAGTCAAAATTTATGAAACAACCTTCAAGTTACCCGGATCGTTTAACTTGGGAAGTTTTTCTTTGCAGGACTTGACGGACCTAGAGGGTTTCGTAGTGAAAATCAAGCATGCATCTTTCAAAGACAATTATCGATCCGTCCATCCAAACGATTCTCTCACAGTTTCATAACACATGGCTGCAGATTTTGAACGGCTCGCCCTCCAACAATTAGTAGAGAAGACAGAGAAAGAGAAGGAAAGATCATCGACATTGTCCCTTAAATAAGGGGGTGGTATGTAAGCAGCTAGTTCTCAAAGCGCCTATGTTCAATTACACCAACTTACAAGGAGTAAATGTAAACGACCCCAAAATAGGTGCTCTTTTAACCCCCCACAATATGACACAATCACGAAGTTTAGTGAATATGGAGATGAAATTCTCAGGAATTAAAGTCTAAGATGTTGCAGGAGAAAATTCAGATTATGTAAACAGGATTCCATAGAATCAAGGTGCTGAGTTTTGGATGTCAAAAACTAGGAGTGGGGCTTAAGTTGGATTGGCATTTGGTTTACATGCCCACTATTTTTGGGTGTATATTATGTCGAGATTCTCGGTATCTCCTCAATCCAGTACAGTGACAAGCTGCATATGCACCTCAAAGCCTTTAATACCAAACTCTACCTGATATTGAAGAGCCTGTTGCGTCCAAGGTTATTGACAAACTTCTTGTTTATCTGCTCGGTGGAACATTTTGCAGTTATGTCTGCATAAATTGGAAGGCTTTCTAGAGGTTCTTTGATCATCGGTGGGCATTTCCAGGGGTATCAACAGAAGGTTTTGGCTTTCGCTATGGGAATAATGCTAAATTAAATAAAACTTATTATATACTCCCCTTCTCCACGTGCTATACTCTCTACATATGCGGTGGCAGGTTAAGTGGTCTTTCAAAGGAATATTTATTCTCTTGCTCCTTGGTTATTAGTGATTTTCTTCAATTTATCCTAAAAATTATTTCACACTCATCCCATGCGTATATAAAGCAACAATGGTACGTGTTTCTGCTACTCCGATCTCTACAATGGCTTCTTCTCACTCTTTCTCAAACCAAAAACTTTCATTCCTCCTCCCCTACATTCTCTTGGTCCTCATCTTTCTTTCTTCTGCTGCAGCAAGCGGAGTTGTTAATCTCACTGGCTTTAGTCTCAAGCTCACTCACTGCAACTCTATTCTCCTCCCACGTTTTCCGAACAATCTCACTGCCACCGGTCCACGGCCTCCAGTTCTGAGCGAAAATTTAGAGTATGTGGTTCAGTTATCAATTGGGACTCCGGCAATCCACCTCAACTTGAAACTCGACACCGGCAGCGACATCTCCTGGACCCCGTGCTACCCCTGCGAGAAATGCTTCCAACTGAAAGAGCCGAAATATAAGGCGGAGGACTCCTTCACCCACGGAGACCTCCCTTGCACACACGAGGGCTGCGCCTCCCGGAAACGCCGCCGCTGCCCCACAAACGGCCTCTGTCCTTTCGAAAGAAAATACGCCGACAAGAGCAAGGTTAAAGGCAAGTTGTCCTGGGAGACCTTCACATTTGAATCCCGCAATGGCGAACAAGTCCCCGTTCCGAACATTCGCTTCGGCTGCGCTGGTGAAACATTCGCTTCGGAAGCCTTCTTCCACAGCTCGAACATCGGCGGAATCCTCGGCATGAGCCCTGAGGACGGCTCCTTCATCAGCCAGATCATCCCCACCCTCACCGAACGCCGCTTCTCTTATTGCTTGCCTTCTCCGGGAGCGGAAGGTCACAGCTATCTAAGCTTTGGGGACGAGGCCGTGGTGCCCGCCAACGCACAAACTATTCCCATCCGTGACCAAAAGAAGTTGCAATACTATTTGGGCATGATTGGCATCAGCGTCGAGTCAAAGCGTCTGAACATTGAAGAGAAAGTGTTTAAAAGCGGCGGCACGGTAATCGACTCCGGCTCGGAGTACACGGACCTCGTCGAAAAAGCCTACAAGCCGTTGGTAGACGAACTGAACCGCGTGTTTACCTCCAGTGGGTACTCGTTGGTAGACGCCAGGCGTGAGCCTCTCAATTTGCTCTTCCCCACCTGCTACGAGAAGGAAGGACAGCCCGGCAACCCGTCGCTGCCGCATGTGACGTTTCACTTCGAAGGAGGGGCGAACTTGGTGTTATCCCCGGAGAGAGTCTTCGAGACGTTTGAGCGGAATACGAAGAATGTGGTTTGCCTTACATTTTTAAATTTAAAGGAGAAGATGACGACAATTGGCGCCAGACAGCAGATAAACAAGAAGTTCGTCTATGATCTTGGCCGCAAAACGCTCTCCTTTGCCGATGAGAACTGTGCTTCAAAAGAAAATGAGTACTGAATTTAATAATTATGAATAAAAAAGAGAGCTGACAATCATTCAAATAGTACGTGGATTCTGTAGGTTATGTACTTGTTTTGGAGTACATGCGGATCAAGGATATACATTGCACTTGTTTCATTTCTTCGTGGCTTCAAGCGTTTGTTTCATTTCTTGATGGCTTCAGCTTCTAATAGTGATGTCTGGGGATGGATTGGCAGCCTCCCATCATTCCAACAATGGAGCACAAAATGTGCTTCGACTTCGTCGCAATCGTCAATTCCAATAGCCCTAACGTAAGGTTTTCCGTCCTAGCAGATATAAACATCTGCATTGCTCGCTGGAACTCCAGCCACCTGAGAAACAAGAATCAGCATTCTGTTGATGAAGAAACCGTAGTCCAACGCTTCTACAATGTCATCAATGGGGTCCTCAAGTATGGCCCCAGAATGACATTTTCTTTCATGCAGATTCCCCACTGTTCAAATAGGAAAAAAATTTCAGAGATATATTTAATCTTGCTTTCAGAACTCTTACCCTCCTTGTTTGCATCTATGAAGCTCGTCAGAACCTCCCTCCCGGGTGTCTAGATACTCTGGCACATCAACTGGCAAGGTCAGAGTCTAGAGATGCATCAAAGCTGCCTGTGAGAGTCCTCGGATCCAACCTGGAAGAACGGTGGACGAGATCGTCTTGCCAAATATTCCTCGTGTTGCGAGCCGTGTTTTCTTATTCATCGATGTATAGCGATCACCTCTTATTTTTGGATATATATATATATATGAATGAACAAGTTCTACAACACTATTGTCTACTCTTTGATTCTGTGTCTTATCTGTTTAGCTTTTATAATAAAAAAAAAATAAAGCGTGCATTGATCTCCAAAATTAATTTATAAAAGCAAGAACTATGGGCATCTATATATTTGAACTCTGGATCACCTTGTTCTTTGTTCTCATGGACGAATCCAATTAAGCCATCTTCAAAACTTTGGCATGCCCCAGACTCCTAAAGCTACACATATTTCCTGCAGCAGGAGCACAAGAAGATTGGCGTAAAATGAAAAACATCATAACTGAGACCAGAAGTGCAAACCTACGAGGAGAAGACAAAAACACGAAACCCTAATCCTAGAAATCCTTCTTTACAAACTTGTTGACAATGGCATCCTCCCTTCCTCTCCTCTCCTCTCCTCCTCCATCTCCCTCCATCTCCTCTCCGCCTCAATCGTCTCCAGCATCAACCCCTCCATGCTCCTCCTCCACTCCTCTTCCCACACCATTCTCTCCTCTTCCCTCTGCTCCACCTCCTTCATCCACTTCTGCTCCATCTCCAACTGCCGCCTTGCAATCTCCCTCACAATCTGCGCCACATCTTCTTCCCCCTCCACACTTCTGCTCTTATTTCTCTTCCCCTCCCGAGCATCATCCTCTTCATTGCACTCCATCCTTTCAGACAATATCTTCTGCATCTCTTCTTGGAAGGGGAACTTTTTACTGGTTTCCGCTTCCATAGACTCACTTCCCTGTCTATATTTTATCCACATGTGCAGATCAATAAAAGAAAAATAAAACGAAACCCCAAAAAGAGGATGAAGAAGGACCTTGAAGCGGACGAGGAGGTTCTTCCACTGGACTTGCATTGGTCGCCGGAGCGGGGGAAGCTGCCTGCGACAAAGAAAAAAAAACAGAAACAGCGGCTAGGATTTTGTGCGGCACAAAATTTAATGGCGATAATGGGGAAGAGCGCGGACTCCATTATAAGAGCCAGTATTTATCGTTCTTCTTCATAAACTCATATTTTTTAATTTAAAAAATCATGAAATTTAGATATTTATTTTTCTGTTTTTTTATTTTTGGTAAATTATTAGATCGATTTGAAGCTGATTTGTGAAAATGGGTCAAATTGTATTTCAAAATGCTTGATTTTATCTTTATTCTTATACGAACTCAAGTTGTGTAGATAGATCAAATTATTGTGATAATTTTAAAGATTCTAATGTTGAAAGTGTATAATATCGTTTTAAAAGCACAAATCTTAAACATGCATTGAAATCTTGTTACTAAAATTGGGGATAATACTAATGCCTTGAATCCATTTAACTAAGATTTTATTTTAGAAAATATTATGTAATGCAGGCCCATTAGTGGTATTACATGTGTTCATTGACTTTAATATTAAGAGAATATATATCATAGGCTTTGATTTCAAATTATTATGATTGATTCGTGTCAGACATGAAGTTAAAATAAACTTATTGTGACGCATGCTCTTGATCAATATTTGAGCTTGTCTTGATTTATATATTCTTGATACATTAATATGATCATCTTGAACCTCATATTCATATTTTGGAGTTATTATGATACTACATTTGATGAAAAAAATAAGCCACTGTGACACGAGTTGTTAACCAAATGTTGTGTAATAATTTTAGATGCTAGCATGTATTAGATTAAGGTCATAAGAGTTAGTCAGATTAGAAAATTGAGTTAATACATTTGTAAATAATTGTTATGATTATGAGATTCGATGAATAAATTTTGCTTTTATACTTTATGTCGGAAAGTAAATGCTTGAAATACTTGTACTTATCGTGACTCCGTTTTAGGTAAGAGAATAAGTGATTTTTGATAATGTTAAGCTAACAACCTAATTTGATACTTAAATTTTTGGATAATTATGAACCATAAATATTATATATATATTTAGCTTGAAATATTTCTTAATATTTTGAAAATTTTATGAGTATTATAGCTTGTCTTATATTTATGATATATTTACTTATCTTGCGAATATAAAAATCATGCACGTGAATTTATAAAAAATATTATTTATCTTTCGATATTTATTTAGATTATTATATTTGAAAGTGAAAATTATACATGTAACTTGTAAAAGTAATTATTTAGCTTCTGACCCTATTTTGGACTTATGTATTTTGAACTTGAAGACCATACATGAAATCATGAATGTAAAATCATATAATTTATAAATATTTTTAGATCTCAGCATTATGATTCATGTTTGACTTGGTTATCTCTCACTTTTATTGTTCTAGCCCAACCATTGGGAATAACAATGGTATTTGTTCTGCTCCAACTATTAAAGATAACAATGATATTTGTTTTGATCCAACCATTAGCGAGAACAATGGTATTTTTTATGACCTAACCATTGGATATGACAATGATGCTCATTCTGATCTACCCATTAGAGATAACAATGGTATTTATTTTGATCCAATCATTGGAGATAACAATGGAATTTGTTATGACCTAACCATTGGATGTAACAATAATGCTCGACCTAGTCATTGGGGATAACAATGGCCATGTCGATGTGTATTGTATTTTGTAAAAATCGATTTCACTGCTACTTGCGAGTATCAAAATAGCTATACATTTTTATCAGACGCATTTTATGGATAATTTTCGACTTTTGTTATGACCACTAATTTCAAGCGTGTTAATTTATATCTGTTTCGAATCATCATTATGTGTGAGCTCATTGCTTCGTATAAAAAACAACAATTATTTTCTTTTGAGTTGATTTATAATTCTCTGGATAAGTTTCGAATCATCATTGTGTGTAAGCTCATTGCTTCCTATAAGAGACACCAATCATTTTACTTTGATTTGATCGGTGATTTCTGAATAAATTTTTATTGATGGATTTAACAACCATATTTTGCTAAGTTTTAGTAAAAATCATATTTCTGATACTTGTTTTGAATTTTTATAATGATTTGATTCGGTTCAAAACTGACTACTAAGTTATATAGTATGTTATAAAAATATTGTTTTAACATGAAATTGCTCATTCTCTTATATATTTGGTCACTATATGTGAATTTCTAAGTATCAATTAAGCTATAACGTGAAGTATTACATTCTGATTAGGTATTTTAGTATTTGAAAAATATGTAAAGATATGATAAAATAATTTGAGAATTTATGATGATATTATCGAGGTTGATTTTCAAGAGTTATCAATATAATTTTATAGATTGTTATAGGTATATGTTTAAATTTCTAATCTTGTATGCTTATGAGATTTTAACCTTATAAGTATATGACATTGTCAACTTTTCAAGCCTCGAAATTTCAGGTTTGGAGCATGACACGGGGTCTCCTCCTGACTCCACTGCAGCTGCCATTCAGACTGCGGTCGAGGCTCCATTAGAAAGAAGAGAAAGTGCAAATGGAGAAAATCAAGTGAAGAAGGTGTGAAGAGAAGAGAACGAAGAGGAGAAGAAGAAGGTGGCGTAGGAATCAGCGTGAAATTGCAAGTGTGAGGACGTGGAAATAGAGATTTCGTCTCAAAATCTTGGTCAAGAAGCAAGGCGTCAACGCCAAGTTAAAAGGGGTTTTCCACTACTTTGACATTTTTTGCTCTTGACTCAAACAAAATCCAAAACCTTGAGAGCCGTATTAAAAACTAAATTTCAAAAAAATTCCCTTTTCAAGTAGTATAATATAGCTTTAAGTTCAAAGTATTTAATTAAATTCAATGATATATTTAGATAAGTTAAAAAAAAATTCAGAAAATAACATTAAGGTATTTTTCAAAATGTTATACAATTTTAGAAAATAGAAAAGTGATTTTTACTTTTTCAACTTGGAAAAAAATAACTTTTGAACAATATCTCTAATTTTTTTTTTTGTCTCTGAAGAGATATTTTTTAGAAAACTAAAACAATTTTTTGTAACTAAACAAACTCTAAATTTTAAGAAAAATCTCTTTTTAAGTTGTATAATATAACTTTAAGTTCAAAGTATCTAATTAAATTTGATGATATATTTAGAATTTTCTAAATGATTTAGTGCACCAACTTTGGATAATACATGAACATTAATTAAGCGCACCAAGAAAACTTAAAGAGGTGCATGGATTGGATGGCATATTTAGAATGTTGTGGATGATTCAAAGCACCAATTTTGCATATTACATGAATATTAATTAAGTGCATCAAGAAAACTTAAAGAGGTGCATGCATGTAATATAAATAGTTGTCTATGCAAAGTCTATATATAAAAGAATTTTGCAATTGAAAATCATCACAATTTTGTTTTTCAAGTTTCTCTTCTGATGATTGAGCAGTGAATTTTATTGGGAGGTTAAAAAGTTCCTTCTTAATTTTTGTGGTGGAATCTTTGAAGGTTCGATTTTTATAGCAGGAGGGTGCAAATTCGTTGTAGTCGGTATTACTCTTCTCCTCGGCGGCTCAAATTTTCAACATGTATTGCGGTTGTCAGTATTGCATGGCGCCTGAAGAAATTGATCCATCTCTATCCACCAAGTTCATCTCCTTTCTTCCAAATTTCAATAATAATAAGGTCTCACATCTCCCTCTTTCTCTCTTTATCAAAATAATTATTACCATGTTCATTAATGCAAAGTTTTTTTATGAATAATTTTATGATGATTAATTTATACATTTGTTTATTGCAGGAAGCGCCGGAGGAGAAGGGAATTCTGGCAAAAATAGACATCAAGCAATGGCCGGTCCTATTCGAGCCTGGACTTCTTGCTATCATCTGGAGGTATCTCACTGCGCGCGATCGAGTTCGGTTCAGTGCCGTTTGCAAATTGTGGCGCACTGCAGCATTGCTTGGACAAAGAAATAATCATCCTCCTGCTCAGTTCCCTTGGCTCGTGCTTCCCTATTCGGAAATAGACTACCATGGCGTTCTATCGGGTGGGCATGGATGAAACATGGACTACAATCCAGTCCAGTTTGCAACTAGATCAGATAAAGAGTTCTACTTCCAGTGGCCATAAAGTTTATTATTTGACTGTGAATGATCATCTCATCCTCGTGGATCCTTCTTCCAACTCAGGAGAATACAAGTTGGAAGTGTTTCCAATGAACTGTGGGCAACTCCCTCCTAATGAGCTTTTTATTTGGAAAAAGAGGAAAAGTTGTACGTGTACTTTTTTGGTTGAATCTTGCGGCGAGCTTTTGTTGGTTCATGTGTTCTTTCGGAAGACGGCTTGGATGGATTACCCTTGCCCTTCGGATGCCACCATACAAAAGAATATTAAAGTACGAGTCTTTAGAGCAGATATGAGCAAGATGGAATGGAGCGAGGTGAATAGTTTGGGAGACCGCGTACTGTTCGTTAGTGAACGTTTCTCTTGTTTCTTGTCAGCTGCAGAGATGAGGGTGCGACAGGGAAACCATATTTATTTTTCTGATTTATCCAAGTGTAGGACATTGCAAAGTTTCTTACTGGACTATGACTTGGAGACGAGACGAATAAGACTAGAGAAGCATCCAATGCCAAGCAATGGCGTCTCCTGGGATATCGTTTGGATTATTCCATCCTCTATTATGTCCTCCCTTAATAAGTAAGGGCTAGGCCCAAATTTTCCTTTTTTTACTGCTTAATCTCCATGTAGAATAGCTAACAATCTATCTATTTATCAATATATTGCCGCATACTTCATATTTTGTTGTTGTTCATGTTATTGAATCTGCATTTACCATGCTATTTGGTTTAGTCGTAGGAAAATTGGTGACATGTTAACTTGTGCACAGTTTAAGTATAATTTGATGATAAGGAATTGAAGTTTCATTTGATCCTTCAAGTTCTCTAGGTCTTAAAGTTGCAGCAACTGAAACTATCACCATGAGCATGACGCCATGAAAGTTTGATGACTTCTTAAAAACACAATACAAAAGATACAAACAAAATTTGACAAATATTAAATCAAAAACAATAATAATTCAAGTCCATATTCGCAAATTAATTCTAATGATAGCAGCCTATTACTTATCATGGCCATTATTTTTTATCCAAAATGTAAAATAATATTTGTTAAGCATGCTTTTAAAATAACGTATAATGTATAATATTAATGTCCAATGGAGCTTAGAAAAAATAAATGAATATATTTATATTTTTAGGATGAGTATGCAAAATAATATGGGTCAATTATAAGTTTCATGTAAGAGAATTGATTATTGTTAAAAAAATAAATGTGAAAGATTAAATCAGACTTTTTGCATATTTCATGAATTTGATAAATTTGATAAATTTCGATATTTTGAGTTGATGTAAGACAAATGAGTCTAAATTTTTTAATAATTTATAAGATGACCAAAATTATGTTCATTTTTCCAACATTTTTTTTTTGATATAGGAGTATGCATTTAGTACATAAGAAAGAATTGTTGGTAATGAATGCAATTCTTTCATTTAAAAAATGTGAAGATATTTAAACATTAAAAATTTTAAATTTTTTTCTTGTATGTTACTTATAAAATTAAGAATTTTTATCTAAGAATCGCCTACTTTATTACGAATTTACAAAAAATCTCCAATCTTATCACTATTAATAAAAAATTATTCGTATTATATTATAAATTTATAAAAAATCATCTCAATTAAAATTTTTTAGAAATATTCTATTTTAATTCAATTTTACTAGTTAAAATTAATATAAAAAGAATAAATTATTTTTATTTAGGTTTAATTTTAAGAACTATTAAAGTAATATAAAAAACTTATTTTATTTCAATTTTAATGAAAGATCAATTATTCAATTTTATGGAATTAAAAATTAAAATTTTAATTTTATCGGATCGATTGTTCGATAATTATGAACTAATTATATGAAACTAAAACAAATAAGAATAATTTGGTCTTTTATATTAATTTAATTAATAAAATTAAATTAAAATTAAATATGTTTTAAATGTTTTAATGGAGATTATTTTTTATAAATTTATGGTATAAAACAAGTAGTTTTTTTAATAGTGATAACTAAATAATTTTTTGCAAATTTATAATAAAATATGTAATTTATTAGTAAAAATTATAAAATTATTTATTTTATTTTATTTTAAATTTGACCAATGAAACATAATAAATTATGGTGAACTTATTTATTTTTTGAGGGTGCCTGCGCAGCAGTCGAAGCCTGATTTTCACTACAAAACCCTGATTCTGCCAAGTTCCACTAATCAAGTTCCTTTTACTGCAGGTGGAACATCAGCATCAATTTCTGCCAATGCTTTGCAACGTGCTAAGGGGACTGCTCGGTGACCCTGAGGTTCATTACAATTTACAGCGCATGGCGCTGTTGCCACGGATGATAAAACTTTTTATCACATCTCTTGGGACAAAGAGATTGCGCCTTTTGCCTCTGTACTACCGAGTATCCAAGATTCCAAGCCTCTGATACAGAACCTCCCGCGTCTAACCACTTAGAAACAGGGCTTAAAGCAGTATCTTCCCAAAGTTCACAGAACAAGTTGTCCTGTTGTAGGAAGCATGAAATTATATCTACGCAAAAGGAAGCCAATGTTTACATTTCTCCCCGCTTTAAATCTTAAAAAAAAAAAAAATTGACAGGCACCGTTATGTTCTTCATAAGAATCATATCCTCTTATGACAACTACAAGAATTACTAATACATAGTGCGGAATACACTCTTCATCAACAATAACTTAGCCGAGCAGAACAGCGGTATATATTGCTTAATTCCCTCGGAGAGAAGCTGTATTTTTCAACTCGGTCAGGCATCTCTTCCGACTGTCAAGATTGGAAGAGAAAAGAATGAGACTCATGTAATGGTGCCCGCAATAAAATCCAGGCTTAATGTATTTGCTGGAATTAGACTTGGACGAGTCATGGATGGATCAGCAGTTGTTGCATTCCTTTGAGCTGATCTGGAGTGATTCACCTTTACTTGCTTTGTGAAGCTTTATCCATCTGATTGTCAGTTTGGTAGTATACAATGTCTCCAATATCGCTGACGTAATTGTCAAGTCTCAAGCTCCTAGCAAGGATTCCAAATAAGTGAAATGGGAAGGGTCCAGATTTCTTCGGTTCCTTGTAGTACTTGCCAAGCACAGGCTTTGCTGCCTCAGTCTGTTACATTGAAGCTAAAATTAGAATAATCCCTATGGGATCAAGGAAACAACTGAAGGAGCTACTCACTGCTTCTACTAAATGGTAGTGAGGTATTTGAGGGAAGAGATGATGTATGACATGAGTCCCAATGTCATGGTGGATGTTGTTGATCCATCCATAGTCCCGATCAAGTGTTGTTAATCCTCCACGCAGGTAACTCCATTCCTGAAATAGAAATGCACGCAATAAGTAGCTTGTATGAAAAATCCAACTCCAGCTACAAATAAGTTATTTAAGTTTACCAAAAATAAATTCTCACAGAAAATGAACAACAATCTTAAGAGTTGATGCTGTCATTAGCTCATTTTTACACTCCATGGTATATCTACAATTCACTGATAAGAAGTTGGAACCTCATGGCATGACTTCAGTGAAACAGTAAGTGTAGAATGCCACACACATTTACTTTTCTATTCTGAAGATGATGGCACACAATATTTGGGATTCATTAGAAGCATATTTACTACAAGAAAAGAGGATGACACAATATATTTACTCATCACTAGAAGCATATTTTTACTCTCAATAGAAGCAAAGAAGATGACTCACAACATTAGTGATTCATTACTCATAGACCCTGAAAAGAGTACGCATAATTCTGCATCTTGCAGACAAGTAAATCTAACCAAATGTTTTCCAATCTAAAATCTTTTTTATAAGAATAAATGCTGAAAATGCAACCCCTAATGATTGAACTAATAAATGCCACACCTTTCCACGATACCAGGGAAGCTTCTCTCGTGACCATGGTGATGTAAGTAAGTCACAAGATCCAGCCACATGACAAATATCTGCATCCCAAAGGAAATTCAATACAAGAATCAAAATAAAAAAAAATGCTCGCAAGGTTCACAAAATCAAAATAGCAACCACATCCATAAATTTCAGCCATAAATTGCCAACAGCCTAAGGATCCGTACCATGTATGGAACTGCATAAAGCTTAAACATCGGCAAAGGGCCCATAACACATGTTAATCCTGCAAGCAATGCCACCATTGCCAACCAGCAGGCAGTCGATGTCGTCACATCCTTCCTCTCATTTGGGACAAACAAATCACTGTCTGGGTGGAAATGGGTTCCCTTCTTCCCTGGACTCCTTGCCCACTGCCAAAACAATACGTTGTCGTGAACTAACAAGACAATGGTATAACCACCAAACAACTAATATTACCAAGTAAAATGTATTTGCTTACCAGGTAAACAGGGTAGGCAAGCAACGGAAATGGTACTGTAAACCTGAGCTTCCTAGTAACTGAGTCCAAACTCCGATATATCTTCTCAGACAACTGGAAATAAACCAGGATAGTGACATCCCCATCCATCAGCCAATAGTTCAAAGAGGCCATCAAGAAACATTGAGATCAAGCTACTTACTGGGTGCCAAGATTCGTCGTTCTCTACATGCCCATGGTTCTGGTGATGAGTTCTATGACTGATTCTCCTACAAAACCCACCATTTTAGCCCCAATTAAACACCCCAATATGTGCTAAAACAGATAATTTTCCTCCAAAATATCAAATTGAGGAAAAAAAGGAAGAAATACCATCCATGATAAGGCACAAGAATGCTAGAATGGAGGAAATGCCCCATGGCACTGTTCAGATTCCTGTCGTTTGAGAAGCTCCCATGCCCACTGCTCAAATAATTAGTCCAAATTTTAGCACCAAACCAGCCACAAATCTCATGAAATCCTACAAAACCCTACACTTTTAGTACCAATCATGGCCAAGAACGAAGAGAGCCCAGAACATTGTCCCCTGCGCGACCCAATAGATTGGCCAGAACGCCCAGCTGTTGATATAAGCTGCCGCTGCCGCCAGCCCAAAGACAACTACGACATCCCTGACCACGTAGCTCACCGAGCGCCAGGTGTCCTTCACCCAGCAATGCTTGGGTATCGCGGCCCTAATCTCCGCCAATCCAAATGGCGGCGGAGAACCCGGATCGAACTTCCCCTCTCCTCCCATCTCGTTCTCCGTCCTCGTAGCACCCCATCGTTCCTGCTCCTCCTCAACGGTTGCTACTTTCAACGGCGTCGACACCCCTAGGGCCCAGTCCCCGAACAGCGCCCTGGTCCGGAGCCCGATCGGACGGCTGGGATTGAAGGATTGCCTCCTGACGAACTTTGGCGGCGTCGGCTGCAGCCGGGGTGGTCTAGAACGCGCCACAGAAGCTGGAAGCGGCTTCGGGGAGAGGAAAACGCTCGACATTGAGATAAAAGGCGGGGCTTTTGCGCTTCCGCTGCGGTTCGGGGAGATTTTTATGGGTAATGAAGCAGAGGAAGGAAGAAGATGAGGAGATTGAGGCTTGTCGACCTCGTCTCTTCAGAGCCTCTCGTTTCTCTTCTCTGTTTCCTCTCTTCCTCGCCTTGAGAGGGTGCTCTGCAAATTGGATAGGACTCTAATATATAGAACACGTATCGCGATTCCCCTGCACCAGTTTTCCCCCGATTCCCCGACATTCGTATAAGATTTCCGATGAATAATTGCTTTGAATTTCTGTTCATTCGCTCCCTCCGTTGAATTCCATCTCTGTGGATATGTTTGAATATGTTTCAGAAAATTAAAGAGAAAAATGAACGTAATTAAATTAAAAAACAAAGGATTTTAGGCATGAGTCGCCGTTCTGGGCTTGGAAGCAACCGCCGATGGAAACCTCGCTCGCGCTTTTTTGACCTCGAGTCGTATTTGGACCCCGTGCACCGCACGTGCCACGTTGGACGGTATATCCGTATATGTATTACGAGTTGGTAGACGTGTTTCGTATGGAATGACGCTGATGCCCCTTCAGTTGGAGAATAAGATATCCCAAACTTGTGGCCCGTAAAAGCTCGTTCTAAATGGCTCAGAGAGATTCTGCTGGATCCGGATTGAACGTTGGCGAATAAAAACTCGACACGTTGCACATTAGATTGGAACTTATGACCGTGATTCGCTGAAAAGCTAGTTGATTTGGCTGGGACGACGGTGGTATGACGGCGATTTTGGAGCCGATTGGATGTATGGCGCGCTTCTCTAATGGGTAATTTGTATATTAGTCCTTCAAATTTTATGAAATTACACATATTTGCTCGTAATTTGAAAAATTATACATTAGTTCTTAAATTTCAGCTAAGTAGGTGCTTGCCGCCCATTGAAAAATTAAATCATGGGTTAAATTTTAACTATAGTTATAAAAATAATAATAATAATAATATTATTATTATTATTTTCTATATCTCCTCCCTCACTTTTTTCTTTCTTCACAATCTATTCTTTCCTTCCCACCGAATCTCCTTCGTCTGCACCCATGGTTTCTTTACACGTTGGATTTAGATAGAGTTGGTGGAATCCAACCCTGCACGATGGTGGCCAACAGAAAGTAGGGTTGGGTTTAGAATATGGCTGCACCCGCATGAATGGTCGTCGTTCGAAGCTTTGGCTGGCAGGAATGGTAACCCAAGGCCTACCAGAGTGTGGACAATAAGATCCGTTTAGTCTAGAATTAAGATCGGAATTAACTCATTTAAAAATTATTTTTTATATAAAATTAATATTATTTATTTTATACTGTTATTAAATTAAATTATTATATTTTAAATTATTAAAATATTAATTTTAATAAAAAATATTTTGATTTATTAATTTTGATCTTAATCCTGATTCTGAATTAAAAGATATTCGAGGACGATGCAGCTACAAAAGGAACTACCGCGCCTCTTGCAGCTGCACTCTCGTGAGGTGTTTGTCAACCCGGGCTTTACTAGCTCGTAATGGCAATTAGAGACGTAAAATTCAGATCATCAACTTATAAAACTCGTTCATTTAAATTTCTACTATGTAGAGATATAAGGACAATTTTAATATTTTAGAAATAAATTAACATTACGTAACAAAATAATTTCTAAATATTCAATTTTTGATGGTAAATTCAAACCGATGGACTTTTAACATGTTAAGTTGAAACCTAAGAATTAATATACAAATTTTCAACTATGAGGACTCATATGTAATTCTATAAGATTTGAAAGACATATATATAAATTAGTTTTCCTCTAATTGGTGGGACGTAGAATTTTAGATTTCCATTCGTGTTAATATAAAAAAAGTTCCGGATCACGTGGAACGCGTTTGATCACGAATTGTTACACATACGAATATGGCGGCGGAAAGCAACATAAATTTCACGCGTGGAATGCCTTCTATTTTTAAAATATTTTCGAATAACTGCTTCACTAAAATAATAATAAATATTATCCGCAACGCTATCACTTTTCGATTATCTCAACATTGATCATAAATCAGATAAAAAAAATCACGAGCACAGATTGTAAAAAGGACAATAATTGGTTAAAATCATAGATCGTGATTTAAGAATCACGGAAAATCAAAATCAATGAACTTATAGCAACTTAATCGGCAACAAATGTTGTTAACAAATTTTGGATCATTCTAGAATTTATTATATATATTTTTTAAATTTTGGTCGAAATATTTTAATTTTGAATTAACTCAATAACTCAAAATATTTAGATATAAAATATGGTTTCTAATTTTAAAAATATAATATTTATTTTTATACATTATCTTTATATTATAACTAACAACTAGTCAAATGGTTAAAAATTTAATTTTGGATCACAATGACCGCGGGTTTGAATCTCAATTGTAATATTTTTCGATTTTGATATTTTAAATATTTTTTTATTTAAATCA
This sequence comes from Trichopus zeylanicus subsp. travancoricus, assembly GCA_005019695.1. Lineage (NCBI taxonomy): Eukaryota > Viridiplantae > Streptophyta > Magnoliopsida > Dioscoreales > Dioscoreaceae > Trichopus > Trichopus zeylanicus. The sequence continues at coordinate 38,429 of RXID01014385.1, forward strand.
TATAAGTATATAAAAATTTTCACATTTTTTGAAATATTTTAATTTTTTAAAATTTAAAATCAAAGTTTAGTAAAAAATAAAAAATTAATTTGATTGAAATCAAAATGAATTGGTTTCGGCTAATGACCCAGTGGATGTCAAAACTTAAATCAACATTAAATCTTAAAATCTTCAAACAAAACGAAAACTCATGAAAATTTGTCTTTAGAGAAATTGTGAAATAATTATTTTGTAAATATTTATAATGCAAGGGGTTATCTTCAAAATTCACAAAATATTGGTGGGCATAGCTCATCTATCTTTTATTTAGGTGGTGTTTGATAGCTACTGAAATTATTTAGTTATTTCGCAACTTTGGCTTTTTTTTTTTTTTGAATTGAATCGATATGACAGGTCAAATATTAAAATATTTAAAAAGTCTAAATTAATAAAATATAAAATTTTTAATTATATATATTAAATTATATTTGTTCAATCGATTACACCCTAACACTACTATAACACTGGACTCCTTGTTGTCAAATGTTGGTCATTTGTATGCCTTACTGTTGGATGCCGGACTTTTGCCTCCCTTGGCATCGAATCCTGGCCTTCGGACGATGTGAGCTGCACCAGCCACCGTGATTTGCGCCTTGTTATTGATTCCAAGGGCTTGATGTGAGCCTACTGTCGCAAGGCATTTCTACTCCGATCATCCCTCCTTTCCTTCGCTCTCCTCATCGTTTCAGCCTCCATAAGACATTGACCGCCTGTTCGACCTCCTCCACAGGCATATTTGTCTAAATATACCACAACTTGTTGTGTGTCGTTGTCCGGGAGTCCCATCGCAACTTCCCTTTAGGTTCAATCATCCCCACGTATCTGCATATTTTTGGTTTGCATTCACTCAAAACTTGTATTTTCATCTCATTCTATTTTAAGCTCATTATAACCTGGCATTTTGATTAAAGGTAATGGATCTCTTTGGTTTTGAATGATGGGAGCGCATCTCTTGTTGATTTGGCGGTAATTTCCTAATTGAAATTCCACCAAAAGGACACCCCAACAACAGACAAAACATTGAAAGGTAAAAGAAAAAAGGTACACTTAACAAAGCTAGTCCCAAAAAATCTCTTAATTCTTAATTTTCTTCTTGGCGAATCAAGCCAAGAATGGTTTGCGTGCCAACTAGATCTTCAAAAAAATGTGTTTTTGTTGCATGATCTTCAAACCGTGAATATGGATTTCAATGAGGTCTTCATGCCATTGCACATGGAGAACTATTATCGAGCCCTAAAAAAAAAGTCTATCAAGATCAATGTGACAAAAGAAACCAGTGAGATTAGAGAAAAAAATGATTATTATATCACCCCAAAATATTTATTGATTATTTATTGGTAGGGAATTGAATTTTAAATTAGGGTTGATTTTAATCAATTAATAAATATCCAATTAAATTAAAAAAAAATTTTGCACTATCACAAAAAATTTGTCTCTTTCGTCAATGTCCCTATCCCCTCCCCTCATATGATGAGCTATTCATCATTTGCAAAAATGATTAGGCTATTAAGACTTCAACACATCCAATGTTATTGAGTTTTGCTTCTCGAATTCGAATTAAAATTTAAGTTTAAGTCAGAATTCAAAACTCGATTCAAATTTGTGGTTGATTTGTAATACTAGAAATTATAATTAAAATAAAATTTAGACTCAATAAGGATCTATAAATATTCTAATAATATATAAGGTTTAGTGGGGTAGTGCTGAGATTAAATTAGAGAGAAATAGAGAGAGAGAAATATAGAAAATAGAGAGAAAAAAAAGAAAGAGAGTGTTAGCTCTTGTGTGTGGGTCTTTCTAGTACTTCTCGGTAGTTTTTCGTAGTGTTTTCTTACAGATTTTTTTTGAAAGTAGAAACGTTGACAAGACTTGATAAAAAAGTTTAGTTGAGTAAAAATTTTTTTTTTTTTTTTGTAAACTCTTATAAAGATTTTTGATAGTGGATTTCTCGCTTGTCCCATGGACATAATCCAATCTTAGGTGACTCATGTATATCATTGTGTCTTTTCTTATTATTTTATTTTATTGCATTATTTGTATTATTTGCATTTTACTCTCAACAATTAGTATAAGAGTTTTTTGTATTATTTGATAAGATAAATTTTACTTTATGACGGAAGAAGATGAAAGTTAGGTGAGATGCAGGAACATGCTAGCACCACTCGTGGGAGGGAGCGCGAGAGCAGGTTGACAAAGGGCCACATAGGACGTGAGATGGCAGGAGCAGGAGAGGTCGACAAAGGGCCATGTAGGAATCTCAGTCAATGGCGACTAGGGCTCAGATCAATGGCGGGTGGCTTTTGATGAGGTGCAACAGGGCATTTTAACTAGGGCTCACTATGACCAAACAGCTGGGAGGTGAAAGTTGGTGAGTACGAGAATAGGATGCATGTGTGTGTAGAAGGCGAAGCTCAAGTTGGTGAGTTAGGAAGCAACACGACTATAATTGGGGCTGATCCTACAATAGAGAGAGGGACATAACGAGGCTATGAGTGGTTAAGGTTGTGCGACAGTGACGGAGAGTCGCTTGTAGGTGGCGCAACGACTGAAAGATGGTGCAATGGTGGTTGCACAACACCATGGCGGCGGTCGGCTCCGATCGGCGAGCAGTGGAGGTGATGCTGGCCACCTGATGGTGCTTTGGTGAAGAGGAAAAAGAGGTCAAAGCGGCTTGGCCGAGGAAGATGGAGCTCCGACGGTGCACAGCTTGGAGACGGTGGAAGTGGTAAAGCCACCCCTCTCAATTGGCTTGCAAGTGGCGTTGTTGCCCTCTTCAGCAATTTTGAGGTTGGTGGTGGTAGTGTAATCTAAGTAGGTCGCACTTAGGCACGATGTGAGGTGACTTGATGAGGGTGGCGTGGTCATCGGGGTTGATGTCCTAATTGACAGTGACGACGGAGAAGAGTAGGAGGAGAAAGATTGGCTAGCGATTAGTTGAATAAGCTAGTAGCCCATGTGGAGGGGCTGAATGAGAGATGATGGCTGAAGCTTCATGATGATGGCACGCCTGAGTTCGAGCCAAAGTGCAAATTGTTGAGTTTTGGGTGTTTTGAAATCGGATTAGGGTTTGAGTTAAAAAAGAATTTTAAAGTTAGATTTAGACTCATAATTGATTTATAATATTAGGAGTTGTAATTAGAGTAAAACTCAGACTTAATAAGGGCCTATAAATATTTTAATAATATATAGGGTTTAGTGGCGTAGTCGTGAAGTTGAATTAGAGAGAAATAGAGAGAGAGGAATAAAGAAAATAAAGAGAATAGAAAGAGAGAGAGTATCAACTCTTATGTGTGAGTCTTTCTAATGATTCTCGGTGGTCTCTCGCGATATTCTTTTGGAGATTCTCTCTGAAAGTAGAGACATTGCCGAGACTTAATGAAAGAGTTTAGTTGAGTAAAAAAGAGTGCAGTCTTTCTTATAGACTCTTATAAAGCCTTTTAATAGTGGATTTTTCGCTCCCCCCGATGACGTAATCCAATCTTGGGTAAATTACGTATATCGCTATGTTTTTTCTTATTATTTTTTTTTATCTTGTATTACTTCTTATTTCTTGTGTTGTTTGAGAATAAGGTGATTCGTAAAATTTTCGTTGCGAATCCCAATATAATGTGTCATAGATTCAATGAGGAAATCTGAAGTTCAAGCACACTAGAGGCAAAAAATCCAAATATGACATGGTTAGAGTATTTGACTGAAGAGATAGATAATAAAGATTTTTTGAAGCCTCTTGTTTCCCCCACCTTGTTAATAGACCTTAGCCTAATCCTTTTAATCCTGAGAAACGTGCTTCAAAACGTAAGGTTGTTGTAAACAATGACATGTTAGAAGCTTTGATGACAAGTATGAAGGAGGTGGTTGTTGCACTCTAGAATTTCGAACCTCCTGTAGTTTGGAGAGATAAGTTGTACCCTAAGCATGGTTTGAAGTTTTGACTGAAACATTTCAGATTGTACTTTCAATTTCAATTTTCACAATCCATACTTATCCCAATGGTCAAGGATTTGATCTCAAATTATTGTGGCTTGAAATCAAATCCTAACTCTTGTATTTTTTTTCATTTTTTAAGCTATTTTTTTGCCTAAAAAATTTTTATTTAATAATTTAAAAAATATATGTATATTATTTTTTTGTCATTTTAATTTTTTTTTTAATTTGTTTAAATTTTAAGATCAAATTTTAGTTAAATAAAATTTAAAAAATTATTTAATTGAAATCAAAACAGATTAAAACGACCAAATGTATCGATTTCAATGATTGCTAAAACTGATTCTAAAACTAATATTTAAAACCTTGCTCTAAGGTCATGGCCTTTGCTAACGAGGAGTTTGGCATTTCACTCACTGAGCACTCTCACAACCGCATGCATGAGGTAGATGCTAAGGGCAGGACGTTTGTGAGAGGGACGAGTAATGAGCTTAGATTGTACTAATTGCGTAGGTTTGCAACTGATTTATTGGGCTAAAAACATCTAATATCTAATTGTATTTTATCTTAAGATTGCTGATGTGTGTGCTTACTGTTGTTTATTTACTATGACAGTTTATTCTCAAGACACATGAAATAGAATTGCAAAACCTGATTCGGAAGCGGATGCCTGCTCAATTTTTGTGAAACAACTTTTAAGCACTCGTTTGAAAAACAAAATCAATATAAAGAAGAGTTTAAAGTGACTTTGTTTCCTTTCAATTTAGAGAAAGACGTGAACAAGTTAAAAATTAGTTTATATTAAAAGAAAAAGTCTTGTTAATAAACATCATATATGCAAGACCGTAAAAGAGAAATATAAAACTTGCAAATTAAAATATCAATTTTGAAATAGCAACTGTAATTAAAATATCATGCTCCAAGCTAAAAATTTGAAGAATTGATAGATGATAACATTATATACTTATGGACATGTTTGGACATCGCATTCTTCCAAAAGCCGTCTGTGATTGGTGCCGTTCAAGGCATGATCACCGGCTTCGTCTGCATCACTCCGAGCGCAGGTCGGCAGCAAACAGTAGTAGTCTAAATTTAGTATTGCTAAGCAGAATGATAGAATCATAAACCGTGTTCCTGTGACGAGGCGGGTGCAGAGATGGGCGGCGATGACGATGTGCGTGCTCTCCGGCAACGTGCCATGGTTTTCGATGATGGTCCTGCACAAGAAATCCACGTTGCTTCAGAAAGTCGACGACATGCTTGCAGTCTTCCACACGCACGCGGTGGCTGGGCTGCTAGGAGGCATGCTCACTGGCTTACTGGCGGAGCCGGCGTTGTGTCGACAATTTCTCCCCGTGACAAGCACCAAGGGCATCGCCTGCGGTGGAGGCATGGTGCAGCAGCTGAAGTAGCTGGCGGGTGCTGGGTTTGTTGCGGCGTGGAACGTGGTGGTGACGACGGCTATATTGGTTGCAATCGGAAGAGTGGCGCCGCTGAGGATGCCGGGGGAGGAGCTGGCGATCGGTGACGATCCGATTCAAGAAGCGTACGCGCTGTGGGGAGACGGAGAGAGGTACGATGCGACCGGGCATGGGACGATGATGCATGGAGAAGAAGGGCTGATGACGATGCACTCCAGAGTCTGAAATGCCGAAAAAGATTTAGGGAGAAACCCAAACGCTTGGACCGAAACTCTAAACCATTCTTATACGTAATTAACTCAATTTTTAATTAGAAATAAGTAATTTAAAGATTTAAGGGGTTAGTATGCAAATAACAACAAATTTAGGAGGTATTTGTAAACAACCCATAAAACAAAGCAATGATGTCAGATCCGTTCTTTCGGGTCTACAAACATCCAATCCGAATCCGAACAACACGACGGCAGTGGCATTCCGTACCTGTGGTCTTCGACCGTGCGAGATTATCTTCTCACTCGTGCCAAAGCGAATCGAGAGAAGAGCCGCATCGCCGGCGATGGATCGGGTGCTGCTGCTGCTCGTAGGCCTCCCGCTCTTCCTCTTCTGCTCCGATCTACTCCATCTCTTCACTCCTCCTCCCCCACAAGAGCCGCATCTCCACCTCTACCCCCCTCCTCACGCTCACCATCACGAATCCTTCGACGTCTTCTCCGTCCCCAAGGTCAGTCCTCTCTCTTCCTTCAATCCTATTGCCGATTTCCGATTTAGATCTCTGCTCGATTGCTTCAGACACCCCAGATCGGAGGCATCGGCTATGGCCACACCGTCGACCTCAAGTTCTGCGCCTCTTGCTCCTACCGGTGAAATCCCTAGCCCTAGACTTCCTATCTCATCTTTTCTGGTTTCGCTGATCGGAGTGTTTCGCAGGGGAACGGCGGTGATGATGAAGAAGATGCTGGAGACTTCGTTTCCGGAGATGGAAGTCACGCTGGCGAATTTCCCGCCTCCGCTTCCGAAACGGGTGATCGGGAAGCTGGTTCTGGTTGCGCAATTTGGAGTTATTGGGTTGATAATGGCGGGGGAGCAGATATTTCCTCGGTTGGGATTCATGACGCCGCCTCCGTGGTACTTGTCGCTGCGGGCCAATAGGTTTGGTTCTATCGCCACGATTTGGCTTCTGAGCAATATTGTGCAGTCCTTCTTTCAGAGCTCTGGTGCTTTTGAAGTTTACTTGAATGGCGATTTGGTAAGTGAATTGTCCACTAGTTCTTCTTTTGTATTCGTGGGTTAGACTCTATTGCTGCTGCTGCTGTTATATCCATGGTTTTATGAAACAATTGTTATACAAAATGCATTCGCCTATGGAACCTGCTACTTGCCTGACATTCAACAGAGGACATTTTCATGGACGTTAGCCACTTGTCGGCCAATTACATGGGAGATTCAGTTTAATTTCCCATTCTTGAATATCCAATCAGATAAACATTGGTGTTTTTCAGTAATTTGCTGAGTTCTCTTTTTTTTTTTCCTTTTTGAATTCGGTCTCTTCGTCCCAACTAACAATTGGCTTTTAGCTTTTGAGGACAAGTCTCATATGCTCATTACATTGATGGACGCCACTATGGAGGCACACATGATGTTATACTATTTTTCCCCCCCCCCTTAAATGACCCTGTTTCTCTTGTTTTTGTTTAACATTTTCATCTATCCACCCGTGAAATGGTAAGTTAGTTTGTTGGAGGTGTTATGCATGGATACCTATGGTGAAACTATTTGCAATTCGGGGCAATCAAATATGACTCATCGAGTGATCTTTTAGTGCATGCTGTTCTCCATCATCTATGCAACTTTGTCATGTGAAAATTTCAGATTAGTAGATACTTTTCTTATGCTAATAATAGCCTAGCGCTGTATTACTCACGGAAAAACTAGCGTAGACCAATTATATGACCCTGCACACCTCTGATACTTATTTCTCTTGTAGAATGGCACAAAGTTCTCTCTGGGATTTTCATTGTTGCTGATTTCGTAGTAATTATCATATTACTGGGCTTTGGTTTATTTTTCGTTGTATCTTGTAGGTGTTCTCGAAGCTGAACGAGCAGAGGTTCCCTAGTGAGATAGAATTGCAAAACCTCATTCGGAAGCGGATGCCTGCTCAATTTTTGGGAAACAACTTTTAAGCGCTCGTTTGAAAAACAAAATCAATATAAAGAAGAGTTTAAAGTGATTTTGTTTCTTTTCAATCTAGACAAAGATGTGAACAAATTAGAAATTAGTTTATGTTTTTAAAAAAAGTTTTTTTTTAATAAGCATCATATATGCAAGACTGTAAAAGAAAAATATAAAACTTGCAAATTAAAAAACCAATTTTGAAGTAGTAACTGCAATTAAAATATCAGGCTCCAAACTAAAAATTTGGAGAATTGGTAAGTGATAACATTATATATTTATGAGGTCGATATCTCATAAAATCTCATAAATATATAAGGTCAAATTTAAACACAATATACAATAATAATATTTTCCATTTAATACTAATAATTTTTCAAAAGTACATGAGAGTAAATTTTAAATTTTACTCATAACTAAAATTTAATCTTAATTGAATTAAAATACAACTCTTTTAATTAACTAATAAAATTTTTCTTAATCTTGATTAAAATTTAATTTATAAGTAAATGAGTCATTTGTGTTAAAATATATATATAATTTTATATTTTAAAAACTAAATTACATGTATTTTAAAATTATATCATCATAAAATATAACATAATCAAAACATAATATATTAGAGAAGATAATAAACTTATATTGTCAAATTCAAAATTTTATAATTATATTTACTTTCTTATTCAAAATATATTTTAGTTTTCATTATCAATTACAATAAAAAATTAGATCACATATATAATACCTGAAATTAAATCACATCATGCGGTGTCACACTTAACCTCATGGTAAAATCACACACATACTTGAAATCATATCATATCACAAAATCAAAATTCGTCCTTAACAAAATCATGTACATATCGATATAGTTAGAATTTTTTCTGACCGATAATATCACATTATATAATTAAAGCATAAATGTATTAGAAGATATTTAGCAAAATCTTTCTCTGATTCTTATATAATTTTATAACAAAATAAATATTTATAACTTAGTTTCATAAGTCTTCAAAAACATAGTATTCATTTTGATTTCAAAATACATATAATATTGATCTTATATTCAACGAATTACTTATCATATAATACAATAATATTAAAAATTATAAATATTTAAAATAACTTACATATAATGATATAGAATAGAGTGATTTATTTGCTTACCTTAATCATAAAAGCACAACTTTTATTAACTCTTTAAATAATTTTTTTAAAAACTTCAACTTTATTTTTTAAAAAATATTTGTAGATCCTTTCTCCACATATAGTCGTCACTCATGCAATTCTTCAACTAGAAAAGTTTTAATCCTTTGATAATATAGAATACCATTTTTGCATAAAATTTCCAACAAAATAAATAATCTTAACTAAATCTAATTAAAGTCCATATAAATTTGGTCAATAACAAAAGCTTAGAAGGAGGAGAGAATAATTAAGCGGAGGTCATTCAAGAAGAAGAAGCGGAAAAAAAATTATTTTTTTTTTTAATTTTGATGATAAATAAACTTTGTATTTGATTGTATTTTAACCAAAGTGCATTACTTAAGAGAACGATTGAAAACTTCAAAAAAAAAAAACAAAGAGCGATAGTAGATTGGCAAATATAACTTGGAGAGATCAAAGAATGACTTGGAGGTGGTACAAAAGTATTTACAACAACTTGAAGATTTGATAATAACATGAACAAAGATAAAGCAACAAAGAACCCAACATCGACTAGATTTAGATTTTCAATTGTTTTAATTGAATCAAGGATTTGTCTTGAAATCAAACATGGAACTGAAATTATAGTAAACCAATAGATTTTTTTTAAATTTCGGATGTCCTTTATGTTTGAATGTTCAAATCTAATAGATAACTCTAAAATTGCTGACAATTTCAAACATCTAAACCTGAGGATCGAATATTCAAAGATTCAAAAATCGTAATTTCTGAATTTTCCTTATTTGAAGTTCGGATATCTGATGTCTTTATCGAACACCCAACACTATAAAATTCGAGCATCCAAACGTAATGATTGGGCATCCAAACTTGTGACATTATTTATAACCAGTTCATTTTTAACCGTTGTAATACTTCAGACACTCGAATCTTGATGGTTTAAACGTCTGAACTCAATAGAGACAATCAAAGGTGATTCCCAAACAGATAATTCTTACTCCAACGATTATATAAAAACTTGAGATTTTTTTACTTAGTGAGAGATTTAGATTTTCATACTTTTAGAGTAAGAATCATTCTCTCAAAGCTTTCTAATCCAGAAATACTCTAAGTCTTCTAATTTCAAGCAAATCTTCAATACTCTTATCCCCAACTTGAGAAATTATAATGAGTTTTAAATGTATCATCTTTTTTGTTTTTCCACTTGTAAACAATCCTATGTTGTTAAAAGTGTAAGTATATAAAATATTTGATGTGGAGTAAATCTTCTTGGTAAGAGCAAGATCGTTTTTATGGACACTCCGATTTAGAATTTGATGCAAAAGCTTAAATTCACTGTAAAAAGTGATTACTAGTGTAACGATTGAAATCCTCAATAATGAGATAAGGGTCATGAAATAAAAGCACTTAATCTTTGAGCCATATAAATTATGGTGCATTTCTCTCTCTTTTTATTTACATTTTATCACTTCTAGTTTGATCCAATTTAATTGGAATTTAAATGTAATTTTTTGATGAATTATTTTGAGACTTGATTTTTTTTTAATCATATCTTGTATTTCATAACTTATTTCAAATCCCTTCAAAGTTTATTGAATAACATTAGCTCTCAAAAGAGAGCATGTATCTTCTTATTTATTGAATAATAGAAAACCTTAGTTGCTATTCTACAAACTTAATATAGTATCAAAACTCTAAGCTTGAGAAGTCTGAGAGCAACTTCTCATGGAGAATAATGGCTACGATTGACAACTGTAAGTTGTACAAAGAAGGGGGAACCCTTCAAATTACTAGTGCAAAGCTACAAGGTATTTAGAATTGTCTTCCATAGGCAAGGTCTATGGAGATCTATCTCAAGTCAAGATGAAGGGGCAAGTACCCAATAGAAGAGCCACCAAAGGACCTGAAAGACTAAAAATTGGAAGATTGGGAGTTAGAAGATTCAGAGGTAATGTATGTTTGTCAAATAATGTTGAATCAGAAATAAATCATAGGCTATTGCATTGTGAACGTTCAAAGGTTATTTGGGAGAAGCTTTACAAAATCTACGGGAGAAAGAAGAACTTGTCATAAGTTTTTGTAATTCATGAGCAAATATATAACTTGCATCATGATGGCAATAGCTAAGCACATACTTCAATCTCTTGATAAGTTTATGGAATGAATTAGAGTATTACAAACTAATCATGACAAAAAAAGCAAAAAGAATCATGACGAACATAAGATCATGTTGTTTCTACAAGATTGGGAGCCACCATATGAGTAATACAAAAGCAATTTTTTTACTAGGAGTGAATTATCTTCAATGGAGAAAATCTATAAAAGATTTCAAAGAGTAAGTATCCTTCCTTTAAACCAAAAAAATATGAGAGAGAATTCAACTATAGTCTTAGGAGGAAACTAAACATATGGCAGAGGAAAAGCTTCAATCAAAAATAGAAGAAGAGAAGGCTTTTCCAGTAGAGGAAGAGGCAAAAATAATGTAAGACATACTAAGTGCAAAAAACAAGGCCACACAATTGATAGATGCTGGCTATAAGAAAACCCGCATGAGGAAGTAATGCTCAAATAGAATCGGATATTGAATTAAAAGGAGACAAAAAACAACAAGGACCATCCATAGGGGCTCAGGTCACCATCTCAAAGAAAGAATATGATTAGTTTGTTAGAAAGATTGCTTCCCCCACAATAGAGGACAAGAATTCCACAACATCTGGTCAAACCAATTGAAGAAATCTTTAGATAATTGATTTAGGAGCTTCTAATTGTATGATAGGTAATAAATGTTGGTTTAAACACTTAATTGAGCTCAATCTTACAAGATCTGTAATCCTAATTGATGAAACAACTTCACCAGTTGATGGAAGTGGTGATATATGCTTACCATCAGTTCAACTTAACTGCTCTCTTTATATGCAAAAATTTTCTATAAATCTTTTGTTAGCTAGTTAACCAAAAATTTAAATGGTTTGGTAACCTTTTATCCTATATACTTCATTTCAGTACTTTTATACAAAAGAAAAGATTGATCTAGGTGTTAAAAACAAAGGTCTTTATATCTTGAAGGATGATCCATCAGGCTTAAAGGTGTTATTGGTTCAACATGATGAAGTTGTCAAGTGACATTGCAGACTTAATCAATTATCACATCATATACTTAGGTTATTTTTTTAGTATTAAATTATCTAACAATTGATTACATCATGTATGTGAGTATGCTAAGTATCATAAATCAATGTACTTGCCTAAATTAAATAAAAATAATTTTATTTTTTAATATAATTCACAATTATTTGCTTGGTTACCGTAATCAATATTTGAAACTCTTGTTGACTCGATGCATAGGAGGGGACTTGCTGGTGCCTCGAGGATAGCAACTAATGGAATACCTTGAGATTGTTGTTGCACTGTTGGTTGAGCCATCGAGTTGGCTTATTGGTTTGACTCACCCGGTGCCCCCAAGGAGTTATGTGATTTTATTGGGGTTGAGTTTATCTATCCCCCATGCCAATTTCTGAATGCTAACACTCTTGCAGTTCTTAAAAGTATTATCGAAAAATCACCAAAAACCTCCAACTTTAATAGAAAAGAGATAAAATAGATCGCAATGAAAAGTAACAACTAATGTAAGAGTTTGATTAAGGCTTATAGAGATCATGATCCGCTAGATCTTCTTCCCGTCAAATTCAAGTACATCTACTAAAGTTAAATCTTGCCTTCCTACACGTCCAAGAAAGAAGAGAAGAACATGCTAGATACTTTATAAATAAATTTGTATTCTATAAAAACTATCACCTATCTTCAAACACTTTGCATTGGCTATTTCTACCACCTTCACAACTAAAACAATCATAGAGGTACTAAATAATCCCAACCAAAGAAAAACAATGGAGGTAGAAATAGAAATACTATATCAAAACAACACACGACAGTTGATATCCTTGCTAAATGGAAAACAATAGTAGGATTCAAATGTGTATATAATTAAACACAAATCAAATAGGAATATTAACAAATACAAGGCCAGAGTAGTTGTAAAAGATTTTATACAAACACAGGATATGGGTTATTTTGATACATTCTCACCATTAGCAAAGTTGAACTCAAAGAGAGTCATTTTATTATTAACAGTAAACATAAACTATAGTTTATCATAAATAGTCATGAAAAGTGTGTTTCTTCATGAAAAACTTGAAGGAAGAAGTATGTATGACACAACCCCTAAGATTTATCAACTCTGAAAGACAATAACTAATATGTAAGCTTAGAACATCTCTCAATGACCTCAAATAGTCACCTAAAGCTTGCTTTGACTAGTTCAATACTATATTGATAAAATATTGATTCCAAATGAGTCAATTAGACTACTCAATTTTTATTAAAGGAGAGTTAGAAAAAAAATTATATTACCGATTTTCGTGGATGACATCATAATGACAAAAAATGATAATAAAGAAATCAAAAGACTCAAAGATCTTGAAAATTCAATTCGAAATAAAATGTATTGCCAAGCTACACTACTTTCTCGAAATAAAAACAACACACTAAACAAAAGAATTAGTATTATCTTAAAGAAAATACACAGAATTTATTAACAAAAACAGACATGTTAGGGAGTAAGATTTCAAATACTCTGATATATCTAAACATAAGCATTGAAGTCAAAAGATCTAAAATAGTACAGGAGAATTGTGGAAAAACTTATTTATCTAACTGTCACAAGGTTCGATATTGCTTTTTTAGTAAGTAATGTAAGTCAATTTATACAAACTTTAAGGAAACTACACATGAAAGCCATTGTGTACAAGATTCTAAGGTACCTTAAAAAAGCACTTGGACTAGTGTTATGTTATAGAAAACATGAAGATTTGAATACATAATGTTACATTGACACAAATAGGATAGGCTCAATTTTTGATAGAGGAAAGCTGATTATGTGAAAAAATAAGAAACAATGTATAGTAACAAGATCTATGTACAAGCAAAATATATATAAGTGACATTAAGAATATGTAAAGTTTTGTGACTACAATTATTCTTACAAGAGTTAGAATACCCAACAAAACATGCCACAAGAATCTATTGACAATTAATCAACCCTATTTATCTCAAACAATTCAATATTTCATGAAAAGACTAAACACATTGAACTTGACTTTCACTTTGTCAAAGAGAAAGTGCTAAACAAACATATTGATTTACAATATACCCTATCAAAAAAATAACTAGTTGATATATTCACCAAAATTTTAAGGAAGGAGTACTTAACAGAAAATATTTTCAAGCTAAGCATATTTAATATTTATGTACCAACTTAAGAAGAAGTGTTGAAATAATGAAAAGAATTTGGGCTTAGAGTACCCACATATAACTCAAGATTTATAAGTATGGTTGTACAACAAAAAATCCTCCTATATTTGGTTAAACTCAAATTCATCACAACCCAATAGAAAAAAATAACTAGAAATTGTAATGTACAAAAATCTCCCTCCTATATAAGAAATGGGACACTAGATAATACTCTTTTTACTTTTTCTCTCAGAATAAAAGGAACTCTCTCTTTTCTTTATCTAATTATTTAGAACAAACCCTAAATTTGTATTTACAAAACTCTAGAGAGTGTAACACAATACATCATATTTTTTCCAAATATATCTTGCAGTATTATGAGACTTGTGAAACACTTTATGAGAAAATAGAGGAGAGGTTGTCACAAATACTAACCAAAGACCAGCTAAATCACTTGAATCGTATGTGTATGCTCCGTCACTTTTCACAACAATCAAAAGCTTCGGTTGCCCATCAATGTATATTACTCGGGCACCTTCACTTTCCTCTATTAGTCTCTTTTTACTCAATTCTTCCAGAACTCCTGGAATATAATTATAGAAGCTCTCATGCTGAAGAAATATTCAAAATCTTAGATGCCATTTCACTGCAAAAACAATGAAAAGGAATTGGGTTCAAAATGTTCAGGATGAAGTGAAATAAGTAAAATCTACCTTCTCCTCCAAATGAACTCCAAGGCGCTTATACACCAAGTCCAATGCCTTACGGCTAATTTTGCATATTCTTGTCCATACATTCCAATAGTTGTCTTCCCCACCCTTTCAGCAAAACAAACAATGGCATGAGAAGAATCTAGATGGGAAGAAATAAGGTGAAAAAAATCAAATGCTTCTTATTCAAAAAAAAGCGCCGAAGGAAGGACATTGTCCTCAAGCATTGCGAGATCACACTCTGAAATGCTTACCTGCAGTTGAACTACCGCTTGCAGTGCCTATTTCTTGAAAGAAACATCTTCATCAAACCACTGCTTTGATTCCTTGTAAAGTTTCTGAAAAGAAAACACTAAAGTAGCACAAAGCAGGCATGCTATACTCAACTCAGACACTTCCATCGAGCTATATTAATAAAACCAGAAAATTAAATCAAGTGAAATCTACTCTACAAGGATAAGCTGGCATCAAAGGACATTTGCTGAGCTTCATTCCTACAAGTTTACGCCTATGTTTAAAACACAACTTTTAGTAACACATTATTATATAATTTAGTGTAGTCTATTACACTACTTGTTAGATGTCACATGAATATGGAAAAAATGAATATATATATATATATATGACTGGGATTGAAGCTAAACATAACAGGTAAGATGCATGTAATAAATGCACCAAATGTAGCATGAAACATCATATGGGGTGCTCAGCTTCAACAAAAGAAAATTTGTAGACATAAATTAGCAAAAGGGGCTATCAGATGATGAAAATCCTTAATGCATGCCAAATATTTTCTTTTTCTCTATTTTATTTATAGTCGACCCCAATCTAGCCCAGGCTACTCACAACAGAGGACAAGCCCTACTCGGCCCCAGCTCACCCACAACTGGGAGGTGAGCTTACAACCTTCCACCAAAGAGAGTTCTAAGGATCAATGTAATGATCTCCCCCAAAGGAGAGGTAGGTATAACTACCAAGCTAACACATGGTTTACTGGTATGTTGGACATAGAAGAGCTCGAATTACTTCTAAAGCTAAATCTATAGCATGGGAGTAAATAAAAGCAAAACTACAATGAACAAAATGTAAAAATGATGTACAATGGCTAAATAATCTTCTAATAACCTGGATATCTCCATTTGCTTAGTTGCTCACATCCTCTGAGTTCGAAAAATCAATAGATGTTGAAGCAGCATACCAAACTGTAGAAAATGTGAATTATGAAAACTTATAACCATTTAAAAGATGACAAAAAGGATTAACAACATCAGAAGAAGAACAATGTTATCCGTAACTGTTTCATTGCAAGAAATATCAGATAATTTAACAAGTCTGAGCACTCTATTGCAACCAATTATAGAGGATCAAGAAGATCCATATTCTACATAACTATTAAGAATAAAATGCTACAGATCATAGTAAATTTTTTCTGTTGTTCTAAAGTTCAGTTAATTTGCAAAAACCAATGGTGCAAACAAAGGGAACAAAATCCGCTACCAGAGAACACTCTCCAGATAGGTCAAAAAGCTATAGGAGTCCACTCAGATATTCAACCTATATTTCAACTTTAAGAAAACAAATGTCAACAGTTTCCTCAAACTCTGGATATTGAATTTAAGAACCTTAAGATACTGCCGGAGCTAGCAATATTACAGAACATCCAAGCAAACCATAAAAATCAAGTGTGACATTCCAAAACAGTTTACCTGTATGCCCCAGTCCCCGACATGATTTCCTCGAAGAACTTCAACATTTGAGAATTCCAACATGCGCGTTAGAGTATCTTCAACAATAGTTGATATCAAATGGCTAACATGCATCTTGTTCGCAATATTAGGCAAAGAAAAATCAACCACTGCTCTAGAAACCTGAAGAAGTGGACCGAGGATACAATACCACTGGACAGCATGTTGGTTACACTCTAACAACAAAACTTCCCTGTTAAGGATCAACTGTATGTAAATAGCGCATGCCCATATGCAGATGCGCAAACATAATAAACTGTTCTTTCTTTTCTTTTATTTTTTCCCATAGGCCCATAGCATGATTACTGCATCAGATACATAATAAACTGTAATGAATTGTTAGCAGAAGTAAAAAAAAGGTCGTTCAAACAGGAAATCCTAAACTAAATTAACAGTGATGCTATGATGAAAAAAGAATAAAAAACTTGGGTAAAACATTTACCACTGATAATCACCAAACTTTGCTGTGCAAGCTGCAATTACTGGCGCTATATTTGGCTCATCTGGAAAGGTTGCTCGAAGGGACAGTTGGAAAATCCTTTGACAATTGTTGCTTAACACTCCCCGTTCTATTTCCACCCTGAGTCATCTGAAATGCACCTCATTTCGACCGTGGAAACAATAAAGATCAATCAATGTCAAAATTGTTTGTGCAATTATCAAAATATGGAACTCATAAAAGAGCGGCGAAATATTTTCCCTATGAAGTCAGATGACCTTAGAGAAGGGCATCAAGGAAGATATGAGAAAGCTATGACTAATGAAATATGAAAAGGCAGCCCCAGCTATTGGTGTTTATGGGAGAAAAGCAAAAACACTAATTAAAAAAAAGAGATAAGCAGGTTACACAAAAGAAGGGCCAAAAATGAAAAAAGGTTTAATAACTAACACAATGTTAAAAGCTGAAGCGGATGAGTAATATTTAAGAAAAGAGCAATCAAAATTATCCAGGCACAAGCCAATCGGAGTTTCCAATAGAAGGGCAGCTCATGTGGCAAGCTACAATAGCTAGATAAATAACGTACCAGTAGAAACTATATACAATCAGAATCAAATCAACAAAAACTTTCTACCATTCAATTGAGCATCTGTTACTCCAAATTACACTACAATTACACAGATATCAACAATAGATTTCATTCAACAAAAAATCAACGGAGCAATAGGCTGCTAACACCTATCTGAATTATTCAGTCTAAACAAAATCATTATCCATACTGAAAAACAAGGTTGATTTGAAGAGAATAGATCAGAGATATCAAATCAACGCACCGCATTGGCCTCCGGGACATGCAGAGCAGTTGGTATCGGCTTCTGACCATTCATGACTGGAAATGTTGCCATTATTCTGACCAAGTCGCTCCTGCTTGCTGCCCCCAAGCAACTTTCCCGACAGAAAATTCATGCTCAACACTTCCGTCACACGGAAGGATCCAAAAACATCAACCAGAGCAAATACGAAAACCCCATATAATCCAGAAAAGAAATCTGGGCGCCCGTTCACAGACCCAATTTGTAGCAATTCACTCCCAGATCTACTCTACTCCTAACCTGTCCTTACTAGGGTTTTCTCCCAAAATACCTATTGTCTTCTTTAATTACTTCAGAAATTTAGGAAAGCAAAACCCTATCTGAGATCGATTGACGCAGAAAAAGAACCGATCCGATCGAGAAAGGAGCAAGGGAGTTGGAAAGGAGAGAAGAGACTCACCTGCCGGTGATGGCGGAGACGGAGGCAATGGCGGAGGCGGTGATGGTGGGAAGAAAAGACGAAGCGAGAAAGCCTCGCAGGCCAAAAGCTTCAGCTCCTTCCCGCGAATCGAAGCCAGGACTAAACCGCGAATCGGAAAATTTAAAGAGACGATGGTGGGGTCGCCTCCCGACCCCGATGGGAGTCGATCGTACAAGAAACTTGGTTTAACCCAACGAGATGGACAAAAATAAATCGGGTCAGGTCGGATTGGGTCAATTTTGACCGGTCTAACTGTCTGAGAAACGCGTTCCGAGCCCGAGTTTGTCAAGAGAGATACCCGCGCAGAATTTGATTTTCCTTCTCCGAGTCGGAAACGTTCCCGGTTTCCTCATTCCTGATGTTCCATAAACCCTAACAATGGAAACAGAGCCAAAGAACAACTGAAGAACAAGTGCAGCAGCGTTTCAAGGTTCTTCTTGGCGACCAGATTGAGCTATTGAGGTATTGCTTCTCTCTCTGCGTTTCGTGGACACTCTCTTGATTCGATGTTCTTGCTCCTTGTCTACCAGTTTTCCCATGTTTTTCCTGTGTTTTCCCAGTTTCTTTCTTGCAATTTTAGAATTCTGATCAAAAGTAGAGAATGGCAGCGTTTATGTCCTTCGATATAGATTCTTTTCCGGTCTTGTTTCTCATCAAGACAGCAATACTTTTGTTGAGTTCTTGTGATAAATATCAGCGACGCTTATGTTTTCTTGTGATTCTTTAGGGTTTTCCACTGAGTTCTTTGCGCAACCAAGGGTGCAGATCATGGATCTGCAGATGAGCCCTGATGATCTTTCAAATGGTTGTAGAAGCAGGGGTAACTTGAAATCGGTAGTTGCAGCATCATGGAGTCCTGCGGAAATCGAAGCAGAGTACTGCTCTGAAGCGAAGTCCTTGTTTGTTCAGCGCCGTCTTGGCTCTGCCGCTGTATCTCAGAAAGTGAGGAAGCACCTTTCGGCGCTAAGATGGAGGATAGAATCCAAGAGGGATCAAAAGATAAGGTTTCGATACATTTCGCCTGATGGGAAGACTTACTATTCTCTTTCGACAGCTTGTCGAACTTTGGTGGAGAAACACGAAACAGAGGATCATACTTCCAACAGAGAGGCCCCGGTGGAAGAGAATTGTGAAGCAGGGTATTCAGAGGATGCAGCGGCTTGTCGTTCTTTGGTGGAGAACCACAAAACGACGATCGTAGTTGCAACAGAGAGATTCCAGTGGATGAAAATTGTGAGGCAGGGTATTCAGAAGATTCAGTAAAGGATTATTGTGATTACATGATTTTGATGAGTCAAAATAGCAAGCAGCAAGCTCCCAGTGCTGATGTTAAATTTCTCAGACTGAATGCTAAAAGACATCTGATCTCCAAGGGCTGGAAGTCCTGGTTTGTTCAAAGAAAAACGAGGAAAGCTGTGCTTTATGGTTCCCCAGATGGCAAATGCTTTCAATCTCTTTATGTTGCCTGCAAGGATTACCTAGAAGAGCTCCACAGAAATCCTTGCCCAGAGTCTCGTGACTTGAAAAGGCAAAAAATGGCAGAGGACTTGCCGATGACGAGTAGTACACCGAGCAGAAAATCCAGCCTCTCAACTGTGACTTCAAGTGACGAGAACGACAAAGATGTAGCAGCAGCATGTAATGGGCCTACACAGCATTCAAGGAAAAGGAAAGTTGCACAGTCTTCTCCTGATGAGAGCCAGAAATCGACAGGAAATTCCCGACGGTGGTCAAGGAAGGAAGTTCGGGATCCTGTTGTATCGTATCCAGGCCGTCATTTTTCTGCTGCAGTCCTGGCCTCATTGACGGACAATGGTGTTGTACTTCCAAGGCAGAGGGTGTCCTACATCCGCAAAACAGATGGTCATGCACTGAAGCGAGGAACGATTACTCCTGATGGAATTAAGTGCGGCTGCTGTCGGAATATGTACACTCCCACTGACTTCGAGGCTCACGCTGGCAGCAATAGCAATCAACCAGCTGCTAATATATTCTTGCACGATGGTCGATCCTTGTTGCAGTGCCAGGAACAGTTGATACATATTATTCAGTTTAAAAGCTTCCCACATATGCGAATAAAGTGTGATTACTCTCATAGCAAAGAGGACAGCATGTGCTCTGTTTGTCAAGAAGGTGGTGAATTACTGCTTTGTGAACACTGCCCATCAGCTTTCCATGTAAAGTGTGTCGGTTTACAGGTAACTACTGTTCTTTCCCTTCTAGATTAACATCATTCTTGATCTTTCCCTTAATTCTCTGTGTTGAATCTCATTTGTATTGATTTTTCTGCTATTTCCATAGGATGTTCCTGAAGGAAACTGGTTTTGCCCGTGCTGTCGATGCGGGATATGTGGCCTAAGTGATTGCAATTCTGATGCTAAGCAGTTCACAAACAAAACGATGCTGTGTTGTGATCAGTGCGAGAGGCAATGTATGTGTGGTACATCTGATGTCCTTCCATATTTTCTTGAAGTATAGATTTCATTCTCTAAATGCTCTTTTCCTTTTCTTGTAGATCATGTAGGCTGCTTGAGAGAAAGTAGAATGTCTGGGCTACATAGCTGTCCAACTGGCGACTGGTTTTGCAGTAAAAACTGTTCAAAGGTAACTTGAGCGAAATTGATTTAATTTTCCTTCAATTATTCCTTTTTTTTGCACTTAATATTCCTACTTGTTTCTTTATTAAGTAAAATGCTCTAGGCATTAGTTTCTGTATGTATGAAGACGTATATTTCTCATGCTTGCTCCTGACACATGAGCATTTTGCAGATATTCTATTCACTCAGGAAACTTGTTGGTAAATCCATTCCCACATCCGTGAAAGGTTTATCATGGGCACTACTGCGATTAAAGGGTGGACACGGTGCCTATGACGTTGAGAGCAGACTCGAAAACCATAGCAAGCTATGTGCTGCACTTGATGTACTCCATGAATGTTTTGTACCCATCACTGAACCTCGTACGCAGAGCGATTTCATTGCTGATATTCTATTCAATAGAGAGTGAGCACCATTCTCCACTATTGACTTGAAACTCCATTTGTGTTTCCTATAAACTGCTGGTCTCATTATTGTGTTCGGTATCCTGCAGGTCTGATCTAAGGCGACTCGGATTCTGGGGATTTTACACAATGATTTTGGAGAAGGGAGACGAGTTGGTTTCTGTATCTACCTTCAGGTATTATACTCTCATTCCTGTTGCATTATGCACTTGCCATTACTAATTTACTTGGAAGGCGTTAACTTTCTTGTGTTTCAGAGTCTGTGGTGACAAGGTTGCAGAAATGCCTCTAATCGGTACCCGATTTCAGCATCGCAAACAAGGCTTTTGTCGTCTCCTCGTCAACGAATTGGAGAAGGTAACAGCAGCACACCAATACCGTATTTATTTAGCATTTAGAATTACTTGCTATTCTAAATTAGCTCTGAAAGTCATGTTCATCAGCTTAACTACTGTTCGGTCTCATTGCAGTTGCTATCAGGATTAGGAGTGGAGAGGTTGGTGCTACCAGCAGTTCCTCAGGTACTAAAAGCATGGACAAATTCTTTCGGCTTTACAAAGATGGCGAGCTCTGACAGATTAGAACTCTTGGACTACACACTCCTCAGGTTTCAAGATACAACTATGTGCCAGAAGTTCTTGCGTTAATGGACTGCATATCTGTTTCTGTTGTTGTTTTATATCCTTGCTTTACAATAAACTTTACAATACATGATGTATTAATCTCACCACAGCAATGGAGTAATAAAAATTCACCTATAAAGTTTTTCTCCATATAATTCACCTTTGCCTCTAAATTAAGCTGCAAAAGAAGCACAAAATAAAAAGGTAAAAAAATGCAAGCAAGAAGAAGGAAAAACGGATGTGGCTGTGCATCCTATGCCAAGGAAAGCATATCTATATGACTTTTTCAATCACCATCTATATTCTTTTCTAACATGACATCGACAAGAACTTTTCCTTTTGAGGAGGACATAAAGACCTTAATCCAATTTAAAAAAAAGGTATAAAGAACTTAATGAGATGCTTTCAGGATTGCTTTTCCTTCAGCACAACCATTCCGAGGAAAAACAGAATCACTAAAGAAGTGATCCTCTTCCAAAGCTATCTTTAGCATCAAAGATCAAAGATACTTTCCATGCATCAATGGCAGTCATGTAAGTGCTTAAGGATCAATCTGGAATATGAAATGAAATTCAAAACAATAAATAGATGCCAAATCAGGTGACCCATCTCGTCCTCTTCCATAGCCCCACAGTAACAGATGGCCGCCATCTGTCCTGTCCTTGTCTTCCTCTCCCAGCCTTTCTTCATCCGCCACCGCGCACCAAAAGCAGAGAATCCCTCAACTCACAAACTTCAAAGAAGATACCTCGCCGCCCCTATTCTCAACCTCACATGCACGCTACCAAATACCCTGAACTCTTCCCACAAGTCATTTAGTACCGTATATCCCCAAAAAGCGAAGAACCTCAAGCCATGGCTTCCCTTCCATGCCTTTCACCACTTGTTCTATGCTGCTGCTTCTTCTTCCTCATCCAAGCCCACTTCTGCTCGCCGGCGGTGATATTGGCCCTCAAGAAGCGGCATGAACGACGAAAGACGCAACTGGTTTGCGACCTCTTCACCGGGAATTGGGTCCGGGATGATTCCTATCCACTGTATCAGTTCTCCGGCTGCCCGATCATCGACCCAGAGTTCAATTGCCAGCTTTACGGCAGGCCAGACTCCGATTACCTCCGATACCGGTGGCAGCCATCCGGCTGTGAGCTCCCGAGGTTCAATGGATTCGATTTCCTAACGAGAATGAGAGGCAAAACACTGATGTTCGTCGGCGACTCACTCGGCCGGAACCAATGGGAATCCTTTCTCTGCATGCTTCATGCAACGGCGCCGCCACAATCGCCGACACAGTTGATGCGTGGAGAGCCCCTCTCCACCTTCAAGTTCTTGGTACATATTCCTTGAACATCGCCAACTCCTTGATGTTGTTTCTTTTTAGTCTTTTTCTGATGGTAACAGGACTATGGAGTGACTATTTCATTCTACCGAGCTCCGTACCTAGTAGACATAGATGCGGACCAAGGGAAGAGGATTCTACGGCTCAACGACATATCAGCAAACGGCGAAGCATGGAAAGGCGCTGACATTCTCTTGTTCAACTCCGGCCATTGGTGGAGTCACAGAGGATCTCTTCAAGGGTAATTGACTGGTTTTATGCTTTTATTATGGAGTTCTTGCTATAGTTGCTGAGCAATCGCGGTGGGCAATGGAAGATGGGACTACATGGAAGACGAAGGAGCATACTACATGGACATGGACCGCCTCGTTGCTTTTCAGATAGGGATGAGCACATGGGCCAACTGGGTCGACCGACATATCGACCGGACGAGAACCAAAATCTTCTTCGAGTCCATCTCTCCTACTCACTACGAGCAAGTCTCCTTTCTGCTTCTTTTCTCATGTTATGGTCCAGTGCGTTTTGCTTACCATGTGTTCGTTGCCGTCATTGAGCAGCCCTACTGAATGGAGCAACCCAGTTTCCACAAACTGCTATGGTGAGACGGCGCCGGCGACCAGTTTCAACTACTCTGCCGGGTACTCGGATAAATGGGATCAAACAAGGGTCCTCGAAGGCGTGGTGAAGGCAATGAGTTTCCCAGTTCACATCCTCGACATCACTGCATTATCCGAGCTACGAAAGGACGGGCACCCGTCGATTTACAGTGGAGACTTGAGCCCTGAGCAGAGGGCGGACCCTGACCGCTCCGCGGACTGCAGCCACTGGTGCCTGCCGGGCTTGCCAGACACTTGGAATCAGTTAGTCTACACTACCCTGTTCGTCTAGGTTACATATATTTGTAAAATAATCATTCGGTACGTACAACCTTCATCTTCTTTTGTTGTAGCTCATTGATTACAAATTGTAATTCAATACTACTTGCAATAATATCAACTATAGCATTATGCTTGCACTTTGAGCTTTGGTGCTGCAACTTCTATACTTGATTTTGTTATAGAGACGCTAGTAGTAGCTTGAGCAACCTTCAGATTAAGATCATAAGCTGAGGTATGAATACCCAAGGCTGCTCTGCCTGAGGGATCCAGATTCTTCAACCATTGAGAGTCCCATTCGACCGCCTTTGCAGTGCTGCATGCCACACTTCGACCCGCAGGAACCGTCAATACTGCAGAGTTCTAAAAAATCAGCGTGTAACTTAGAATTAAACCTTTTTCGTTTCAACAGCATAGATCATAATGTAGAATCTCAAAATGTCTCAAAGAGTTTGATCACCTGTGAAAGGAACCTTTCAAAGACCATTCTGTAGTAATAGGCCTCTTTTGTAGTCGGTGTGCTACGGGGGTAGATGTGCCTTGCGTTGAGCATCATCTTATCACTTACCTGCAAAGAGAAAGAAGCAGAAGAAAGAAAATTAGAAATTGATACATAATAATAGGGATTGGTAATGAGATTACCTGTTCTTCTGCATGAGGCTTTAGCCCATCAATCCAATTATAGCCAACACCGTCACTGAATTGCTCCTTCTGCCTGTAGAGAATGTGCTGCAAAGCAAAAACAATAATAACAATTGTAAGATATTCAGGAAGATTTCAGATCAATACAGGAATCATAGCTACCAGACCTTAGGCAGAAATGGGTTTTCTTCATCATCAAAAGCCTTGCTCAGTATCCACTTCTCTATTCCCCCAAGGTCGGGTTTGATCTGCTTCCGAGTAATTGAGTGTTAGAGAATTAAATTTCAGTGACATGTTACATGCTTCGGCTCAGTGTAACATTTTCCACTCTGGTACAATGCTGATTGCCACATTGATAAATTCTTTGTCCAAGAACGGCACTAGCTCTTCAATCCCCCATGCAGATGTAGCTTTGTTTGCTCTCAAGCAATCGTTCTGATGCAGTGCTTTTATCTGTGGATGATCCATATACAACGTACAAGCTTACGTAAGCACCAAAACACAACCCAAATCATGTTGAAAAACATTTAGCAGAACATGCGATACCTTGCGACATGTCTCACGGTGAAACTCCTCCTTGTTGGGTGCCTTATGGAAATACAAATACCCTCCAAAAATCTCGTCAGAACCTTCACCTGAAATTACCATCTTCACTCCTTTAAGTGACTTGATCTTACGGGCCATGAGAAACATCGGAGTGCTTGCTCTGATTGTTGTCACATCATATGTTTCAGTATGGTAGATTACATCTTCAATGTCATCAATTCCATCCTGAAAAAGCACGGAAAACCAACAATCTCGCACATTGTCATTTCGCATAATCTTCCAAGGAATGCATATACTTGACTTCTATTACCTGAACAGTGAGGTGGAACTGATGGTGGCAAGTGCCCAAATAGTCAGCAACCTCTTTGGCAGCCTTTAAGTCTGGTGAACCCTGCATGCAATAAGAACAGAATAGAAACTATGAAGCAATGGGAGAACTAACTGAAAATAAAGGTAACAGAGGATCCAATAATTAACCTCCAACCCAACGCAGAAAGATTGAAGTCGAGGACCAAGTTCCTTTGCAGCTTTCGTTCCTGCAAAATAGCGAGCTGTGACTGCAGCAACTAGTGATGAATCTAGCCCTCCAGATAACAGGAAACCGAACGGGACATCTGTCATGAGCCTCTTTATCACACAGCCTGGATAACATGCAAAAATAGATCATTTTGGTTCTCAAGAAGCCCAAAAAAGACAGTGACTTCAATCAATTCATGAAATTTACTTTTTCAAAAGCCTCCCTTAAAACAATCGGATCAAATGGAGCTGAAGGAATCGCCTCCGAGAACCATGGCGGAATGTACCATCTTTTGAATCCACCTGCTTTGCTCGAGTACAAACGACCAGGTGGAAAGTTCTCAAAATGTTCACAATCATCATTCAATCCTTTCATCTCAGAAGATATCCAAACTGAGCCTAGAAATCCATCAAAGTAACAAAAATTCATCCTCAGAAAATGTGAATCTACTCACAGTTACAAGAACACACATCAAAATCATACGCTTACCATCAAGTCCGCAGCCAACGTAAAGAGGTGTGATGCAAATGGCATCGCGAGCGGCAATGAAGCTTTTGTCGCGCGCATCCAGCAGCACAAAAGAGAAGACTCCGCCCGACATGTTCACAAACTCTTTCTCCATGTTCCTCATACTGTGAAAAAGTGTAAGTCAGCAGCAACAAAACTACTTGAACTGAAAAAGTGCTCTCACCAGATGCGCGATAACATCACAATCACTTCCCGTCTTGAAAGTATGAGTCGGTAGACTTTGCCTCAACTGTTCATGGTTGTAAATCTCTCCGTTTACCTGTTTTAACAAGATAATTCCTCCATTAACGCAGTCAAAATGAAGTCATTTATATATTCTCGAATTAGTTTTTTTTTTTCAACTGAAGCAAAATTCAATTAGTGTGACAATGATGGTTTGATCTTCATTGTAAAGAGGTTGGTCTCCAGAATCAGGATCGATGACGGCAAGAAAGCAATCTCCATATTGGTACAGCCCACTCCAATCCGGACCCCGGTGCTTCAGCCTGCGAGACAGCTCGAGCACGCGGGCTCCCTTCGCCGGCGACTCGTTGGAGCAGCCAAGAACCGCGAGAATCCCGCACATGGCGATGAAATGGAAAACGCGGAGAAAGGAGGAGGAGGAGGAGGAGGGAGGGGGGGGAAACGGACGAGCACGGAGGACGAAGAGACGAGAAGGCGCAAGTGATGGAAGCGGGCGGTGAAGTTGGAAGGTCGGGAGGTCAAGGAAGTTTTATAGTTGTCAGCGGCAGATGGGGTCCAATCGGGTTGATCGGCACCGGAAAGGAGGCCTGGGGCTGCGCCACATTTGCTAACACGTGGCGTAACGTTCCGTGAGTTGCAACCGACAAAGGAGGGAGAGTTGTCAACTTATCCGAACGCTTTCTAATATATCGTTTCAAATCGGACGGTCAGGATTCATGCAAGTCCGGCCCATGTATTTATTGGGCATACGTGTAAACTTGATAATTTTTCGTTCTAAACTCGACCCAAATCGGTTCCTATAAAAGTGGCCCCGGCCCGCACCACAAGTTTCTCAATTTTTGGGCCGAAACCAGAGCCTATTGGGAGCAGAATACCATATGGCGACGTGGCTCTAATCTTTTATTTATTTGCAAAATTATTATTTTTCGATCCAGAAAATTTGACCAATGGAAATATTAATTAATGTGAGTGAAAAAAAAAATAAAAATTAGAATAATAGTTATTTTAGAATCCTTTAATACAATTATTTTAAAAAATAAAAATGAATAAAAATATTAATTTTAACGAGAGAAAGAATGCTTCGCGTATATTTAGCGGGTCAGGTCAGGTGGAGCTCAGTAGAGCAGAGCTAACCGGTTGGCATCAGCCACCAAACCGACACGGATCCCCGCGAAAGCGATCAACGATTGAACCCAAAAGGAAAAAAGCCGCAACGGGCTCCGACATCCTCCGAACCGTGATGTTTCTGTCCAAACAATAAAAATAATAATAATAATAAATAAATAAAATGTGAAAAGTGCCCCAGCGAGAGACTTCACTAAAGCCGGACATTGCTCACACTCGAAGAGACAGTGATCCGCCCCCAACCTCGAACAAAATCCGAACATGTTCTCTCTCATCAGTCTCCGGTGGTTTCTTGGTCTTCACTTCTCCGCATACTTGGTCGCTACTGCACCCAAATACTAGAATTTATTTATTTTAATAACGATTTGTTATCCCGATATCGTTTTCGGAGTTCGGTGTGATTTTGTCTGTTCGAGGGGGTTAACGCAAAGTTTCGGTTGCAGGACGTTGACATTTTACTCCCCAAAATCTTCGCATATTTTCATATTTGTTTTTTCATCTTTTTTTATCTTGACAAACGCATCGTGATGCATTCCTAGTCAATGATGTCGTTTGCACCGTAATTCCAGGTTGAGCCGTCCTCTGCCCGTCCTGTTTCAAATTCTTTAATTCAATAATTAACAAATAAATAGAATCCACAAGCTAACACGATGGTTGTATCTGTTAATTTCGACATAAATTACGAGTTCAATCTCTAAAACTACTTTTAATTAGGTATTTATATGGACTGTTACTGCAGAGTTGAGATGCATTGGGACTATTATTTTGGTAGATAATTAGATTATAATGAAATATAATAAATTAAATTAAATAAGACTCAACAAAACAAATTATTCTTTGATTTGCATTATTTCTCTGAAAAAAGAGTAATAACTTGGTTTTATTTTTCTCTGACTCCCCAAAACGCAAATCTTTTTCCATAAAAACGCGCCATATTTTTCCAAATATAACAACTTTAAAAGAAACACATCACCCAACATTTTCAATGAACCAAACCTCACCGCCAATTCCTTGAAGACACCAAACCCTAGCGCCCACCAACTACTAAATGCATCAAATCAAACAGAACAAAATCTTCCGCGTTACTCATTGACCTGCCTTTATCACATCCGAACCAGCTGGTCCGGTTCACTTCAGCCCTTGTCCCCCAATCAAAATCAAAAATCAAAATCAAAATCAAAATCAAAATCAAAGCCAAAACCAAGTCTCTCCTCAACTCAGGAAAGCCCCTCTCCACCAAACCATCCTCTGTAGTCTCTATATCCCCTCCTCTCCTTCTCTTCCGCTCAACAACCACCTCTTCCTCTCTCTCTCTCTCTCTCTCTCTCCTCTCCATGCAACTTCTCCGGCGCAAGTCCTCGCTGCTTTCGCCAGAGTCGTTCCCGATGAAGCACAGCGGATCCAACGCCCGCAAAGGCGGGAACTTGTCGGTCTTCGTGGTCATCTTCTCTGTCTTCCTCTTCGCCATGTTCATGTACAACGAGGACGTCAAGTCCATCGCCGAGTACCCCTTCTCCTCCCGTCCCGTCAAGCCCCATGACAAGGCCCGCCAGATCCTCTCCGCCGAGGAGAATCACATCGAGGAAGTGATCGAGAAGAAGAGAAAAAAGACGTTGCAATTGCCGGAGGACGGGGGGATAAGCATGCCGGTGAAGATGGAGGAGGAGATGGTCAAGGAGAAGCCCGAGCCGCCTAAGGAGATGAACAAAGATAGGATGCAGTTGCCGGAAGACGGATGGATAAGGGCTGCGGTGAAGATGAAGGAAGGTGTGGTCGACGATAAGCCGGAGCCGCCCAAGGAGAAGAGCAAGAAGAGGATTCAGTTGTCGGAGGACGGGGAGATAAGCATTCCGGTGAAAATGGAGGAGGAGGGGGTCGAGGAGAAGCCCAAGCCGACTAAGAAAAAGAGCAATAAGAGGATGCAGTTGCCGGAGGATGGAGAGATAAGGACGCCGGTGAAGATGGAGGAGGAGGTGATCGACGAGAAGCCCAAGCCGCCCAGGATGAAGAACAAGAAGAAGATGGAGTTGCCGGAGGACGGGGGGATAAAGATTCCAGTGACGATGGAGGAGGAAGAGGCGGTTGCGCCGGAGAGGGTGGTGGTGCACGTGCCGGAGACCTGCGATCTGTTTGACGGCGCGTGGGTCTACGACAACGCGACGCACCCGCTGTACAAGGAACACGAGTGCGAGTTCCTCACCGAGCAGGTCACGTGCATGAGGAATGGCCGCGTGGACGACACGTACCAAAAGTGGCGATGGCAGCCCCGCGCGTGTGACTTGCCTAGGTATATTCACTGGAAATTGTTTGTAATTTGGTCCGTTTTCAGGGGATGTATGCAATGAAATTTGATTTTTATTTAAGCATGGGAAACCAGGTTTGATGCGAGGCTGCTGCTGGAGAGGCTGCGGGGGAAACGTCTCATGTTCGTGGGGGATTCGCTGAACCGAAACCAGTGGGAATCGATGGTGTGCTTGGTCCAGTCGGTGATTCCGCCGGGGAAGAAGACTCTCGTCAAGAACGGCTCCCTCAACGTCTTCACCGCCGAGGAGTACGATGCGACGGTGGAGTTCTACTGGGCCCCGTTCCTGGTGGTGTCAAACTCGGACGACCCGAACAAGCACAGCATCCTGGACAGGATCATCATGCCGGAGTCGATCTCGAAGCACGGCGAGAACTGGAAGGACGTCGATTATCTCGTCTTCAACACCTACATTTGGTGGATGAACACTGAGAATATGAAAGTCCTGTCAGTTCCCTTCCTTCCTTTGTTCTTCATTAGCCATTTATGTGTTCATTGTGATGGATATTAGTATCTGATTATCGATATTAATCTTAGGCGAGGATCGTTCGACGAGGGATCGATTGAATATGACGAGATCGATCGGCCGATAGCGTACGAACGAGTGTTGCGGACGTGGGCTGATTGGGTGGAGGAGAATGTGGATCCAGAGAGAACGATGGTGTTCTTTAGCAGCATGTCTCCTCTCCATATCAAGTACTTTGTTCTTCTTTGCTATGAGTCATTTGCTTATTTGTTGTCTACTGCTACTTATTGTGCGTGGCAAACTGAACGCAGACCCAAGGACTGGGACAACCCACAGGGGATCAAGTGCTACAATGAGACTCTTCCCATCTTTGATTGGAAGATCTACTTCAACATAGGCACGGACTGGCGGGTGTTCTATGTGGCGGCGAAGGTGACGTCGTCGGTGAAGCGGGTGCCGGTGTCCTTTTTGAACATCACGAGTCTGTCGGAGCTGCGGAAGGACGGGCACACGTCGGTGCACACGATACGGCAGGGGAAGCTGCTGACGCCGGAGCAGAAAGAGGATCCCGCAAACTTCGCCGACTGCATCCACTGGTGCCTCCCCGGCGTCCCGGACACTTGGAACGAGTTCCTCTACGCGCGCATTGTGTCCAGCCCCTGGCGCACGTGACATCCGGTGGCTCTTCGGTTATCTGCACATCTTTTCCATTCGTTTTTTATTTTTTTTTTCTTTTTGTAATCAATTGAAATATTTTTGTCTATTTTCGGTCTTTTGAAAGGTCGTTTTGATGTCTAGAGAAATTTGATGACATTGTATACGTCACGCGCAAACATAACGCGGGGCAATTTATTATTGTCTATGTTTCTTAATATTTGGCCTTTTTTTTTTTTATACAGGATTTGGATTTCTACCACCCTCGAGTAGGCAAATGCTCATCATTTTCTACAGTCCCGGTTACATAATTTCCACTGAAGTTATGCATGGAGTCGCACAAGCTTCAGGCCTTGGAACAATAAGCAACAAGCAAAAAAGAAGTACTAAATAAGTAAAAAGAAATACCTCTAACAGAATATTAAGCATTGGACCCATGTTGATAGAAAAAAAACTAAGAAGTCATAAAAAGGTTAAACCACCCAATATACTGCGTTTCTTATAACTTAAAGAAAACACATCCCTGTTCATCCAATATCAGTCCCTGCTGTTTCAGGTCCCAAAATTTTGTGAACATCAGCGCAGTTAGTTCATGGTTTCCAGAACACCACACAACTCCATGCCATTGTTCCTCATCCATATTCAGAGCTTGCATCCCCTGGCATGATGGAACACTTCTTCAGTCCTCAGACAATAACATGAAACTACCCCGCGAGGAGGCATTGCTTCTTACCAGAACAATGAGGCTTGGCCTCCGGGTAAGTTATGGAAACACCTCAATGGCTTCTTTTCCTTAATCCATTTCTTCAGGTATGTTGGCTTGGCACAGATACACTAGCTGCATCTCTTCTCTCCACTTCTGCAAATTCATTTGTGGAGAGAATCACACAAGGAGAAATTTTGGTACTGTTAGCTATGAAAGTTTTGAGCATGAGAAAAGGAAATAGAACAAAATAAATGCAAATAGGTCATACCATGTCACGGAATTCAATGCGGATGTGGGGCACATTCGTCTTGTGAATGTCATTTCCAATGGGGCCTCTCTTATAGTATGTCCTTCCGATCCAATGCGACTAGAGATTATGAAATCAGTGATTCAGTAGACCACAATTATATATCTAGAAAATACATGCTACTCTAGAATTCGAGGAAAACTGGAAACCAATTTCAGCAAAAAATGTGAATCACTTCAAAATCTGTAACTTCTGAACATTGAATGGTAAGAATAGTATTGATACCTTAAAAGCATGAGAAAAACCAGATTGATAGACCGAGTTCCTAGCAATCTCACATAGATCACATGAACTTAGCTTCCAAACCTGTGGAATGAATACAGCCACATATGTAAAGGTACCCTGGTCGCATAAACTACACAAGTTGTTGAGAGCTTACTGAGGCTGCAATGCTGTACTCTTCCACCAAAGGTTCTTTTGTAAAGTGGATTTGTAATGGATCGTCAGTCGAAAGAGAAACATTTAGACCTCGCATGAAGAATAAGGGAAAAGGATTCTTATCATAATCCAAGAACAAGGAATTGTTACTCAAGGGAGACATTGCCAACCCAATCTGTTATACAAAAAGATAAAAGAGTTCAGTTTTCTAACAATACAGATCATCAATAATTTCTATTAAGCTTTCTTCTGCCAATGTGAAAAATCAATATCAAGATACTCATGAGTCAGGAAACCAAGCAGAATCAACAGAGGATGAGAAAAGCTTGAAGCACCTGAGCAAGGTAATACAAGTATTGAAGAACAGGAGACTTTCTCAGGTTGTTCCCATGGGCAATGTTGTGGGCAACAAGAAAAGTTGCAGCTAGATGGTCAATGTCACCAGCCTGCCAAAGTCAAACCTCAAAAAAAAAAAATCTAGTACCAGAGCAAAACCAAAGAAGGTAAATAAGAAGTCGCACGCAGTACCTCCCCAGAATGAGGCCGAAATTTGATAGTTGTCATGCCCTTGGATTCACGAAGCTGGAAGACATCAACGAATAAATTTAAAAATACATCATATTTCAAGAAAGAAACCTGAAACTTAAAAGCCAAATTAAACTGATTATCCAATATAAACAATTTGATCCAAGTACCTTGTTCAGAGTGTACAAGTTTGCATAGCAATAGTAAACATAATACGAAAAAGCTGGATTGAACACATTTGTCCACTGAGATGGTGTGGGCATATGCTTTGTTGGCCGCCTCTCAGGCTTGCTTTCATCATCAACCAAGTCTAATCCGACAACCTTCAACAGAAGATATGAAATCAAATGTATACATATCAAGAAACCAAAATAGAAAGATGTTAACTGAAATATTCATTTGAAGAATCAATGTATAGCAAATGGAGTTATCCAAAAACCAGAAAAATAGACAGATCAATATCTTGTTCATAAATTCATTGGGTTCAGAACGAGGTTTAATAAAGGCCACACCAACCTGTTTTAAAAAGACATGCAACTGAGGGTGAGACTCAGGGTTGACAGTGACCTCGAAGAGGGGAAGAAAAATGTTATCCAGAAGGTCTTGAAAAGATGTAAGTATCCCCATTTCCTTGTATACATTGTATAGCCGTGGAATCTGCAAAGGGAGTGGAACCAAAGCTCACTGTTATGCATATTCCGTAATAAAAAAACTAGTAAACAACCCACTAACTAATCACTGAAAGAATCATGCTTCAAACCCACAAGTTGGGACCTTCGATGACATCCAGTTTTAGCCTTGAGGGCATCAGGAAGCTGTGATTCCAATATTAAGGGTTTTCATAAACTAAGAGCAACCTCAAATTAATCTAAACCTAATGACTAAAGGTCTTGCCAATTTAGGAATGAACAATGCTAATTAAGGAACAAGAATGAGACTATTGCATTTGGTAAAAAAGAGAGCACCGACATTTCTTTCCCAATTGCATCTCCTTAACCACACTCATTTGTCTCCGATTGGTAACATTCAGTTGAGCATGTATGGATATTTGCAAAAACACCAGGACTACCAAAATACATATTCAGCATCCATCAGCAGCCATCATAAGGTGGAACTGGATGCTGTGACCATGGAGCCACAGCTATCTCCCACACACCAAAAAAAAAAAAACAGAAATCATAATTGAAATTTTGGAGAAAACAAGGAAATATGAATGGCTATTCCAATTCAAAACATGAAAGATTTGCTTAAACAGATAGTCAATTTTCACTTGAAAAGCATAGCAGGATGCTATTCTTGCCATAAAACAGAGACTGACATTAGCTGAGCACTAAGATCTGTGAAGTAGGGGGTTGTTTGTTTTGGGATTAGGATCAGGATTAACTCGTTTCAGAATTTATTTTTTTTTGTAAAATTAATATTTATTATTTTATACTATTATTAAATTAAATTATTATACAAAATTAAATAGTTTTTTGAGCTTTAAATTATTAAAGCCCTAATTTTGATAAAAAGATATTAGTTTACAAAAGTGATTCACTAGTCTTGATCTTAACATTAACCTGACCCCCAACCAAACGGCTCCTAGGAGTTCATGCCCATAAAATTTTCAATAGACTAGTACAGATTATAGTATTGCAACCATAAAAATTAATTATTTACCATCCAAGTTGGACATTTCAGAATGCAAATGGACAAGAAAATTCAACAAAGAGGAAAAGTCCACACCAAGAAATGTTATGCAACATAGAGAGATTAGATCATGTCTCAGAAAGATGCAAAAGCACAACCTAATGAATAAGAAAGGGATAAATGACACAACACTTGCCTGAATCAACCACACAACATTTTCACTGTATAATTCATTGTTCACAATCCAACTTGCAAGCTGATCCCACTCACTCTGTTTCCTTCCATATATTGATATTCTATATTCAGCCATCTGAGAAATGAAAAAAAGTGTTTAAGATATTTTACCATGTACAACTCTGAAAACTTGCATACTTGCATGTATGTCTCTAGAAACATTAATTATGCTACAGCAAACCTGTACATCAAATGGGGAGTAAGATGAGTTGTAGATTTATAAAACTGTGTACAAAAATGAATAAAATTATTTCTCATGCAGAGTAAAGAAAGAAGACGCATCAAATGGGTTCAGAAACTTTGAGATTTTTTCGGTTCAGCTAAAAGTGTTAAATGCATCTTTTAATTCTAAAATCCGGATTTGCTAGACATGTCTTCAATTTATACATCTTGTCATTTCAAGTGTTTTCTTGTTTTATACATAATAATATTATTGTCAAGAGTACATGCACAACATAATAAAAAATCGGCAAATATCAGTTCAGTACATGCACAAATGCTCCTTGTCACAAAAATAAATCAAAGAAAATGAAGCAAATATGACCCCTCACACGGCAATCAGCAACCATCTATGAGAGAAAGCACCTGATATTTACTTGCAGAAAGATCAGAGAAGACTTCTTTTGTCAGCTCAGCAAGGAAACGTCCTGGAAAATGAATTCAGGCACAATATTGCATCAAACAAAGTGAATATGTGGAGAGATTATTCAGAAAGAAAAAAAAGAAACTGTCAGGATTAAATGATGAACAAAAAATACAGGAGGTGGCGAATAGGAACAAAAGTTCTCCACCTTCTTCCACCAGACTTGGGGTTAAGAATGCTGGTTTTAGGAACTGATAGGAAAAATGGTAGGATTACAATATTCCAGATTAGACTCATTTTCAGTGCCACGACTTAAGTATATAAAACATCTTGACACATGAATTTATCTATGGATTCACTTCAAGGAATTATAATTATGAGAATGAACGTAAATGGCAGAGCATGAGACTAAGATAAGGAAATATACACTCAAAAAAGTACTAGACCAATGTAGAGAGATGGAGGACAACAAAAACGCATGAGCAACTCCAAAGTGTGAATCAAACTGATATGAAGTGCCAAGCGGAAAGGAAGAAGTGCTAGAAATATAATCATTCTACAAGAAGAATGAGAAAAGAGGAGATCCAAGAGTACATTGTACTACCTATGCACTTGTATAAGGGAAAGAAATAACTCACATCTTACCTTGGATGAGATTGTCCTGCTTAAGGAAAATCTCCCTTAGCCTACTCTGGCCACAAGGATTATACTTCAAATTGAACTTGTCAAACCGATGGAAGGTGCTCTTGTCTGCATGGACATCTAATAAATCAACATTAAGGTCGTACCTGTTAATCAGAAGAGATCACTTTGCAATTGTGAAAAGTAAAAATGCATGCAAAAAGCAACTTGTTGAGCCAAATAATATCTCCAGTACCCAGTCAAGTCCAAGCTCTCAAAGACTTCTTTCAATGTCATGTATGTTCCATCTCGAAATATTACAACCTAAATAAGCACAAAAAAGAAGGTTGATACAATGCAACAAATCAGAAGAAGAAGTTTGCTACACAACAATACTTATGCATAAATATCATTTTGAAACAGCAATTTTAAACCACCAAACATTACTTCATCTGGTTCTTTCCTCAGCTTTGACTTTATGAATCTCAACAGATGTTTCTGGTTCATGCATGCTGAATGGTGAACATGAGTATCAACCTTCCTGACATTATAAAAATCACGATGAGGTGCACTTTTCTGAGCAAGAAATTCTTTGTCCGAATTAAGCACCAAATGAAGTTTGAATCTCTGTAGGACAAGGCCAGTGTGTTAGAAGACAATAACAAATGGAGAAAACATATGGAATAAGGTCATTATATGAGTGTTCTTCCATATAAAATTAACAGAAATACCACATGTGATTTCTAAAGTGATGAGCAGCACAAGTTTTATACCTCCTCCAGAAGAACCAGTCTTCGATGGCATAAAGTTCTGATATTCCCTGTAGCAATTACTCGGAGAATATGATGTAAGTCTGTGAAGAATGTTGTTGCATCAGCAACTGGAAAGACTCTTTTCTTTGCTGAGACAAAGAAATAATTGAGTTTAGATTCTGTCAAAAATAAAAGAAAAGCCTTTAAAAAAAGGATAAAAATTAAATGAGAACATCAAGAATTCTTACAGTCTTGGTTTTCATAGACATGAACAACTCCATCTACCATTTCAAACACATGCTGAACAAACACACATTAGGCAACAGGTCAGCATATTTGTAGCACATGCCTCAGACACTCCTTAATTCAGGGAAAAAAGCAGGATTCCACTGAAGGTAAACTCACATCAGTTTTCTTCTCAGCAGCATATGCAAATGGCTCTGGGTTAGGCTTTGGTGTACTAGGGTCAGTTATTACTTCCTTCTCCCAGGGTGCTACTTCTTCTCTGAAGACGTAAGTCTCCCGCAATTCAAGGCATTCCTGCAGAATCTTGTAGACCTCAGCTTCATCCGGAGAAGGTGTCTCTAATATCAAAAGAAGAAAAAGACCAATTAAAAATAGGAGTCATACAGCAACCATTTCATGTTTCCAATTGGATTGCTTTCAGCATTAGGATTTCTTGTTTGTTCATGATTTGGAGACTGATTTTAGTATAAGCGCGATTTGTCTGTGTGGCAAAATTATGGATGAATTACAGCAAAATAAAGAACAAAAAACCTAATAATTTATGAAGTAGATATACTTAATTCGACTAATTGTTCAAACATACTGGACGATCACCAGCTAGGAAAGAAGGCATACATGAAATATCATAATACATACAAAAAAACAACTAATTCCATACCATTCGGTGTTATTTTTAGTCTTGCAAAACATTCATGTTCAGGCTCTTTCCGAAGAATATCGGCTGCAACTGGATCAGGCTGGACACCATGCAGATCACCAGACACACTATGAGACCGAATTATGCTAGTAGATAATCGCTGGAAATCCCCATTTGCAGTGATATCACCAGGCAAAGCTTGAACTAAGCCATCAGAATCTGGTCCCTGCTCTCAATGGATCACTAATTATTAGTTTTGTCATGCAAAAGTCAGGAATATGAACTTCCAAGTTACATGTATCATGCATAGCACATAGGAACTTACACTATTTCCATTAGCAAGCAAGTAGGTGTTATCAAGTTGGGCAATGGTCATCAGATCAGCTTCCTCGTCTGATTCTTCCAGACTAGCACTAGCACCGGGGGACTTGGGAGAAGCTGCTTTGATGATATAGCTAGCTCTTATATTTGGAGTACCACGAACGGATTGTATGTTACCTGTGCAAAAGCAATCATGATAACCCATTCTTTTCATTAACTAAATGAACTCACAATATTGGGCCACATCAATGAATTTCAGTGTCCTATAAAAGTGACTACAGTTTGCTGTCTTAGAATAGAAAACTTCAATCTAAAACGAACATTAGCATTTATTGCCACAAATTGGCGCAATTTGAAGGAGATTCATAAAAGAGTTATTGCTGCATTTACATGGGAAGGTCTTTTCTAATATAGACTGAAAGTATTGGGGTGTACACTTATCAGGTCTATCAGGTTCATATTACATGTTCTATAAATTGGAGTACTTCTCAAGGTCAATTGTCAAATGCATTATGTTCAGTAGTGAGGAAAGAAAATTTTGTGCTGAATAAATACTGGTGAGATAATAATTATGTCAATATTGCCATTCAGAACCAAAAAAAGGTTGCTGCCAAATAAGGCCCTGACTCCTGAGTTAATGATAAAGGAGGTGTACAAAAGGATATAAAGATGGAACAGCTGGGAAACCAGTTTGAAGTGTATCATATTTTAAATGGTTTTCTGATGATTGGTGATTTGGAAAGGATAAATTGATGCCTTTTGCGCTATTGAACATCATGTGTTCTCCAGAAACATAGACATTGACAATACGACTGGTAGAAACGATCATTACATACATTTCTGGTTATTTTCACCATATAAAACATAAGTACAGAAGATCTTTGCACCAATTATGCAATTATACGATCTCCATAGGAAAAGAAACGCCAGTCAGTAAATATCTAGTAAGGTTTCTATTTTCGGCAAAATTACACCACCATCACTATATGATTCTGGCAAAAATCGCATCAATAACGCCTCTCAGCCAAATCCCTCCTCCAATAGATCAACATACATCGAAGAAAACAACCTCTCACTCCGGAGAGAAGTTAAAAGTAAAGTTGAGAAGATCCACAAGTACCTTCGAAAACAGTATGAAGCCGGGGCAATCCCGGAGGGATCACCATCCCCTCCCGCTCCATCTCCCCCTCCTCCTCTTCGCCATCAACCTCCATCTCCCGCCGGCGAGGCTTGGGAGCATCGTCCTCTTTGCCGCTGGCGCAGCCCCGGCCGCGATCGCGCTCAAGGGTACGCGCGAAGTCGAGTAGCTGGGCTAGGGTTTTGCGGTGCATGTAGTAGGCAGAGACGGCTACGACGGAGGCCCCGACCAGCGCCGCCATTGCGAGGTGCAGCGTGTACGCGTCCATCGCCGCTCGAGAACCCTCGGGGTCGGTTTGTTGAAGACGAAAGCAGACTCCTGATACGGGAATTTATAGAACAGAGGGGAGTAGGACATTCCAGGAATATGTTTTTGACATATGGGCAAAAAGGAGAGTCGTACAGGCAGAGGAAGGGGACAACGGGGCGAGAGGGGCTTCGAGTGGGATCGATTTTACGGTTTTGCCCCTCGTGGTGTCGATGGAATCTGACATCGCGGGCCGCCGGCGGGCGCGTCCGTGGGCCCGTGGATGCGGCGAATCCATCTAAGGTTTTGACCCGACCCGATCCGGATAGGACCGACCGCAAATGGGTTCAACCCAACTGACATTGTCCAACCAAAATATAACGCAGGAGCATTTGTCATTTCTTAGCGTGAAACAGCGGGCCTTTGTGGCGGACCTTTTTCAAGTTGGTGCACATTTGTGCATCCGTTTGGACTCCATTTAAACCAATCTTTGATACACGCATGCTCGCTGTTGGGCTGTTTACCACCTTCCAAGCAGCTTTTAGATCATCCTTTTTTTAAAAAATTAGCTTCTAATTACACATATAATCACGATTAGTGGTTCGGGTAATGACTGATGACACTTCTTTTTGTAGAAAACCAAAATGATACAGATAAGAAACAGAGCTCACTTCACTGACGGAAACAAAGCTACTAGACGCAACGACAACACACAGAGACGCTGCAACTCGCAGACTAAGACACCATTGACACCAAAGTCGACCGAAATACAGCCACATGAAGCTACAGCACAGACATTTTATTACTCAGGCCTAGAGCACACAACCACAGAGAGAGATAGAGAGAGATTCACCCTACAGTTTCCCAGCCTTAGGAACCGGTCCTGAACTTGGACTCGTCGATGTCGATCCCCTCGCGCTCGGCACGCTCGGCACGCTCGCCGCCGGACTCGTCCATGGTGCTAAGTCCACCCTTGCGGCCCATCTCCTGGTACCCCTCCGTCCCCAGCTGCTCCTTCCTCGTCTGCCCCCCCCGGCTCCGTCCTTCACACAAACACAATAGCAGCGCATCAAGACCAAACCAACAACTTCAAAAGAAGAATCAACATCCGTAAAATATGCGAAGCAAACCCTCAGCAAGGTGCTCCTGGGCCTCAAGGCTCCTCCCGCCGGTACCCCCGGGAACGACGGTCTCACCCCGGCGGGCCCTCTCATCCAGCTCCCTCCTCTGTTGCTCGGACGACATCTCTGAAACACTGAGAATGAGCTTCTTCTCCGAACTCCCAACCGGACGCTGGTAGCTTAGTAACAAGAAGAGAGGAGGAGGACGCGTCCATATATGGAGGTGGAGCGGTGGAGATGAGGAGTAGGTGGCGGACATGCACGGGTGAGACGCGGAGTAAGGGGAGGAACAAGTGTTGCTATCTCGCTACGTTTGCGTGCTACGTTTGACACGAGTCAACTGAATGCATGAGTTGATGCATAAATGGGAGATGAGATCGTGTCCGTTGGATCATATGACAAAGAATGTTTGTCTTCTAAATAGTATAAACTTAAAAAAAAAAGTGCGAATTTTTTCCGAATAAATGAATTATATTTTGTATTTTCATTTCAAAATTTTCTGTCGGAGATTAACCTGACTTGAACAATATTTTCTTAATTCGGAAATCCAGTTAATAAAATTTGTTAAATTCTTTTCTTAATAATCTTCTTTGGTTAGCAATTAAATTCTTTTAATTGACGGAAACAAGAGTGATTGTAAAATTTTTATTCAAATGTGAATTCCTGAAATTTAAATTCATGCTAATTTCAAATTTTTGTTTGGGAGTATTAAAATTTTTATTAAAAACATTATTTTTTAAATATTTGACACACATTGATATATTAAAAATAAAATATTAGTTCAATTAAATAGTTAAATATATATTTTTATTGTAATATTAAATTATTAAATTATTTATAATCACTCAAAAAATAAATATAATATAATAAATCCATTTAATTTTTAAAATTCCTATTCGTTAATTTTTTTCTTTGCACAAATTTACACATTTTATTTTATCAGCATTACTTTTTATAATAAAAATTATCAACTTCCAATCCATCATTCCAATAAATTTAAAATTTGAAACAAAATATGATATTTTAAAAATAATAATAGTCTAATTAAAAACCCATAAAATACTATAAATTTATAATTTTCTCAAATCAATCAAATTAAAATAATATATAATTAAAAAGATAATAAGTTAATGCTTTCAAAAACTTTTTTTAAATCTCTAATAATAAAACATAATCCAATAATAAATTAACATGTAACATTTTTATTTTGTATTGTTCACTTAAAAATAAACCAATCAATTTTTAAATTCCTCACTAAGCTTATTGTTGATTTTTAAAATTATAAGAGCGTGTTTGGTTCGAGATCAAAATTATAATCATACTATCCTGACCAGTCTATTATTTGAACACAAAACAAAAATTAGACTATTTTTAGGTCACTTTAAAAAATAAAATTATTATACTATTTTTATATTTATTCATTCAAACCTTAATAAATAATATACCCAAAGACATAAAAGTTTAAAAAAAATTGAAATCATTTACTAGCCAAACTAACAATCAAATATTAAACATTTGACAATATTGTTTTTTATACTTTAATCTTAATTTTGAGTTTAAGATTAACCTTGATCTCAAATCAATTTGTGCTTAAATGTTAATATAAAAAATAAAACAAACATAAGTATCTTAAGTGGAAAAATTATAGTAGAATAGAAGAAAAAATTGACAAAAGCAATCTAAATGAAAAAGGGAAAACAATTGGTTGAGATTTTAAAAAATAACAATATATATTTTTTCTAATTTTAGATTTTTACAGAAAGTAATCACAATATTATCAAAAAATTGAGAATTAAAGTCCCATTATTTTGCCACTATTTTTTATTTTAAAAATCACTTTATTTTGTCAATAAAAAATCCTGTCAAACAAATGGGGTCTAATCTCGAAACCAATTCGTCTACTTGTCATGGGCCATGGCGGCCTTTGATTTCAGGTTAGCTAGTTAGACTTGATCTGGTTCGGCGAACCGTCTGACTGGATTAAGACGCAACGGATTCGACGAACCAGAAATCTCACGCGTCCGCGCCCAGCGGCCCCATCTCTACTC
Organism: Trichopus zeylanicus subsp. travancoricus; assembly: GCA_005019695.1. NCBI lineage: Eukaryota > Viridiplantae > Streptophyta > Magnoliopsida > Dioscoreales > Dioscoreaceae > Trichopus > Trichopus zeylanicus. Next base: position 80,918 of record RXID01014385.1, read on the forward strand.
ACGTGCCAAACGAACGGCTCTGATCTCATGACGTGCAACAGTAATTATCGTTATAAATCAAAATCAGTAGCGAAACGATCACCTTCTCACTCCCCGATGCCAGCAGCCGAGAGTGGCGCCTCGACCACGGCCTCCGCCGCGGCTGCTGCGCTAAAACCTTCGCCACCGGAGAGGAGGCAGGGAGATGCGATCCCGCCCTACGTGAAGGCGGCGGCAGGGTCTCTCGGGGGCATCGTGGAGGCGAGCTGCCTCCAGCCCATCGACGTGATCAAGACGCGCCTCCAGCTTGACCGCACCGGCCAGTACCGCGGGATCCTCCACTGCGGGACCACGATCGCCCGCGCCGAGGGCGTGAGGGCGTTGTGGAAGGGGCTTACCCCCTTCGCCACCCACCTCACGCTCAAGTACGCGCTCCGGATGGGATCCAACGCCGTCTTCCAGTCCGTGTTCAAGGACTCCACCACCGGCAAGCTCTCGCAGCACGGCCGCGTCGCTTCGGGGTTCGGTGCCGGCGTGCTCGAGGCGCTCCTCATTGTCACTCCCTTCGAGGCATGTACTCTTTCCCCCATTTCATGGCGCTTTAGTTTTTTTTATTCGATTTACTTCCGTATGCAATTGATTGAATACGGTAAATGTTGAAAGCTAGTGGCGAGAATTAGGGTTTTCAGTGATAAATTTGTTCACTGTCTGGTGATTGAGCTGTGGAGAAGTGTTTGGAATAGAGTTAGGGCTGCCAATGAATCAAACCAAATGGGGCTTAGCATTAAAGCGAATAATGCTACTGCTAAACTTGTTCAATATGGCTTTGAATTTTGTTTGGTTGTGGATTTGGTGATGGCTTATTTTATCTGAGGTTTGAAATGTAAGAATGACAGGATGGCCGTTGGCAACAAATTGAACTTTGGCTTAAATTTAGTTTCAAGATGTTTTGATCAGTGTTGTTTTTTTATCCTTGATGTGCAACTGGAAATTTCAAACTGCTTTACTCAGCATGGCATTGAAGAAGATTGGATTTGTGATAGCTATAAAGCATCAAATATAGGATAAAATGACCCTTAATGAACGAAAAAAACTATACTCTAGAATACGTTGGATCCTTCCCATTTTTTATTTGGTGTAGAATATTGTGTAATACACGTGTATGTACATAGAGGCCCTGTTTGGATGCAGCAGCCAGTTGCTGTTAAGGCATGCATGGTGATCAGATATGGCATGATGTACCCTATTTCTGAGTTCTTACTGAGTCTCTGTCTGTTTTTACCTTTTTCTTCTCAATCTTAAAGGCATTAGCGACCTGGTTTTGGTTCCTTCCAATTTTCAAACAAGAGAAATCTCTGTGTGGATAAACTATTGCTCTTGTTGCATATACTGATTTTGGTTTGATTGACCTCATGGCAAGGCACTCTTGCTTTTGAGCCATTCTTTTTAGTTGCAAAACTTCTGGTAGTAGACAAAAGGAGGAAATTTGAGCCTTAACTTTCCCCCAACATTATATCAGGTTTCTTGTGCTGCAATTGAGCTTTCTGGTCCGTTCTTTATGTATCCTCTCTTTTCCTTAACTTTTGAGAACTGTTGATTTCTTATCTTGAATAAACACTGCTCTTTAGATGCTTGCTGCTGTTCAAGAAATACTGTGTATTCGGAACCCCTGTAAGTTGGCATAACTACATGTAACTTCCTTGAAAACACCATATTGTAAGGAGTGCAATGATGGTTCTGTTGTTCTATTTGACTTATATAACAGTCACTTTAGTTTGCCAATATCTGGAGCCATTTTGTCATGAAAGGCTATGATCTGCTGGAGAAGGATCTGACATGATGCATGTATGATCTGTGACTTGTTCATCAAAGATTTCTCATATCACCTGGGCTTCTGAAGGAGCAGCTTTAGACCTTGTTTGGATGCTTAAATTTCTTACATAATTGGTAGGAATTAGCATTCACAAAAGAAAATTCTTAGAGAGGATCAGATATGGATACCTTCTGCTGCATGTACGGTCTGAAGCTTGGTCATGGTAAATGAGTAGAATCAGAGGGCTTCTGAAAGAACAGCTTTCCTTGGTTGGATACCTAAAATTACTATATTAATTGGTAGGAATTAGCTTTCATCAAGGAAAAAATCCTACAATTGCATTCTACATTACAGAAGGTTATGTGGCACTTCATCTTGGAGATTCATTTTACTCCAAGGGTGGATTAATGAAATTCCTATACTTGTTGGCCATCTTGTAATTGCATGTCTCAAATGCATAAAATATATCTTTACAAAAAAAAAAAAAAAACACCCTCCATCTTTGTCTACATTGCTTTCTCTTCCATCATATTTGCGAAATAATTTTCTGCTAGCATATTCTTTTGAAACAAAACTGCCCCCATTCTGGTGGGCTTGGTCTTCATGAACTCTGCACTTAGGTGTTCTCAGAAAAAAATGGACTAATATCTGGATACAACATTTCTTCATTACACAACTTACACTTGTTTTCATGAATTCAAACTTCATTACACAACTTACACTTGTTTTCATGAATTCAAACTGTACTCATTAAATTTTCAAAGTAATGGATGCAGGTTGTGAAGATTAGACTGCAACAACAAAGAGGATTGAGTCCTTGTCTCTTAAAGTACAAGGGTCCTGTCCATTGTGCAAAGATGATCATTCGTGAGGAAGGTCTTCTTGGATTGTGGGCAGGAGCAGCACCAACTGTAATGCGCAATGGCACAAACCAAGCTGCCATGTTCACATCTAAGAATGCATTCGATAACATTCTTTGGAAGAAACATGAAGGGGACGGGAAAGTTCTTCAACCATGGCAGTCCATGATTTCAGGCTTCTTGGCAGGGACTGTAGGTCCAATCTGCACTGGTCCTTTTGATGTGGTTAAGACAAGGCTTATGGCCCAAAGCAATTCAGGAGGTGATATCAAGTATAAGGGCATGGTTCATGCGATTAAAACCATATATGTGGAAGAGGGTTTGTTGGCTCTATGGAAAGGTTTGCTTCCTAGACTCATGAGGATTCCTCCTGGACAAGCTATAATGTGGGCTGTTGCTGATCAAGTCACAGGCTTCTATGAAAGAAGATATTTGTAGAGCCCTCGCTTTCAGAATTTTTATGTGTGCCTCGTGCCTCGTGAGGTTTTAAGAATAAGGGGAAATTCTTTTACTTTCTCTGCTCTTTTTTGCTTTGGTTGATTTGTAATTTTGATCAGAGGTGGTGGATATTAGCTGACCAAGCTCTCTATACTCGGCCTGAAGGAAAACCAGTCCCGATATTGGTGGGGATTGGCCAGATTTTGAATTGTTTCATTGAATTACATTAACATGAATCATGTGCTAGATGGTTCAGATAAATAAAGTTCTATGACCTAAACAATGTAGCAAAGCAATTAATGTTCATTTCTTTTCTTGATATGCAATTCATGTTTCATATCAAATTGGCCTATGCAACTTTTTGTGGATGTGTGCATATACAAGCCTGATGTGGCCTTCTAAGATACTGGAATGACCATTTCTCCTTGGTCATAGGTACTGTAAAATCATTATCTCCTTTGGTGGGGCTGTTATTTCTATTTATTACTCTAAAATCTTTCTCTTTTTTGGTGGGGCTATTATTTCTATTTATTCCATCTGTTTGCTTGCTATTAGTTAATGGATCATCTTCATAACAGAAGCAATGGAGCAGCTGATTGAATGCAAAAGGAAAAGCAAATGCTGTCTTCAGATACTGTGAGCCAGCCTTTTGATCTCCACCTTACTTCAAACTTTTCAAATATTATTTTGCAATTTTCATTTGATCCCTTTAGGTTAGTGAGTTTCATGGGTTCAGATCACATACATGAACACCGAACTCATTGATTAAGAACTTGATCAAAATGTGCTTTTCTGTTTTCTGTATTTGAACTTCTACCTGCCTTAGCCTCTTTTTGTTTCATTCTGATCAGTATGAGACTGACAAGTCATGTTCTTCAGGATCCATGATAGTGACAGTTTTTTTTTTTGCAGAGAACATGTGGTTTTCAGGGAGGTGTTTAGCAAGGGATAAACCCTGTTTATATAATTCATATGCTATTGCTTGTACCAATTGGCTGGATTTAGATTCACTGAAATTACAACACTCCGGCATACAAGTCTTATCTGCTAATGTACAAAACCATGTGCTCTTGCTTGGAAGATATATCCTCATATTCATAGGGAAAAGCTTTTGATGTCCCAATGGCATGTACTAACAAGGTTTACACTGACACATCAATATGATGGGCCAACCATGTGTTGTTTTGCGACAAAGCACCTGATCCTCGGTATATTGAACCTTGTCTCCTTTTCAGCCCTGCTTCTTTTGATTGAAAACTACTTGCAGAATCCAGCTTTTGAAAGTTCTGGAACGTGCACCGCAAGGGCACGGCACACCACACTGGATTTCTCGTGAATGCATCAGAATCTCCATGTTCTTCTAGTTGTGATGTTTCCAGGATATTACTGATGATAATATTCAGCTCCCCAACATAAACTTTGTGGTTGTAATGCTATTCTTTATTTGTTTCAGATTCATATACGAAGCTGAAGAGATGTAAAGAAACAAGCCATGTCTTCTTGAAACTTTTTGAGATGGTGGTGGCTGGATTGTAGTTTTGTGGATGTGCCTCAGTCCGCACCACTCATGTGGTCCCTTCAACAAGGCATGTGGGGAAGATATAATTGCCACCGCTTCTTCTTTCTCAGTTGCCGGCCGTTTCCAGAGGCACTCTTTTTACTGCCAGCATTATCCATAATAGGTTGGTTCTGCAGTAATTTCCTACTTGTTGCAACATTTCTGGATAACTCCCTACTTTATCAATATTAGCAAGAAACCCTTCATTTTACACTTTCGTTGCAAAAATTCCATTCATCAACGTGCCCTTGGCTGGAGCTGGGTAAAATAATTAGTTTGCATAACCTTATGTAAGAATTATTTTCTTAGCCTTGATTTAGTTTGTTCATTTCAAACCCATCATGTAAGTACTCAACACACGCAATGTTAGGACAAGAAACCTTCATTTGTATGTTTGGGTGGGTGAAAGCAAGAGGAACAAAACAACCATTATTTGAACGGAATCGTAGCAGTATTTACAGTTGTGTTATTCCATGGTGGTAGAAATCTTTCCTGAGCATTGGCATCGAAGACAGGATGAAAACTTGATAGAACTAGGTTTTTTAGGGTGCCTTTTGCAAATGTTGATACTGCTGAGGGGATATCTACAAATACTGCAGAATATAGAGGGATCATATGCAAAACTCCCTTGTTCATTTTGGCATTTCGCCGTCAATCTAGCAGCATATCCAACTGTTCCTTTCACAGTTTTCTGCTTTATTTGGATGGCCAGGAACCGATTCTGACACTTGGGATCCATTAAGCCTTTCTTTTGTTTTGGTTTCATCTGGCAAGTGGGACGCGGTTGCATGTGCGGGATATATCGTGTGCAGAACTACTTGCACCTTTATTTATTCTGTCAAGACGCTGCGTCACCAGCTCGCAACAGGCCATGTTTCTAACGGCGTGCAATGAATTTAGCTGCAGGCCTTGAGAAAACAAATGCGACCGTTTTTAATATTTGGTAATTGACTTCGCTGCAAGGAATGGTATTGATGTCAATTCTTACGCCATTATTAACCTTTTAAATGGTTCACCTTCACTGATCCTCGTATCGCGGGTTCATGTTCCATGTCCCGCATATCTTTTCGCTAGTTCATGTTCCATGTCCCGCATATCTTTTCGCTATACTTTACGCCATTCATTTCCCGAGGTTGATTTGATTATCAGCATCTAATTTTTGTTCTCTCTTTGAGGGTTTCTCGGAGTCTTAAGAGTGAACCGATCCGGTCCGCCTGTGCGACCGCACCTTGCAGTTGCAGGCAATTGGTTCTAATGGATCAGGTTGGTACATATCGGAGTCTAAGCTTCTGTTTATAGAAAATGATGAGGGCAGCAACAGAAAATATGGTCAAAATTGCGTGGACAAAGCTATTATCAAGCGAGAAAGGCGTTCGTTCGGGCGGTGAGATCATAACGAAACACAAGATGCTTTTATTCCCTTCCTAACGAAACGAACATCGAGAATCAATTCTATAATGGGCTCATGCTCTTCTATCCGGATGCTCGATGGCATGCACGCCACGCATGGTGTGAAATCATGTTGGCCTGTCTATCCAACGGCGATTGCCCTGTCCTACCCTCGCGCGACAAACCATTCTCACCTTCCGCCCCGATGGCTCGCGTTTTCTCCGCCACCTTCCCAACCGGCCTAACCGCCTGTCCCTCCTAAATGACCATACTGTCCCTGCCTTTATTTTCTGTTCGCCCATTTCCCGCCCTACTTGCCACCGCGCGGTTTCCTTCCTCCTCGAGGACCTCAATTTGCCCCGTACACAACGCCTCCAACCGGCATCAGATTGGGTCGCGTGGTGCGGAAAAAAAAAATTTCTCGATTCAATCTGCTCAGCTTAACTTTGATCCGCCCTCCAGAGTCTGCCAACTCGACGCATTTTTCCAATTTCTATTGTCCGAATTGAACACGCGCCCCCAGCGTATGACGGCGCGACATGTAGCACCATTTTGGTGTGCCACATGACGTGTTCTCGTCATGCAACGCGCAACCGAAACCGAAACCCGCCCCTCCGTTTGTAGGATACCCATCCCACTCGTAGGGATCCCCTCCAGTTTCCCAACACTAACAAATGGAGAAGACGATGAACGCGGGGGAGCTATACCATACATGTCCTGCCGCCGGATAAAGTGTCTTCCTCTTCATACCCCCACGCCAGCGTGTAGGAACCTCAACTCGACTAAACCATCCACAGCAAGGGCCACTATTCGTGCACGTCTCCCGCCTCCCTGACCAACCATCGTGCGTCCACGCCACAGGGACGAATCCCCGATTGGGCCGATTCCCCACGCTCAACCAAATCCATCCCACAAAGTCCACGTGGACGACTCTGATCTTTCCTGATAACCTCTCCCCTCCACGCCACTCTTCCCTGACCAACCCGTAACGTCACCAAACCGTTTCCGGATAATTTCCACCTGGATTTGCTCATTTTAACCCCCCAATTTTCTAAAAGTTTTATTTGCTTATCTATAAATACCACTTCGTTGAAGCTTCCCGTGCCTCGCCTTCGCGGGTTCAATGGAGAGTAAGAGCAGGAACTGGGTGCGAGCTTGCTGCATCGGGAGAGGCTCCTTTGGCGCCGTCCACCTCGCCATTGACCGAGAAGATGGCCGGGTTTTCGCCGTCAAGACCGTTACTTCAGCGATTCCTTCTGCGCCGGGAGCCGCCGCAGCTGCCGCGTGCTTGGAGGATGAGATTGAGATGCTCAAGTCGCTGAGCTCGCCGTTCGTGGTGTCCTATTTGGGGGATGATTGCACCAAGGAGAAAGAGCTCGGAGTGTGCCGGAACCTGCACGTCGAATACGTCCCAGGCGGCACGGTGGCCGAGCTCGCCGGTAAGATGGAGGAAAGAGAAATCAGGGCATATACGAGGTCTATGGTGCGAGCGCTGCATTACCTGCACGCCATCGCCGGCGTCGTGCACGGGGATGTGAAGGGGCGGAACGTGCTCGTCGGAGCCGAGCCTGGGGTCGCCAAGCTCTGCGATTTCGGTTCGGCGAGGCTGATTTCGGAAAGCAATGGAGGAAGCCATGGGCCGATCGGTGGCACGCCCTTGTGGATGGCGCCGGAGGTGGCCAGAGGGGAGCGGCAGACACCAGAGTCCGACATCTGGTCTGTCGGCTGCACCGTCATCGAGATGGCCACCGGGAAGCAGCCGTGGATCGGCGACATGGGAAGCGTGCTGTTCAGGATCGGGTACGGCGAGGAGGTGCCGGAGTTGCCGGCGAGATTGTCAGCGGTGGGGAGGGATTTCTTGGAGAAGTGTTTGAGACGGGACGCCGGCGAGCGGTGGAGCTCCGATATGCTGATTCGGCACCCGTTTCTATCCGGAGAGGGCGAGGTCTCCGGGCCGTCGCCGAGGAGCGTGCTCGATTGGGGGGGATTGGGATTCGAGGACGAGGAGGATCCCGGGGAAGAAGAGGAGGAGTATTCTGGGTCTGATTTGGCGGTGGTTTCCCCAGCGGAGAGGATCAGGGATTTGGCGGCGGACGGGGACTCTGTTCCGCGGGAGGGAGACGATGGTTGGGAGGTGATCAGAACAGTCGAAGAGGGCGGAGGAGACGAAGGGATATGCGAGGAATATTCGGATTTCAAGAGGGTCGATGAGGGAAATCAAAATAGAATGTCATGCTGTTGTGGCTCTTCTCCTTTTCGGTTCTCTTCTAATTCTGTTTCCTCTTGCTCTTCTCGTTTGGGTGCAATTGTGAACCATTTGATTTTAGTTAATATCAATTCATCCTTATTTCTTTCGATCTTGATTTTGAAATATTATAACAATAATATAGTAAAATGTGACTACTATAACAATACAATGATAATAATATATATTTAAAAACTAATTATTATGATAAAAAAAAATACATATTTTCTTCAATAATATATAATTAATTTTAATCATAAATAATTATTATTTAATTATATATATTTTAATTTCGGTCATTTTATCTCATTTTTATTTATATTAATTTAATTTTAATCATAATAAATATAATACTATTATACTTTTTTTTACAATACTTTAACAATAATACAATACCATTAATAACAATAATAAGTTAAAATAAATATTTATCACATCAGAAAGTATTCTTGAAAAATTCAAAAATTGGCAAGAACTGTTGCTCAATTGGAAATTTTTCCGGGTCCCATAAAAAAAAAAAAAAAATACCTCGCTTGATCTCAAGTCTTTCTTTCTCTAGTTGTCTTCTTGAATTCTCTCTCACTTGATAGTACAGTTAATCAAGCTCCAGTAAAATCAGGAGTGATTGCGTTAAATCCTCAATATAAATTTGATATCATAATTAATGCAAAAATCTATAAAACTTTATCACCAAAGAAATTGAATATTTAAAGAAAGCAGGCGGTAAAAAATTGCCTGCACACAGCAATGGTTGCTCGATCTGTCAAACATCAATTCATGTAAGCAAATAATTCCAGAGATAAAGACCGGTTGGGTTTTAAATATGTGGATGTCCCAATATGATGCACTTCATACTACACCCCCATATGTTTACAACACAAACATATTTTCCACGCTATACAACTTACCACCCAAGTAGCAAAGGAGGCCAACCTGAGAAGAGAAACAAAGCTCCAGTCAAAAAATCTGGAGCACACCTGCAAACGAAGTAAGACTCCAGCATTATGGATTCAGAAAATACTGCACATATTGATAAACAGATCACAGATTACCGTACATGACCTACTTTGCAAATGAAGAGAACTACATATATGAACCAAATGCAGCACGTTTAGTAAAAAGAATTCAGATACCAATATTCTCTTTTATGCCATTTTTAAGGCAAGGCATGTCGTAACTGAGCAAATGCTGAAGGGTGGATCCTGGTAACAGCTGCATTAAAAGACGCATCACCATGAATTGCACCACATGCTTTAAGATTTTCTCTGAGCATATCCTCCAACAAGAACTGTCTGATCGGATCTGAATCTTTGATCTAAGTAACCAAAGAATTGTTTTTTCAGGCCACAGTGCGAACAATACACAAATGCAGAATATAAGCTGAGCCACTAGAGAGGTTTTACTCGCTTTTTTTTTTCCTGAACTCTTTGCTTTGGAGACCACCATATCCAACACTTTCACAAGAGAGTGAGGACGAGCTTGGTAGCATCACCAATTAACAGCCAAGGAATTCATAAACAACTATAAGTTCACAAACAAATATAGCTTCCTTCCCTAAACACTTGTACAGGGTTCTAGGACAATCCCTGGAATCTTCCTCACTTACTTGGCCTCCTCCCAAGATAACGCCAGTACAAACACTACAAGCAAAGAAATAAAGGATTAGGTTCAAATTGAAAATAACCAATGAAAAGGTGGTGCCATTTTTCAGCAAACCATACCTTAGGATATCATCAAGTTTATCCATAACTTCAGGTAATCTTAAGGTTAAAATGATACAAATAGCTAAGGCAAAGGTCTTTCTTTGTATAATTGTGGCATTGTCCATCTGTCGCAAAAGCCAAAAGCCATGTAAGAACATATATCTCACAAAACTGAACTGACAAAAAAATAGAAATAAGCCAAAATTGTTGAGAGATATGGTATCAACTCCACAATATTGATTTCACTTTTTCTAGGTCATTCCTGGACTATATATGGGTATGAGAAAAATAATACCGTATCACCACTGCAGTATCCTAATCTTAAATGTGGCAAGTCGGTCATACATGTACTGTAGCTTTACTTTGCGTGTTTGTATTTCCCTCCCTGGTTTGTATTTGTAAGTGGATGGTTTATGACATGTTCTCCCACCTACACAGACCTTTCTAGTAAGCATTTGATGGCTTGTTGGTCTTCCTAGGAATACAAACCATAAGCTAAGAAGAGGCACTCACAACTCTAGCTTAGCAGTGTATACTAATTGTTGGCACGACACAAAAAAAAAATGTGCAATACAAGTACCGCAATGCAATAGTTTACAAAGACAGATAAAATCCACAGCTCTTAGTTAACCATCAATAAGGAAATCAAGCACAGAGGACACGGTATGAAAATCTTATATATAGTTAGATTGAGTATTAAAAGACTTGCACCAAAGATATCTAGATAAAAACTGCAGAACTGTTGCAAAACAGAAGTAGAATGCATAACCATTTTTATTAATATATCATAAGATAACAATAGAAATACAAACTTTTTTTTTGTATATACCACCTTATCAAGCTATATATCAACCAAACAAAGAATAATATTTTGGTTTATGGAAAGTCCAGTTTGTTCAAAGGCCATAGAGAGAGATGGATCCAATGCTAAATGAGTGAGATAATTTGTATTCATCACTACGCCCCCGACCCAACACGATATTATCCCTGGGTGTTTACGGTCCGCGGCCCACCCAACCTTAGGATTTTGTGGGCTTTACAATCTTCCCCCCTCAAAAGCTCAGCGTCCTTGCACGTCTGCGGCCCGCGGTCCACCCGACCCCAGGATTTTATTTTTTTCTGTTTCCTGAGAAAATGTCTCATTTTTGGGTCTACAACCGCCATCATTTTTAGCCCAGTCTCAACTCCAACACTTTGTCAATGTGGGATTAAAGACAATGTCAGTTACAGATACATTGTCTACCTACTGATCCACTAGCTCCACCAAAACCTTACACCAGCAGTCTTGCCAGAATTGCACAAGAAGACATACGCACTGTTATCTTAAAGGGATTATGATCATCCTCCCTAGACAAGCATATGAGAATTATTTTCTACAAAAACAAAACCAAGTAACAAATAAAATAATATATTGATTGTAGACATAAAAAAACTGAGTGAGTGCTGAAGTAAATGAGAACACTCAGGTATCCAAGTCCCCGTAAAACTCCAGAAATCAATGGGGACACTTCCACGGGAAAACACTCTTCATTACTGTCAGAATGTTGAGCATAAACCACCGGTGGGTTAGGCACACCGGACCAACACCAAGACCTAACTTATAAGGAACTGTTTACCCAACAACCCCATATGATTTTCATTGCAATTAATAAAGATAATTGAAATTACAGGTAAAATATAATGATCTAAAATCACCAAGAGAATGATCTTGCTTTCAACTTCAACCAAACACAGTTATTTGATAAAAAAAGACAAAAAAGACAAAATCGTAAAGTAACCCAAAAAAAAAACAACCAATCTCTTTTTGTTCTCCTACAGGATGGCAGAATCAATTGCCACAAGGAGCAGGCTCTTTGCAAAGATCTTGGTGTATCACCATCCAAATCAGCTAGATTGTTTATATATTCTTATGGAGCTAGTGGAAAAGGGTCTCTCATAGAAGATTCTGATAACTTGGGTGCAAGCACTATGAAGAAGTTTGTTCATTATCATCTACCAAGAAATTCTAAGTGGATAGTACTAGATCAGTTTGACTTCTCTTCAAGCACCACAGCAAACCTTCCGCAAGTACTGCTGCTCTCTACAAAGAAAGATACACCTGTAATGTGGCTGGTTCTAAGTGGCTTGTACCATGATTGCCTCACATTTTATGATGCAGAGGTAATTTTGCAGCATCCAGAGTTTTTGTTGTTCGGGATTATTGTGTAGCACAGTTGTTTACTCCCCGGTTGTCTATTTGCAGGTTCATGATATGTCACATCTGATGTTGCAGAGGTTAGAGGTTAGGAGTGGTTGCACTTCCGGCTATATTTGGCATGGCAGATGGGAATGAGTATGTCTTAGAACAAGGGATTGCTGTAAAAGACATGCAATCTGGTATTGAAGAATTGAGATCCTTGATTGTAAATTTCAAGAAGAAGTGTAAAAAAGCTACTTCAAATCAATCCAAAAAATCCTCTGAGAAAGAATCACCAGCAGGAATTCCTCGTCTTATGCTTGGGAACATGCGAATGTAGTGAAAAGAAGGCTTTGTGCATCATTGGTGTCTTCAGATCATCTAAAGCAAAGCAGAAACTAGAAAATGTTCTGTCAACAGTGAGTTCTGTTTCTCCTCTCTTTTCAATGGCACAACAACAGTAGACCTTGCAAGCTTTGTTCTCATATTTTTAGCATACAATAATAGTAATATCTAACAAAAAAATTAAATGATCTTCTATACTTACAGGTCTCACAGAAGACATTAATGAGGCGGCAGATGCAACAGCAGACATCTGAGGATTCAGTCTCAGTCTCCTATTCTTTATTGGATGCTACCAAGCAGTCATCCTTCCTCCACTCATTTGACAAGTTTGCGTACAAATCCCAAGATATGCTCACCTTAGCCTATAAGCCCCGAAGAGAGAAGTTTGCAGTCTTCATGGGTGCATCATCAATACTGGAAGAAGTGGAGAAATTCATAAGCTCTGTTCTTAATGGGGATATCCGATTTTCCGAGATTAGGCAAGAACCAGTGTTTAGATAATAATAAAAAACTAGAGCTGAATTCTCATCTTACGAAGAACCCAGTTTTTTGCCCAGGATGAGCTGATAACACACCATGAAAGTCATTCTTCACTATTAGTTTGCTTGGATGGAATGAAAGATGTTAAATTGAAGCACATCTTGCTCATTAACATCAAGAAACATTTGGAGGAGTTTGGATGATTTGGATGATAGTCATTAGTATCATTCTTTTGTTCTCCTCAAAAGGATAGCTGTAATTAGTGCCGTTAGACTTGGTGCTAGATTTCTGTACAGATAGTCAACCAAAGGTTCTGAAAATTATAATGTTATATGCCTGTACATTGAAATTTCATTATTTTCTTTTTTATTACTGTTCTCTGGTGAAAATAAAAGGCGAGAAAGGAGAGAAAGTCTGCTGTTATTTTTCTCTAGTTTATTCTCCAGAATATATGTGTTGTTGGCAATGTTCCATTCTGCTATGAAAATACTGAGCAGCCAAGTTCATATTTCTAGTAATTTTTTTAAATAATGACATTAAAAACCAATATGTTTCAAACATATGATTTTACACACAAGAAACAATCAGATCAATGTTTGATGTGTCATCCCGAATATTCCAATATTGATTTTCAAAAAAAAAAAAAAAAAAAAGAGAAACAGAAATCTACCATTGATAGCCATGTCTTAAGACAATGAATTAGACGCAATTGTGAACAGTGTATTAATTATAAATTCCGATATTGATTTTTTGGGAGGGCATATATGCAATTTTATTTATTTATTGCGGGGACGTATGTTCAATTAACATTTCACGTATACCCAAATTTAGGATTTATAGGGGTCTATATGCAACTTTGAATTAGCCAAAAGGATTAAAAAAAAAAAGCTGGAATTTTTGTGCACGACCTGAACCCAATTGGGATCCAAGACCTCAGTTCGGTCGGTCTGAGGGGCGTTTTGGTCATTTGGCAATTATCTTCTCCGATAGTTCGCGGTTCGTATTTAGTGGCCACACGAAGCTTATCCCCAGAGCAAGGGCGAGCTCCAGGTCCGTCTTCTTTCTCCGCAATGAATTCCATATGGGACTTCAATTCACTCGTAAGATTTCAGTATCTTCTTTTCCCTTATTCCATTTTATATGCTTTTATTTCTGGATCATTTGGAGAATGAATCTTTCTTTTTGGGGCGCCATTCAGAATTAGAGCTGGCACCCAAAATTGTTAGATGTTGGAGAGGTTGAAGCTATTAGGGTTTTCGCGGAGTAATATTACGATTGATGTCATAAAAATCGAATATTGAAAAGGAAAAGCATATATGTGATGTAATCCTGGGGAATCTCTTCGGTCGAAATGAAATGCTTTTCTGGAATTCTATTTATTTTGGAGATTGATATATTGGGCAGAATTTTTTACTAATTTTTTTTGAGAATAAATTGTTGGTGTGTAATTTTAAAGGATTCTGAAAACACCCAAGGGTATCGAGATAAGAGCTTTTTGAACGCGATTGTTTGGTTACGATCAAACTGCTGGTTTGCTCATCTCAATTGGTGCAATTTGCTTTGGTGTAATCAGTTTCTGTTTATTTGGGCTGTTGATTCTGTTGAAGAAGCATCATGTTCTAAAATGTGTTATTTTGATGACTCTCTTGACTCTCTACTTCCCTACCAAAAGAATAATTGAGCCTACCGTGTTATTTGGATTCACTGTGAATAACAACAAAGGTACTGAACTTCTTAAGAACTTATATTCTTCTTACATTTTTCCTGGAGACTTTACTAGATTTAACTCATCTTATTCCAACATCCATACTACTCAGCTTTAAGCAATTCTTGTACATATGGTTTTGTAATCCAGTGACCTTTAGAGGGTTATATGTTTGAGCTCAGTGATGAAGGATGAGAAGTTTGTAGCACTAATTGTCATAGTAAATGACTATCCTGAAGGCCTTTGTGGATACTCATAATCTACTTCTCTCCTGGTTGCAGATAAAGTTAGGATACTACTCAAGGACTCCTGGGCATCACAATCAACATATAAAATGTGTGCAATCATCATGGAAGGGGAATTTTGTTGAGTATCCATCATGCTCATTTCTTGGGCCAAGAAATTCAGTAAATGACGTTAGATGGCACAGGATTCCATTGGCAACAGAAAGAAACAATGCCACCAGTGAATCGAGTACCATGGAATCCAAAAATCCAGAAACAGCAGTTGGCAATAACCAGCTGCCATACAATACCCAGCCCATGGTGAATGGTACAAATCAAGCCTCAACTGAAACTGAGAAGCCAATGCCGAAAAGACCACCTCTTACTGCGAGGGAGAAGCTGCGGGCTGCACGGGTGCTATCAAAGTATAATGAATCAAAGCCTGCAAAACCAGAAATGGGAAACCCAGTTTTAGAAGCACTTAGAGAGAGCAACAAGGGTAAGAGACGTTCACGCCTCCCAGAAGCTCCCACAAACTTGCTGGATGATAGCAAGCGTGGGCTTCCCAAGCAGGGCTTGACCTTCAATTTACCTGCAAGCTCTGATTTGCTGCTCATTGCCTTCTCTTTTGTCTTTATCAGCACAGTCATGTTTGCGACGACCTATATTGTCTGGAAAGCTGGTGCTATACATTTTAATGAGTACTGAGGGTCAAGTGCACTTCAGTTTCATCATGAGCTGCATTTTTCTTGTTGTTTCTTATGATGTCTTATTATTAGTACAGGATGTGTTTTTAGATTATTATGCTTTCCCCTCCTGTTCCCTTTGTATTTATCGGCAATTTGGCTGTAATGACGGATTACTCTGTAACTTGTTTGTTGCAGTGCCTTCACTGCCTCTCTGGGTTTTTAATATATGCAACACAAATGTTTGTGAAATATTTTGTATATTCTTTTGGATGGATAATGTATGACAATCCATTGGTGATCCATCTGTTGGATTGGGCAGTAAATTTTTACAAAAACGTGTGCAGGGCATGCAGAACTTGCTCAAAGTATAAGTTGAAATTCTCAATCTTTGTCGCAATCCAGAAACATTACACCATCATTTTTCCTCTTCGATTCATGGCTCTGTTGCTTTTAGGTCCTTATCACGATCACATGCTATAACAATGAGAAAAGGTGGATTTAATTGAAGCTTTTGGAGGAGCATGTCTTGCCATTTGTGAAATCAAGCAAGCAAGCAAGGCAAAGAGCAGAATGGAAGTTAGCTACAAGCTGGAATGTCATAATCCAATTGCAAATATGCAGTGTGTGGATCAGGTTGGGAGCTAGCGTTTGATGCTAACTTTGAATGACTGGTCAGACACAGGAGTCACATCAATTGTACTAGATTTAGATGCCCCTATTATACATTCTATTGATTCAAAAGTCACAAGTACACACTGGAATTCCAATCATGGGACAGATGCCAAACTCTGAATTTCTTGTTAATTAACCTTGCGTGACAGCTATTTCCAGTGAGAGTCGACCGAAGTCTACGTCGAATGTTTATTATGAATGCCTGCAATCTGCAGATCTGTCGGCTTCGAAATAAAAAAAAGGTTTTGATCTCAGCCATCTGCTACTTAAAACTAAAACCGAAATCCAATCTGAGATATGACATACAACCATTAGCTTCTAATGGCAAAAGATTAGGACCCCATGAAAGCCTTGGATGGACTGGTTCTCTCCGGTGAAATGACTGGCGATCCAACTTCGGATAAGAACACGAGAATAAGGTCCGAGTCCAAATGATTGGCTCCATCCTGCTTCCACGAATTTGATAACAGAAGAGACGGGAGCCATGCAACCGTGCATTCGGTGCACGTACTCTCGTCGACTGAACCGAGCGAGCCAAATCAAATCAAGCCAAGCTGTTCGCGCGGGGACCAGGATCCAAGTCCGGTGCCCATATCTCCTGCCATGGCCCCCCAGATCTACTCGCATTATTCGAGCAGATGTAATGTCATGTATTCATGATTGGTTGATCATTTTAGAGTCGAACGAGGATGCGCGCGTTGCCACACGGCGCCACATGAACCGTCGTTTTCGTTCGCCCGTGCGGCAGATCATGCGATATGGTGCACCTGCACCTTGATTGGGACTGTTATGCTGAGTGATTTGAAGTTTCCAACCATGTAATTATCTTTTAACTTCGATAATAATTTGCTAACTAATTGTGGTCCTTTGATTTGCATGTGCTCTGGTTTGATTTGGTCCTCCCCATCTTATCATGTCGTACAGTACTGCCTCGAGTCCTGTCAACGTATACTTTGTAATGACATTAGTATGGTCCCGTACGCCAGTATCAATCACCAATAATTAAGACCCGGTCATACTGTGATTAGTGTCACACCAGTTGTGAGTGGTAGGTCCCACTACAACGAGATCATATAACAGACTTAATGATTTCGGAAACAACGGAGTACCTCCAATATATGTATGCACGAGCAACACATATATGAGGATATAACCAATCGTGGTGGTCGGTGCCACTACGAGGAGGATCATGCGAGGGAGCATATGATTATGCGAGACGACAGACTGTCTCCAACGTATGTGTGCGCGAGCAGCATGCATACGAGGAAACAACCAACTGTGGTGGTCGGTGTTATTACAATGAGGATTATGCGAGGGAGCATGTGATTATGCGAGGCGACGGACTACCTTCAACGTATGTGTGCACGGACAGCACATATATGAGAAAACAACCAGTTGTGGTGGTCGGTGTCACTATGAGGAGTATTATGCGATGGAGCGCGTGATCATGCGAGGCAACGGACTACTTCCAACATATGTATGCATGGACAACACACATACAGTAAGTGACGGAGTCGCAATTTGACTGTGTGACAATTAGCATGACCACCGTCATAAAACGATTATCTTATTCATTCTCTCCCGACTGGCTGTCCACTTAATCACTAATTACATAGTTTTACATGAAAGTCAGATAATTGTTTTCCTTTTTCGCATATTTTTCCGTGAACGAGAAAAAATCTTGGACCGAAAGAAAAAGAAAAAAAAAATTAATTGAAAATTGAAGAAAAGAAAATGAAATTAATAGGACAACATTTTCAATCGACTATTAAAAGGTGATGAGAGGAAAGATAGGTCTCGTCAAGTGCATGCCAGAACCAACTCGTAATCCCACACTTCCAGTGCTCGCCACTTACTTCCCTCCTAATTTCTACGACTTCCCTTCTGGACTTACCATCTTCCCCACTTCCTCTCTTCAAATCCGCTATAAATTCACCCTTCTTCCTTCACTGCCGCCTTCAACTCCTCCGCTTCCTTAACTTCCTCCTTCCACTTCCGTCTCCGCCGCCATGAATTCCCAAACCTCTTCACCGGCTGCGTTGGAGGAAGGCTCCATTCCAAGCGTACATTTCTCTTCCCCTTTTACTTGATTAGTTTTGTTTTGAATGATTCATGTGTTCCTCACATTGTCTTGGATACTGGATTTCCTTGATTTTATAGAATATTTTGGTGGTATTCTGATTTTTTTTCCTATTCGGAGGATGGGAAAAGGTGTCTCCTTTTTGTTTTTTTGACCCTGATTCTATGGTTTTTGTGAGATTCTTAAATGTGTTTAGATTCATGCTGTGCATGCCCAAATGCAAGTGAAAAGTTGAACTTTTATTTGTTCCATATTCTAATTCAAAGTCAAAAGTGGGGTTTCAAGTCTTCAGATTGCTTCGTTATAATCCTAGGTGAATTTTATGAGTAGAAGAATATGCTTGCAATTTTCCTTCTTGTAACTCTGTATCAGAGGTTTTGTTTGTGGTTCTGATATTCTTGTTCCTTGACCAGAACCGGAAGAGCCCTTCCTGTAAAACTGTGCTGACACTCGCTTATCAGAGTCTCGGTGTTGTTTATGGGGATCTTAGTACTTCTCCTTTGTATGTCTACAAGACCACATTTTCTGGGAAACTGAGCTTACATGAGAATGACGAGGAAGTTTTTGGAGTGTTATCCTTCATCTTTTGGACCTTCACGCTCATCCCTCTGTTCAAGTACATCTATTTTGTGCTATCAGCAGATGATAATGGCGAAGGTAGGACTGTCTTGCCTATTTTCTGTGCTACAACTGATTCCACAAAAATTGGATTCTGAAATTTGACTTCAGAATGTCTATTCATTCAAGGATTTTAACATTTATTATTTGCCTCCTCCATTTTCAGGTGGTGCCTTTGCACTATATTCGTTGCTCTGCCGACATGCAAAATTGTGCATTTTGCCTAATCAACAAGCTTCTGACGAGGAGTTGTCAACATATGAAGTTGAAAGAGCGTCGGAAACATGGGAAAGTGCTATTGTTAAGGAATTCTTTAGACAGCATCCAAGGTTCCGAAATGCACTACTGATAGTTGTTCTGCTCGGGACTTGTATGACAATTGGCGATGGTGTGCTCACACCTACAATCTCAGGTGAATGATCAGTTTCCTCCCCTTACTTTGTACTCCTGGGATTTTGTGTAACCAAGCTAATGTTTTATGTTCTCTTTTCTTGAAAATTATCTTTGAAGCTAACTGTTACCATTTTAAGAGTTAAATTGATCCCATCTGAAGCAAGCTGATAATTATGTTAGTGCAATGGGTTTCTCTTACCTTATTACACTTTAATGATGTATTTGACCTTTGTCTATACGTTTAACTCAAGTTATATTCCTCTGGCCTTTTTCAGTTCTTTCAGCAGTCTCTGGGATTAGCATAAAAGCTACAAATCTCCACGAGAGTAAGTTAGCTTCAATTGTGACACGAGCTTTGCCTTTGAAGTTTGGAAGCTCTTTAACATTAACGTTTTCTCCTCCAGGTTACACTGTTGCAATTTCATGTGCAATCTTGGTTTTTCTTTTCTCCCTTCAGCACCATGGAACACACCGGGTTGGTGTCATATTTGCACCAATTGTCATAACATGGCTTCTTTGCATAAGTGGTATTGGTGTGTATAATATATTCAGATGGAATCCGAGTGTTTTCCGTGCACTCTCACCAGTTTACATGTTTAGGTTCCTAAAAAGTACTGGCCTCGAGGGGTGGGTGTCATTAGGAGGAGTTGTCCTCTGTATTACGGGTATTCCTTGAATCATAATTATGCATCCTTTTCACATGTTCATCACAAACAACATCTAGTTTTAACCTCTAAGGAATCAATTGATCCAGGTGCAGAAACAATGTTTGCTAACTTGGGCCATTTCTCTCCACTTTCAATCAAGGTAAATGCTTGACACTTTTTGCAAATCAAATCTATACCGTACATACTATTTTTCTGATTCTTATATTCTGAATTCATATATTGCAGACTGCCTTCACAGTTTTGGTATATCCCTGTCTTATTCTTGCTTATATGGGTGAAGCTGCATTTCTTTCTAAACACCACGAAGATATTCAGCGGAGCTTCTATAAAGCCATACCAGGCAAGAAATCAATAGCATGTTTTCTCAGGTTGTTACTACATTAGACTCAACCAATATTGCTAATCTTGTTATTGAAGCTTTCTTTTTTTTTTTTTTGTTTTTTTTTTTGCAGAAGCTGTGTTTTGGCCTGTGTTTATAGTAGCTACTCTTGCAGCTGTGGTTGGAAGTCAGGCTGTAATATCGGCAACGTTCTCTTTAGTGAGCCAGTGCTGTGCACTGAGTTGTTTCCCTCGCGTGAAAATTGTCCACACTTCGAGTAAGATTCATGGACAGATTTATATTCCTGAAGTCAATTGGATCCTCATGTGCTTGTGTCTGGCTGTCACAATTGGACTAAGGGACACTAACATGATTGGCCATGCTTATGGTAGTGCTCTTATCCATCAATAAAATCTATTCTTAACTGCTTCCATTTACTAAACATGTTTTCATAGAGAATTTATTTGATCACTTGATCCCATTTCCCTCTATGGCAGGGCTTGCTGTAACGACTGTGATCTTTGTTACTACTTGCTTGATGACTTTGGTGATAATAATTGTGTGGAAGCAAAAGTTGATCATGGCTGTCATTTTTTTGGTGCTGTTTGGATCCATTGAGCTATTGTACATCTCGGCTTCATTCATCAAAATTCCTGACGGAGGATGGATTCCACTCATTCTCTCCATAATCTTTATGAGTGTAATGTATGTATGGAACTATGGAACGTTAAGAAAATATGAACATGACTTGGAAAATAAGGTTCCAGTCCACAGAATATTGGAGCTTGGGCCTACCCTTGGAATGGTTCGTGTTCCTGGAATTGGACTTGTTTATGCGGATTTGGTGACTGGGGTGCCAGCAGTTTTCGGACACTTTGCAACAAACTTGCCTGCCTTCCACCAGGTTTTAGTATTTGTTTGTGTTAAGTCTGTTCAGGTTCCTTATGTCACTGAAGAAGAAAGATTTCTAATAGGCAGGATAGGGCCAAAAGAATATCATATTTTCAGATGCATAGTGAGGTATGGCTACAAAGATCTGCATCAAGAAAATCATGATTTTGAAAATGTGCTAGTGTCCAAAATCATAGCATTTGTGGAGATGGAAGCAGAAATGCTGCAACAAAAAGGTCAACACTCTTATGGGGCTGGAGAATTAGAAGCAGAATTAGTTGATTTTCCAGTTCTTGTTCGATCTGCTCAAGCTTATGAAGATATCAGGTGGACTTCTTCGGATATAAATGCTGTGAAACCAGAGGAGGATGAGCTTGTGCAAACTTCGGTTCCTAGGGATGAATATTTAGAGATTTTAAAAGCAAAGGAATCTGGTGTGGTTTACATTCTTGGGCACTCCTATGCAAAAGCAAAAAGATCATCGTCGGTCATCAAAAAATTTGCTATTGATGTTATGTTTGCCTTTCTTAGCAAAAACTGCAGAGGTTCAGATGCCATCTTGAATGTCCCTCACACTTTGTTGCTAGAAGTTGGGATGGTATACTATGTTTAACCCAACAAGCAGTTCCCTTTGCCCAAGTCTTCTATAATGCCTCTTCATGTGGATAAAGTGACTGAACATGCTGAAACTCTGTAAATATTTCTTTACTGACTTTTAAAGAATCTGAAGCTTTGAGTACATGACATCCTGCTTCCCAAGAACTGAGGAGATCTGAAAATGAGAGCTTAGTCGCAAGGTGCACGAGTTTGCTCTCTTCCTTTACCTTGCAATAACAATTTACAAGAAGAAAGTGAATGCTGACAAGCCCTTAGTGTTTTTTATGATAGATTTCTAATTTAGAGTTTGTTGGTTTCCTTGTCATGTTTATACGTAATTTCCATGCATGTTTTCTAACTGCTACAAAATCCATCATCATGTACAAAAAACTAATTCATATGTGAATTGAATGGTATTTTGCAGTGTGACCAATATTTTTGACTGACTTCAAATATCTTTTGCAAAAGTCGAAACATTTCACCTAAAAACAATAATTACCAATGACCAAATCCAGGTTTAAACTGGCATCGCCCCATTAAAAAAATAGATATCCTTGCACAACAGAGCAATAATTAGAAACTCAGCACACCATTTTTTCCCCATAGCTTCAGCTCCTGCAAACATTCCTTGTGTAGGTTCACTTCCTTGGCTTGCATAGTGTTCCAATGGACGATGGAACTTAAACCATCATCAACCTCCAGAGATCTATATATTGGTAGCCTCAGCTAAACACGTACACCAACTGCTGTCAAATCTTCTCATTTATCTTCTGCATATAAGCTCAATCTTAAACTGCTGCAAATGTCATTCTGCAGTGACATGAAGATTGAATCATCTTTTTCTGCCAAGTTTGAAGAATTCAGATGTGTTTTGCACCGTTTTGATGGAAATGGAGATGGAAAACTCCCCCTGGATGAGCTTTGTCACTGCATGAGAACCACTGGGGACGAAATGCCCCTCGAGGAAGCTCAGAATCTGGTTTGGTCTTTGGATTCTGATGGGAATGGACTATTGGATTTTGAAGAGTTTATCAAATTGGTGGATGCAGAGGAAGAAGAACACGGTGACGAATTGAAGAAAGCCTTCAAAATGTATGCAACGGAAGGTGAAAAATGTATCAATGTTAAGAGCTTGAAGCGAATGCTTAGCCGGCTTGGCACATCCAGAGACATTCGTGGAGTGCAAGGAGATGATATGCTGGTTTCACCTCACGGAGATGGAGTTCTGACCTTGGAAGAGTTCAAGGTCATGATGCGTTGAAACATAATGAGCCTGAGTTGTTTAATCCCACTGTCCTACTTGATTTGTTCTTTGTGTAGCAGCCTTGCGTCTATTATTTGTACATTTTTAATGTTGATGATTGGAATTTGCAAGTTATTTTTGATTTAATTGAAATTCAACTTGCCTCTATAATTCTTTGTTCGCGTCCGAAGTTAGCAATATCTAGCTGTCATATTTTCCAATGACATTCTTATTATGAACTTCTCTGGGAAACAATGGATGATGCGATGACTTATTTGAGCTATCAGATAATCATATTTTTTTCGAAAATTTTAATGAAACAATTTCCAGTTTTTCTGCAGAAAAGTTTGAAAATGTTCATCAAATTACTAGTAGCTTAAATTTCTCTAGATCCTCAAAAAACTTACATTTTTTTCCTCCTTTTTTTGATCCATTTTTAATTCTTTTTCTTACTTTTTCTTCACTTTGAGATCAAATAAAATGACTCGGCTAATCGTCTGACAAAAAAATTAAGCAGGAATTTATTTTAATTTCAATAACGATTGTGAGACTATTTTTGTATCGCGTGATTCTAAACAAACATCTAAATCGAATACATTCTTCCAATTGATCCTTGCATATGCACACCACAACTTAACTTGATCTTTCCCTTTTCGGCCAAAAAAAAAAAAAAGAAGAGAACTTGATCTTCCCATCATTCTCTGGAACTCAAATGATACAGAAAGAACTCAACAAGAGCCAAATGATCATGCTCATTTTGACCATTTGGTTCTCTTAGTCATCACATCCACCAGGAAATTCCCAATTATAATAGTTAATTAATTTATTAATCGAACACCAATTAGGAAGATTCAAACTCACTACGAGCCAAAGGATCGAGAACTCGCAGTGCTTGATCCTGTAAACAATCAGTTCTACGTTGTAGCGAACTAGCCTTACGATGAAGCCATCGTCTACGTTCCTTGCATATCATGCACGGTCATGCAATCGAAAGATCCAAAAACTAGAATTTTTTCACTCCGTGCTTCCATTATTTATAGTCCTATGAGACCAAACCCTAAAGGCAGCAACTCAAACTTCTGCATAATTCCTTTGTCTAAAGTTCAACAACTCTTCAATTTGTACCAATGGCTTCATTATCATCATCATCATGATCATCTTCTTCTTCTTCTCCTTGCAGCAAAATCATGGAATTCGAACATGTTTTCCGCCAGTTTGACAAAGACGCAACGGGAAGCTCTCCTGCGTTGAGCTACAGCTGTGCATGAGGACAATTGGCGAGGACATGACCATGGAGGAGGCAGTGGCCTTGATTCAGTCTTTGGACGAGGATGGAGATGGGCTGTTGGATTTCGAAGAGTTCATCAAATTACTGAACGCGGAGGAGGCAGGCGAGGAATTGAAGGAGGCATTTGAGATGTACGCTATGGACGGAGAAGGGTGCATCACGGCCAAGAGCCTGAAACGGATGCTTAGCCGGCTCGGCACGTCGAGGGACGTGGAAGAGTGCAAGGCCATGATATGTCAGTTCGATGTCAATGGCGATGGCGTGCTTAACCTCGACGAATTCAAGCTAATGATGCTCTGAAGCTAATTATGGAAGGATGACAAGTGAAAGAAAGACGAGTGTCATTATCTTGTACGCGATTTTGTCGATTGCTACTTTATTTTCTGTTTGTTTGGATGATTACAAATCATGTAACAAGGATGTATATTTCAAACAAACATGTAACAAGGTAGGCCAGCTCAGGTCGGGCTCCCATTTTGAGCTGGAGATGGAAAGAATTTCAATTCATCATGACTGAACTATCAAAGCTAAGAACTCCATCTCCATTGAGATCAAACCTGCAGATCATTGCAGCAAACTCGTCTAAGCATCCTCTTCAAGCTCTTGGCCGTTATGCAAACGTCTCTCTCCATCGCATACATCGCGAAAGCTTCTCTGAGCGCTCCCACCCCCTCCTCTTTTTCATCCACATCAACTATTTTTATGAAGTGCTCAACGCTTAGAAGCTGGTCATTCTCCGAGTCAGAGGGCTTGATGACATACGCTACGTCTTCAAGGCTCAGTTCTTCTCCGATGGTCCTCACAATGCGTTGTAACTCGAGAACCGAGATCTTGCCGTCGCCATCCTCGTCAAAGAGATGGAAGACCTGTTCAAATCCTCGAAGATCTTTGTTGGAACCAGAATCCAAGCAGGAAGCCATTGCAGAGAAAAATATAATCGAGGAGAAACATAAATTTTATTTTATTTTATTTAAAGGTACCTAGAGAAAATAAAAAGATAAAATGACAAAGATAATCCAGGGATAAACACAGAGAGGTCGACGAATCGTATGGTTGAGGTGGAATATGTCGCGGGGAATTGGCCCTTTTGACTTTGTACGCTGAAGAATATGCTTAAATTAAATCTCATTGAATTTCTTGTATAATCGCCCCCAAAATCTAAACAATTTAATTAGTTAGTTAATTGGGTGGTTGGCAGTTGGAACTTCCCGTTTCAAAAACAGTTGGGACTTTTACTTTCTCGAGTGACATTAATGGGCTTCGTTTTGGAGCAGGCCCACTTCATAGAACTTGTTGGGCCAACTAAGCCCAGTTAAATATAGAACTTGGGCTACTTAATCTATTTTTCACCAATATATAAAGCTCAGTTTCAGTTACTGGGAAACAGTTCCACTTCTGAAGTACTTTAATCCAAAGGAAAACTTATTTCACCGGAAAAATCAGTTTCAAAAAAAATAAAATAAATAAATAAAAGAAAAAAAAAAGGGGACTATTCCACCATTATTTTAATATTTAGAAAAATTAAGGAAAAAAAGGAGCTGTATCCGGAAATTAGCAATTTTTCCAAAACTTGGGAATCGGAAATTAGCGACTCAACAGAAAAAAAGAAGAAGCCCAGATCCGAATACGCGAAGGACCTCTCCAATTTCCCGCGATTTTTACAATTTTGCATTATTAAACTTAAAAAACATCCCAATAATAAAAATAACAAAGATCTAATCCTGACCGTTGGTCGCCGCCTCCGCCTTCAAGAGGAACGGCAACGCATCGCCGCAACCAGCGCTGTTCTCCGATCTAAATCTGTTGATGTAACTCCTCACCTCATCCGCGATCATCTCCCTCATGATCGAAACCAAACACATCTCCTTCACCTCCTTCTCCCATCTCTTCTCCCCATCTCTTCCGCCGACCCCGCCGTCGCCGCAACCGCTTCCTGGAGGACTCAACGAGAGGGAAAGCCCCGCCTCCTGCTCCGGCTTCGGCTCCGCCGACTCCCTCAGGCACTGCCGCTTAGGCTCTGGATCCGGTTCGATCTCTTCCGGCGGACAAGGATCTGGATCCGCCGGTGTTGGAGGGGATGAAAGGTGGTGGGAGAGGCGGCGGCGGCGAAGGGTGGAGTTCCAGTGGTTCTTGATGGCGTTGTCGGTGCGTCCGGGGAGGAGGCGTGCGATGGTGGCCCAGCGGTTGCCATGTTTGGCATGGGCTTCGATTATGGCGGCATCCTCTGCAGGGGTAAAAGGTCGATGGTGCACGGTCGGGCTGAGCTGGTTGCACCATCGCAACCTGCACGACTTACCGGATCTCCCATGGATACTGGCGCTGATCACCGTCCAGTTCCGCGCACCGTGCCGCTCGACCAGCCTCGTCAGCAGCGCGTCCTCCTCCGGGCTCCAAGACCCCTTTATCCTCCCTCCCTCGCATCCTCCGGCGCCGATCTTCTCCGTCTCCTCCGCCATAGGTGCGATCTTCTCCTTCAGATCTTGCTCGTGATTTTCTTGATTTTGAATTGAAAGGGGGATTTGGGGGGAGATTGGAGGAAGGGAGAATGAATAAATAGAAAGTGGGGAGGGGTTGTTTGTTTGCGGTTTAGGTGAGGGAGGAGTTAAAGGCGGGCGGGCGGAGGAGGATTGTTTTGTGATTTTTCAACAACCGTTTTTGCGAGTTTGTTGCGCTGTGATGGGCCCTGGCTGCCCTCCGCATGAACCGTAAACCGCCCCTCTTCCTCCCGTTATCGGGACTTTTTTCACCTAAACCCCTCTAAATTCTGCATGTTTACTCTTCGGAGCAGCAATATATGAATTTAACGATTTAAAGGGGGGGATATATGAAAATACGCATTTGTAACCGGGGGTTTGAATAAGTGTATTGTTTTAATTCAGAAACGGCTTTGCATCGGTTGCTTGGGTTATAATAAAGCGTTTTCGAATAATCATTAATTACCGGTTGAAGCCCAAAAAAAGAATTTTTTTCGAGTTGTATTTTTGTGAAAATAACTGTTGACCTGATTATTATAGTTAGGTATCTGGTACTCGTCAATTAGGCGCGACTTGGTAACTGAGATTGATGAAGTTGCCGAGTTGGTTAGCAAAAGCCGCTTTGTACCGAATGGCTTGTATTTCTTTGCTACGCCTCGGGTCAACAGAAGGTTGCCACGTGTTCCGGGATAAAAGCTTGTTTGGATCCAACTGGCAAGATAAGACCGAGAAAACCAACCCGGTGAGAATAACCTATTCTCCACCGGAAGGTGAGAATATCGTAATATTTTATCCTCAACCGGCGAAAATTTAAAATAAAAAAAAATAGATATATATATTTCTTCTCAAAAGGCCTCATTCAAGAAGAAGAGGAGTTCTAGCAGCCAACGCCGTAACGCTCGGTTGCCAATCTCTATACTTTTCCGGTGTGAAAGACTCACACCCAAAAGCGGAGTCGTAACCGCCGAGATATGAATTGTAACGGCCTAACCAACTCTAAAGGTCCTCGCGCAGCACGCTAGCCGTTATCCGCCGTTATTTGTCACGGTGTTTGGCTGGAACACCGTTACAGTTTCTAGGGTAGCTAGAACCGAAAGGCGTCGGTGTGGCGATTGTACGGGACAGAGGGGCCACAGGTAGAGGAGACGACGTCTTGGTTGACTTTTGTGGGTGTCGTCTTTGGCGGGATGCTACATGTGACAGCTGTAACAGCAGGACTGCGGGCTCCGGTCGGTTGAATTGGATCGGTTTGCTTGGAGTCTGAAGCAACAGTGCTGGAGCAGTGGGGTTCTGAGCGGCGAACGATTCGTGATTTTCGGCTATTAGTATTCACACTCGGGAGCAAACTTAATTTGAACGGAGCCCCCATGCAAAGGAAAAATAAAGAAACTGGTTTGGAACTTGACCTTCTTTTTCTCTGGTAACTCGGGTTTACAGCTACCGAGTTCATTTGTGTGTGGTCAAACTCAGAGACCAGATCAGACAGCGATGTGTAGCTTAAAAACTGAACACATTGGAACATTCGGCAAAGACAGCAAGATAAGTGCCGCAAGTTTTCAACTGCTGTTTATGTTTGTATGTTTCGAGAAATCGATTTTCTCGAGATGGGGTTGAGTTTGTTTGTGATTAGTTCGGTCGATTCTTTCGAATTTAAATTTGTTAAATCGATTCTCGCTAAGACTTACAAAAATAAGGGAAAAAAAAAAAAAAAAAAAATTTGTTATTTTTCTTTGACGGTGGTCTTCGCACTTTAACGAGACTTACCTCGAGACTCATCCGCTCGATGAGAGTCGAATATGATTCTCAGAAATTCGGTGGAACGGCATCGGATCGGTTCTGACTCAATAAATTAACCGGTAATTCATTGGCCAACCTAATTAAGAGGTTTCCGTGAACCAACATTACTAGTGATTTGTAACGGTAATTAGTACAAACAAATAGATGGAAATTTATTGTTGGACTAAGCTTCGCAAAAATGAACAGCAACGCAGAGAAAGAGGAAAAAGTATCTGTTATCCGGAGAATTCGTTGTGGCAAAAGCGCACGAGGTTGGATATATTTGAAGAACTCGTTGGATCCTCTCTTCTTCCTCCTAGCATTAGCCTCCATTATTCGTTTTGATTTTTGTTGTATCGTGCATTCTACTTTTTTCTGTCCAAGCCCATGTCTCAAACTTGTGGGATCCGAAGCGCTGTAGACGTTGATCCTTATAAATTCCAAGCTTCAGCTACCTCTCCTTCCCATTCGCATCCTTCTTCTCTTCCACTTGTCTCTCATCATGTCTAATGTTGTGTACAAGCTCTACTCCTTCCTGTCGATTTCTTTCACAATTTTAGCTACTATCGCTCATGCTCGTATTCTACATATTCTTGATGATCACAAAAGTAGCAATAACACATCCCTGAAGACCTACGTTGTCCACGTCAGTCCTCCCAATATCACCGGCGAGCTTGCTGGCGATGCGGAGCGCGAGAATTGGTACAAATCCTTCTTGCCAAACACCACTCTCGACTCTGGCAAACCACGGCTTGTCCACCTCTATCGCCACGTCATTAGCGGCTTCTCTGCCAAACTGACCCTCGAGGAACTACATGCCATTGAATCCATTGATGGATTCGTGCTAGCCTACAGCGACGGTCGCAATTATCTCGGAACGACATATGCGCCTGAGTTCTTGGGACTTAGCCAAGGGTGGAATGGCCTCTGGCACTGTTCGAACGAAGGCGAAGGCGTCATCATCGGCGTTCTAGATAGCGGCATCCGTGATACCCATGCATCCCTCCATGATGACGGCACAATGCCCGAGCCTCCGACCAAGTGACGCGGATGTGGCCAGGTCAATGTTTCCGAGTGCGACAATTCACTCAAGCCTAAGTGCAACAACAAGCTCATCGGTGCAAGGGCGATGGGGTCCATCAGCTCTGCGGCCGATGATTTCGGACATGGCACACATGTGGCGAGCATAGCTGCGGGAGCCCGCGTTTACAATGCTGATTCTCTTGGTCTGACCAAGGGCACGGCGGTCGGCATAGCACCCAAGGCTCACCTGGCCATGTACAAGGTCTGCTACGCACCAAAGGGACACCGATATCTCGACCCTGAGTGCTTAAGCTCCAACATCCTCTCAGGCATCGACCATGCCATTGACGATGGAGTCGACGTGTTATCGGTGTCCTTAGCATCAAAGAAGGATCTTGAAGGTAACAGTGTCCTTACAGGCGCATTTGGAGCAATGGAGAAGGGGATCATCTCAAGTGTGTGCGCGGGGAACTACGCCGCGCTGAAGATCCCTGTCAGCAATGTAGCTCCGTGGGTCCTGACGGTCGGAGCAAGCTCTATGGATAGAATTGCTAAGGCAACTGTGAAGCTTGGAAATGGTATGGAACTCAATGGGGAATCTGGCTACCAACCATTTGCTTCTACCGATATGCTTGAAATGTTCTACCCGTTGGTAGTGAATTACACTGATGACTTCAGGGGCTGCTCAAATGGAACGTTGAACGGGTTCCACGTGAGAGGTAAGATTGTAGTGTGCGAGACGGGAATGCTCCCAAATATTGACAAAGGGGAGCTGGCCAAGGCAGCCGGTGCCGCCGGGATGATCCTCCTCAATCAAGTCTGGGATGGGTTCACCACCAAATCCGAGGCTCATCTACTTCCTGTAGTCCATTTGAGTCATGTAGATGCACTTGAGGTGGGGAGCTACTACCGGACCGCCATGAACCCCAAAGGCAATGATATCCTTTGGCGGAACACAAATGGGCGTCCGTCGGTCGCCGGCTGTCACCGCCTTCTCCTCTAGAGGACCGAGCTTGGAGAATGGTGGAATACTGAAGCCAGACATCATCGGCCCTGGGGTGAACATACTTGCTGCATCACGCGAACTAATCGGGCCTAATCCGACCGGCTCAGCTGATACAGCATTCAAGTTTGACAGCGGATGCTCAATGGCCACGCCAGTTCTTGCTGGGATCATAGCCAAGAAATCTCATCCAGAATGGTCTCCAGCTATGATCAAATCAGCAATTATGACTACTGCACATACAACAGACGGTCAAGGCCAACTAATCGCTGATGAGAAGTCGGACACCTATGCAAAAGCAAGCTATTTTGCAATGGGTGCAGGACATGTCGACCCAGCGGGAGCCAATGATCCAGGGCTCGTCTATGACAACCAGCCAGAGGAGTACACTGGTTACCTCTGTGGCCTGAAACTCTCGGACCGGAGCATTCGAGCTATAACTCGACGTACTATTCGATGCGCTAGCATCAAGGAGATCAAACCGGAACAATTGAATCAACCATCCATCTCTGTCTTATTGGATTTTGCATCCCAAAAGATCATAAACCGGACGGTGACGAACGTTGGGGCTGCAAATTCAGAGTACGAGGTAGAAGTTAAAGAACCAAACGGAACAAGTGTAAGCGTTCATCCGAAGAAGCTTCAGTTCTCCAAGCTCAATGAAAAGAAGAGCTTCACTGTGGCAAAACGAAGGCTGCTCATCTATTTGGCGGCGAATACTCGGAGGGGCTCCTCCCATGGAAATCGAAAGGTTCCAAAAATTATGTTGTCAAAAGCCCAATTACTGTCAAATTCTAAGCTAAACAGAGGGCAATACTCTGTGCTCGAATTTTACTATCTATGACAAAAAATGAATTAAAATTAAATTAAATAAAATTATATAGTTTCGAGTTTAAAATGAAATTTTGAATTTTTTTTTTAATTTTGAACTTATCTACTTTCAGTTTATGTCAATTTTTTATGAGAAAATGAGAAAAAATTTTGAAATCAAAATTTCACGTGATCCGTACAGTTCAGAAACGAGAACAGAGAGAATCATATTCTCTGTTCTTTGTAACCGCCCTAAAAAACTTTAGTTAAGGGTTATAAAATCATAAATAAAGACAAAACTTTATAAAAATATCCGATCATTAAATAATCATAATAAATTAATTTAAATTCAAATTTTCAATTAGAGTCAGCTCCATAAAATTTATTCTCATTTAATTAGACAACCTTAAGATAAAATCATATGTTCGGTATATTGTAAAATATTTCGACTTATCATAAAATACCTAAATGAACATAAATATAAAATTTGGTTCCGTCTATATTATCATATATTATCATATAAATATTTAATCAAACAGTCAAATTTGAGCCACTCATTATATTTTTAAGTTGTTTGTCCTAAATTGCATAATCAAACTTGTTTAAAATTAAACTAATAAATAGTCTAATGCCATATGACTAACAATCTCCTACTTGACTTATAGATTTATTTATTTATACATATATATAGATGTATACTGAAAATAATTTTTAAGAAATCATTTTTTCACATGTGATTCTAACTGTGTAATTCAGAGACAATGAATCATATTGCTCTCCCTCAGTAGCTCGCATACATGCTCAATTATGGATAAATATATACTAATGGTATACCAATCATTTTTATATTAAAGAAAATATAGTACTACATCAGTTGAGTTAAATAATAATAAATATAAGTATAGATAATATGCTCGTTGAACAAGACATACAATAAAATATAACGGTAGTGAGAATTCTCATACCTTTTTCATTAACGGTATACTCATTTCATACTTTTTTCAGAAATACGTCGTTTAGATGCACAAATTTTACCAATAATATCTCACAAAGTACTAATGCACATCATTTAAGTGAGAAGTATAAAATGAATATGATGCACAGTCATACTTTCACCTCAAATATTTCATGAATCACCTATATATGATTACTAGATTCTTATGTAGGTGATTATTACTAACTTATCTAGTAACTCATGACATTGTTAAAGATTTATCTTTCAAATTAAAATATTAAAAATAAAATACATCAATGAAATCACTTCAAATGGAGAAACTAGCATTTTATTGATAAATAAAATATAAACAAATATAATGTATGTAGTAATCAAAATATGATATCTCTATAAACTATTTCCATATGATTGACATACTCTTTAAACATTTTTACTGTAAGACCTTTAGTCATTAAGTTATTAAGTCAGCCAAGTTATTTGCAGCGGAGATTCGTGAAATAATAATATTTTTTCTGAATTTTTTGATGAATTTAATAAAATTATACTTCAATATACTTTGATTTGGAATGACATCTAACATCTTGAGTAAGAGATATAGTTGCATCATTATCATATACTATCTGCATTGGTCTATCAACATAATTAACTATCTTGATCTCAAAAAAAGTTATTTTAACTATATAGCATGTCACAATAAGGGGCTGTTTGGATTAATTTCAAACAGCCCGAATTGGCTGAACTGAGGAAAACAGCCCGAATTGGCTGAATTGAGGGAATTGGATCCAATTCCCTTAATTCGGATGTTTGAAAGTCAATATAAAATTCAAAATTGGGTGAATTCACAATTCCAGTAATTCCGAATTACTGATTTGAATTCTGGTCCGCGAAATTTGGAATTCGCAATTCGAGACGAAATTGGGTGGGTTCCACCAATACGTGGGAACAGTAATTTCCCCGTGAAATTCGCCAGGAATCGAGAATTCGTGCCCTAATTTTGGCCTTTGTTCTCATCACCGTCCCGAGTGAGCTTCTTCTCCATCTCCATCCCGAGTTGCTTTGTTATGCTATCTTCACCATGCGTCACCGTCCCCGACAATGATCGCCTTTACTGTTTCATCCCAAGCTGCTTTGCTATGCTATCTTCACCGTGCATCACCGTCCTCGGTAATGATCATCTTCACTACTCTATCCTGAGATACTCTGCTATGTTGTCTTCACCGCGCGTCATCGTTCTTGATAGCGATCATCTTCTCCGTCTTCGTCCCGAGCTGCTTTGCTATGCTGTTTTCACTACGCGTCATCGTCCCTGACAGCGATCGTCTTTACCGCTTCGTCCCGAGCTACTCTACTAATGACGTTTTCCCGAGCAACTTTGGCATGAGGCGGTTACGGAAATGCCCGGGGGCCACCTTCATCGTCTCCCCAGCCTTCCCGAGCTTCTCAATGTTATGGATCAACAAAGTACGTACAAATCAAGAACAGCGGTTAAAAATCGAACCCAAATGCTCAGCTGAGGGATCACCATTGTGAGGATGACTTCGAGCTTCTGGTACCTTAACCCTTGGATGGCGAAGATCAGTGGATTGGTGGCGCAATTTCTAGTGATACGGTGGAGAATGTGCGCCATTTTCTCCTTCCTTGGATTCTTGGCTTTCCTAAGAAAGGTTTTGGTAGGATGGACTGACGCACGACCGGCAAGTCGAGGATGCGGGTTTGTAGCGGGCGAAGGGCAGTGCGCGAGAGATCTAGGGTTTGCCTCTGATGGGAACGGGGTTTTGACACCGGATTCAGTGGCTACTATTGCGACAGTAGCTTTTGATATGGACCGTCTAATCTGGATCTAACCTTCCAAATTAGTTACAATCCAACAGATCTGAACCATTAAATTCACGATTTTTTATTAATTGCATTATTATAATTGCTATTAAACTTCTGTACATGCATATGCAACTCCACCGGAATGATTAGACCCAAAGTTGCTCGCTGTTCCAATATTCGTGAAAGAAAACTTTGTACTCCATACTAAACCAATTCAAAAGATATTTTCTTGCATCGTTCTTGAAGATTGCCTATAGACACCTACATGGTGATGATGCCGATGACATGACTTTCGTGGCATGGACAACAATGTTAGGGTTAAATGATTGCAAGAATTTCTTAATCAGTAGTTGTGATATGACATTTTATTATAAGTATGTTTTGAACTTATTGACTTTATCTATACTAATGATGAAGCTTAATTATTGACTTTGACATATTGTAATTTTTTATATACTATGACTATCTATTTTATATTTTACATATTATGATTTTATATGCATATGTTGTATTCTCTTTTTAAAAACTGACTATGTGTTTATTTTTGAGTTATATATTGTGTTTTATAGGTTGATTGTGTGACTATATATTATATGTTGTATGTGAATCTATTTTATGTTATATGTTGATTCCTATATATTTTGATACCTACAAATTAACTACTTCTATCTTAAAAAATATTTTATTAACAAAATATTATTTAAACCAATTATCCTATTTTTTATAAAAAATTTAGATATTATAAATATGCAATTCTAATATTATTTATTTTTTTAACCACAAAAATATGTCTAATTAATTTACTAATTTAATATTTATATTTATTTTAAAATTAAATATAGATAAAGTTAAAAAATGGGGGTAATCTCACCCATTAAGAATTGAGTGATCATATCTCCAACTTCAAATCCAACCAAACACCATAATTTCAAGAATAGACAAAATTCGTTGATTTCTATTTACATTCCAAACAACCGAATTCACGAAATTAACTGAATTGACAATTCTTTTTCTTTATTATAAAAGTACATCTAAACACCGAAAATTATCATTCAATCAATTCCCCCAATTCCCCGGAATTGATTGAATTAACAATTCACCCAATTTCGGATCCGAAATTGATCCAAATGGGCCCTAAGATACGTATTCTTCCACTATAGTTGATAAAGCAGTGACAGTTTATTTTATATTGTGTCATGAAATAACCTCTCTGCTAAAGCAAATATATAATTAGATAATGGCTCCAAATTATCCTCACACTCTTTTCAATCAGAGTCTGTATATCTAAGAATATTTAATGATTTATAACCATCAAATAGAAGTACATAATTTTAAATTTTTTAAATAACGAAAAATCTTCTAACTATTCTCCAATGAGGCATTCTTGGATTACTTTAATATCTACCAAAAAGTCTCATAATAAAAGTAATATCTAAGCAAGTACAGATCACCAAATACATTAAATTGCCAATAGCTGTTGTATAGAAAATTTTCTGTATCTCTTGTCCTTCAATTTCATTCTGAGGACATTACTAAAGATTGAACTTGTCACTTTTGATATAGATGATTCTTCAGCCTTGTAATTATCCATATCATATTTCTGAAGAATTTTAGTAATATATCCCTTCTGAGAAAATCTAATTAATCGATGCTTTCTATTTCTATATTTTTTAATATCCAAGACATATGAAGCATCGCTAAGATTTTTTATCTTAAAAATTATAGACGATATCCTTTTAGTCTATCTGAGGGAATTTAGTTTATTACCATTCAATAAGATATCATCAATATATAGCATCAATATTTGAACTCTACTACTACTAACCTTTAAGTATACACAGTTATCAGTTACGTTCTCCTAAAAGTCAAATTTTGTAATTGTCTTATGAAATTTAAAATACTACTGTCGAGAGGTCTGTTTCAAACCATAAACAGATTTATATAATCTTTAAACTTTTGCTTTATCACCTTTTGTGATGAACCTTTAGCTGAATTATGTAAATTTTTTTTCAAGAATACCATTCAAAAATGCTATTTTAACATTCATCTAAATGAGTTTATAATCATAATGTGTAACCAATGCGATAAAGATTCTAAATGAATCTTTCCTAGGGACTAAAAAAAGGTTTTATCATAGTCAATCTCTTCTTTCTTAGTGTAATCTTTAGCAACTAACCTCGTTTTATATTTGTCAACTTCACCATTAACTTTTAATTTTATCTTATAAATCTATTTACACTCAATTGGTTTACAATTTCTAGGAGCTTGTACAAGAGACCAAATCTCATTTTTCTGCATTGAGTTAATTTTTTCAATCATTGCGTTTATCTAGAATCTTATATTCTCATTGTTCATAATCTTTGAAAAATTCAGTGGATCATGATTTTCTGTAATTGATGGCATAGACACCTTCTCTAGATTACCTGAACCCTAAATATATAGATCTCTAATTTTCTCTAAATATGTAATATGATCATTTGATATAGTTAATTTATAAATTCTTTTAGGTCTTTCTTTCAACTGACTTGGTACAACTATTGGTATTTCATCTTATTCAGCTCCATTTGACTAATCCTCATACTCAATTCTTTTACTCTTATTTCTTATGACAGATGTTCCCTATTTAATAAATTTGACATTTCTATTTTCAAATATATAATCCTAAACTAGATTATATAACTTGTAACTTTTAAATTTTTCAGGAAAATGAACAAATTTACAACTCAATTGTGAGCTGCAATTTTTGGCATATCAAGTTTAGCAATTCTGGCTTTTGTATTACAGCCCCAAATTTTAAAATGATTTAGATTAGATTTTCTACCAAATCATAACTCAAAAAGAGTTTTAGGAATAAATTTACATGATACTCTATTTAAAATATATGTAATTATTTTTAGTGCTTCATCTCATAAGGAGTCTAGTAATTTATTGAAATCTAGCATACAATATACCACATCTATCAAGGTTATGTTCCTCCTTTTTATTACTCCATTTTACTCTATATTTCTTAGAATAGTTGTATTTGCAATGATCCTATGTTTCTGCAAGAAATTTCGAAAAGCATTTGAAATGTACTCCCCTCCTCTATTTGGCCTCATGGCTTTGATCTTTTTGCCTAATTGATTTTCAACCTTGGCCTTGTATACTTTAAATGTTTTAAATATATCTGACTTCCTGTACAGTAGATATACATATTCATATTATGAATAATTATCAATAAATGTCACAACATACCTCTAACCGTTTTGAGTATAACCCTATTGAGATCACAAATATTTGTATAGATCAAGTCTAATAAATTATCAGACCTCAATGCCTTTGAAAATGATGCTCTTGTTATCTTGCCTTTAATATAATTTACATAGACACTAAAATCATCAAAATTTATATTTTGCAGGATTATGTTACTGTAGAGTCTCTCTAATTTGTCTTTATTAATATAACTTAAACGACAATATCACAAATGAGAAAAATTCTTATCCAACTATACATTCAGATTATAAGGAGATATATGTTTGTAATCAACATTATAACACTGAATTACAAAATTAAGATCCAATTCATATATAATTTATACAGACTATCAAATACAGTACTAATAGCAATAACAATACTCTCATACATCAGAAATACATAACAGTCCACCATGGAGAATTAGAGAGTACATCCCAACACCAATGACCTCAGCTCACTCATTTCTTTCCATAAATACATACTTCTCCTAATTATTTGGTTTTCTTAGGTCCAAGAACCCCTACATAATAATTAATATATAGACCAATGATCCCGATCCACAATTCATGTATCAGAAAAAATATTAATATAATTTGATTCAAAATAAACCAAACATTCCAATGTATGTCCTTTGGAAGATCCAATAATCCTGTCATGAATATTTTGAAGCAACTCATTGGCAAAATAAATATCTGGTAGATTGGCACGAATTATTTCAGAATTGCTCTTCTAATTATTAATTTGGCTAGTTTATCTACTTTGTATCATTTTTCAAACTGAGGTTTCTCAAATTTGTTAGACCTAATAGGTTCAAACTGAGGTTTCTCAAATTTGTTAGATCTAATAGGTGATTCAAAAGTGTCAAAAGCAATATCAAAATCTTGAAATATTAAATGAACTTCTAGTTCACTTCTCTAAGTCAAGTAATTTAATTCATTCAAGATCTCAACATTGAAAAATTGACTATTAGATTTCATACTATAAATTTTACAATAGATAACTCAAGTACATAACAAATAATTACAATAATAAATAATTTATTATTCCATTAACTTCAAATTGAGATTATATTATGATCTTTCACTAGTTTTTTTGGGAGACTAACACAAATCATAATATCTCACAACATAACCATCAAAATCAAAATTGAAGTTTTATTTTGATCTTATACTACTTCCTTTGGAAGTATAATGAAAATCACGTGATCCTGCTAATAAAATCCACAATAATCATAATAAATAATAAAATTTTATTTTAATTTTTTTATTATTATAAATAAATTTTCATAATATTCTATATTTATTTCTTTTTTTTACCAACTCAACTTTTAGATCAAATTGATTAGAGTTAAAATAAATACAAAATAATAATATTTATAAATTAAAATAATCTCAAAATTTTTTTGGAGAATATTTAGTTATTTTAACTCATAAATATTCAAAATTATTAGTATAATTAATCATAACTAAATTTTGATTAATATAACCATGCTCTGAAACCAAATTGCAATTCAATGCATTTTGCAATTTAAATTGCAATTAACGAATTTGAATTCATTTACATTGAATTCAAATTGCAATTGAATTCTAATTTTGTATAAAAGTCATAAAATTTTAATTCTCAAAATTTCTACAAATCCAATCATTTTGAAAAAAATTACCATAAATTAAAATTTTGAAATTTAATGTCAAAATTTTCTCTACCAATAGTATCAATAGCACTAATAGGTTATTCAAATAATTTTGAACCAAAAATTGAGACAAAAATTCGATTTTTTTAAATTAGGTTTCAAGAAATTCAACATAAGTCAAGTTATATCTCAATTTCTCATAGACCAAATATTAAAGGTTGGCTCTGATACTAATTGTGGGTTTAAATTCTACCCTTTGATGTAACCATGAGAAAAAATAAATTAAAACTGAATTAAATAAAATTATATACCTTAGGGCCCAAAATGAAATCTTGAAATCTTTTCCTATAATTTTTAGTAGATCTATTTTGAGGTTGTACCACTCTTTCATGGAGAAGAGTTGAAAGGAGAAAAAATTTTGAAACCAAAATTTCACGAGCTTCGCATGGTTCATAAATTAGAACAGAGAGAGAATTACATTCTCTGTTCTTCATAACTACCTTAAAAAATCTTAAGTTTTGCCATTTGTGAAAACCTCCTCAAGAGTTATAAAATTACAAATAAGGACAAACTTTACAAAAAAGTTCAATCATTAAATAATTATAATAAATCAATTCAAATTTAAATTTTCAATTGGATTTAGACTTAAAAGATTTATTCTCATTTAACCAAGCAACTTCAAGGTGATATCAGATGCTGAATATACTACAAAATATTTTGACCTATCATGGAACACCTAAATATGCATACGTATAAAATTTAGCTCCATCTGTATTGTCATCTATTATCATATAAATATCAAATCAGACAGCCAAATTTAGTCACTCACTATATTTTTAAATTATTTGACTTGAATTACATAATCAAACTCATTAAAAATCAAACCAATAAATAGTGTATAAGACCACAAGACTTACAACCACTACATGTTCTCCATTCTTTTGAAGGAATGAAAATAATACATAAATATGCACTGTCATTTCACCCTTCGATTTTTAGTGAATTTATTTGTAGTCTTGCCTTACTGAAGAAATATAACTATGAAAATTCAAGAAAAAAGCTTTAGATCTATTTTGTAAAGCTTATAATTTCATAGTAATTTTTATAAAATTGCTATTATAAACTCCAAACCTCATTCGATTCCTCTCTTCTACTTCCCTTTTGATGCGAATAGAATAGAAGCAAAAAAAAAAAGGCAGTTCTAGTGTTTTGACAACAAACTCATCAATGATAGAGAGGAACCAAAGCATAGATTTTCACTATAGGAGGGAGAAGACATCGTTGTTCTTTATTAACTCCATATTTTCAGGATTTAAAAATCAAAAATCTAATTTTGTTTCCTTTTCTTTTCTCCTCCTTTTTCTATAAATGTCATTATTTCAATTTAGGACTAGAGTTTATGAGATTATGTTTTTTTTAAATATTGGTGCTATTGGTATTTTTTTTTAGTCTAGAATTTACCCAAATTTTTTAGCATATTTGGACCTCTTGATATTTAGATTTTGGCATGAGATAAAAAATTTTTGATCTTTAACCAATAACTCTATGAAATAGATTATAATGAGTATATTTCAATGCTTAGGTTTTACTATAATTAATGCATTTGAAATCATGATTGTGAAGCATGCCTGGAAATCTTGTTGTTAAGATTAAAATGTTATCATATCATATTGCTAATTAAATTAATTTCATCTTTGGAATTATAAAAAACTTATATACATGATTTGGAGGTATTTATTTATGTTAAAGACTTTAATGTTGGGATTATTATGACATTTGACGTGAGACTAAACTAGACCTATTGTGACTTGTGCTCGATGGTCTTAATATTAAAGCAGGTGTATATTATATGATTAGTTCATGTGTTAGATATAAAGTTAAGGCTTTTGTAACACATATTTTTAACCAAATTTTTTATAACACTTCAAGAGCTAAGCCTTGCACCATCAAGGATCTTCCTATTAGTCAGTCAACTTGGGTTAGCAAGTTAAGGTCAAAGTCTACATCTAGGATGAAGATCTCCTTCCTTACAGCCCCACCGCCACCCCCCCTCGCCCCGCCTATCATTCTTCTTAGTCTATGTTAGATTAGTATCAATGTAAGCAGTTAGATTTGTAATTGAGTCTATTTTATTTGAAAACATGTTTATATGACTTTCGATTGTAAGTTGATTAGTTTTGTATCTTAGGTTCAAATGTTGCTTAGACCTTTATTTGCTTGTTTTTGTTCTCGTGATCTTTTTGTTAAATAAGTGAATGAATAATTCTCCATAGTGTTAAATGATATTTAATTTGTTGATTTCATATATTTTAGTGATTTATAAGTTTTCAAGTGTTATAGTTGTTAAAGAAATTTATTAACATACTTTTGATATAAAGTTATGATTATATCATGATTCGTGATATATATATAATTACGTGACTTGAAGATATTAAAAATCATGCATGCAAACTTATGAATTATTTGTTAGATCTCAACACATACTTATATTTATTAATATTTGACTTGTAAAAAAAACATGTATATGTTCATGACAAGAATTTATATATCATGAATACTTTGTGAATTTTCATATTTTACTAATTTTGACTATATTATTTTCCTCACGATTTGGATTGTGATATATTATTGTGGGTTAAATAATGATCATATCGATATATATGTGATCATCAAAAATTAATTTCGTGGTCATCCACAAGTATCAGAATATCAGTATATTTGTGTTGTGGTTTATTCTGGGATATTGTGCATTCGTAAACAAGCCACTTATTTAAAGTGTGTCAACTTATTCATTATTCAAGTTACCTAATATGTATGTTCCTTATTTTATGTAGGAGACATCGATTTTAATAATTTTGTCTTGTTTTGTGCTTTGATTGAAAAATAAAATTATTTTAAAATCTTATGTGTATTGCTTATTAATTTTAAATACATATTTGTGTGATTTGTATTTTGGATATTTTTTGACATTATTTAGTTCCCTTAAAATGAGTTCTTGAATATTTTATTTTTTTTAAAAAAATATTCACTAAGTATGAGATTATTCATTTTCTTATAGATTTGACTATTAAATATGGGTCTAGAATATCAATTAAGTTATCTCTTGATGTGAAAAGTAAAATTAAATTTATTTGTCTTTTTGTATAATGTAAGATAATTTAAAAATGTATAGTTATGTAATTGAGGTTTAATTTTATAAGTTATTGGTTTAATTTTATGAATTATTAATTTGTATAGATTTAAGATTGTGACTTTGTATATTTATAAAATTTTAGTCTTATCAATATGTGATGTTATCCTGTATATGAGCCTATTTTGAATTTAGGGAGTGACGAGGAATTTGTTTGTTTTAGCATTAAATATTGTATACAATTTTGATGCTTGACATGGAAAAAACTTTCAAATCTATGATTAAGTCTCAAAGATAATTGGATGCTTGATAGTAACCTAGACAAAATCCTAACAAGATAAACACCCTCTAAATAAACAAATAGAAGAATCGTTGATTGTTAGAGAGTATTATATATCCATAATTCTGTAATCCGATGCTTTCATGTATGCATTTGACGCCAAAACATGAAATTAAAGTATTACACACCAAACAATTGTGCTTTCCGTAATCAAATGTTGAAGTGGCGACACTGATCTAAGAGCCCTTGGATTCCTCCTCTGATGATGCTGTGCTGCAATTTTTTTTTGAATCCGTTTGTAGTCGTGTACATGTCAGATCCTGAACACGATGAACTCCCTCCCCCGAACCTTATATATTCCAGTCTTCAGTTCCTTCTCCATCACATTCCCATATTTGCTTCATCATCATGTTCAATGTCACGTCCACTACTCTCTCCTTTTTGCTCGTCTTCATCTTTATGATCAAAGCTAGATCCAGTCATGCTCAACTGTTACCTATTGTTGATGATCCGCTAAAGACATACATAGTCCATGTACATCCACCCAACACCACTGGCGAGCTCGTCAGCGATGTGGAACGCGAGAATTGGTACATTTCCTTCTTGCCAAACACTACTCTTGACTCCGGCGGAGCTCGGCTAGTCCACTCCTACCACCATGTCATCAGTGGCTTTGCCGCCAAACTCACCCGCGAAGAAGCCCGCGCCATGGAAGTCATGGATAGAGTCATGATAGTGTTGCCGGACCAACGCAGTACTCTTGGCACAACGTATGAATCGGAGTTCTTGGAGCTGAACAGTGGGTGGAACGGCATTTGGAAAGCATCAGACGAAGGCAAGGGCGTCATCATCGGCGTTGTGGACTCCGGTATCCGTACTACCCACGTTTCATTCCAGGACGACGGCACAATGCCGGAGCCGCCGAAGAAGTGGCGAGGATGTTGTCAGACCAATGGGCACGAATGCGACGGAGTCCCGAACACATGCAACAACAAGCTCATCGGAGCAAGGGGAATAGGACCAATCAAGTCGCCAGAAGATAATGTCGGGCACGGCACCCATGTGGCTAGCATAGCAGCCGGGACCCGGGTTTACAATGCAGAAGTGCTGGGCCAAGGCAAGGGCGTTGCTGTTGGCATTGCACCCAAAGCT
Organism: Trichopus zeylanicus subsp. travancoricus; assembly: GCA_005019695.1. Taxonomy (NCBI): domain Eukaryota; kingdom Viridiplantae; phylum Streptophyta; class Magnoliopsida; order Dioscoreales; family Dioscoreaceae; genus Trichopus; species Trichopus zeylanicus. Next base: position 124,576 of record RXID01014385.1, read on the forward strand.
CATCTGGCCATGTACTCGGTGTGCTTGTTGCCCAAGGGGCAGTCGGAGGAGAATTTCGAATGCGATGATAGCGACATCCTCAAGGGCATCGAGCAGGCCATCCTCGACGGAGTCCATGTGTTATCGCTGTCCTTCGACCACCCGGAACCATACCACGAGGATCCCATCGTCAAAGGTACGTTAGCCGCGGTGCGGAAGGGGATTCCAGTGAGCGCTTGCAACGGGAACGGTGGCTTGATCAAGTCTCACTTAGCGAACGACATCCCGTGGGTCTTGAGTGTAGGAGCTAGCACCATGGACAGAGTCATGAAGGCAACTGTGAAGCTTGGAAATGGTGTGGAGCTTGACGGAGAATGCGCGTACCAACCGAGCGAGTTCGATTCTTCCTCAATGCTGGAATTGGTGTACCCTGGTGAGACGAAGATTTTCTTTGATATGGTTTGCAGCAGTGTGCCAGCAGCTAAAGTGAAGGGGAAGATGGTCATCTGCGAGACAGGCTACATCACGAACATTGCTAAAGGCGAGAATGTCAAGAAAGCCGGTGCCGTCGCCATGCTCCTGCTCAGTAGGGAGTGGGACGGCTTCACCTACCTGGCGCAGCCTCACGTTCTTCCAACAGTTCACTTGAATTTTGCCGACTCGCGCAAGGTACTAAGCTACTTCGAAAGCTCGGATGGCCCGAAGACGGCGACATTTATGTATGACGGAACGCAATTCGGGGTGCGTCCGGCCCCTGCTGTTGCATCGTTCTCCTCCAGAGGGCCTAGCTTGAAAAATGGTGGAATATTGAAGCCAGACATCATCGGCCCCGGTGTCGACATACTCGCCGCATGGCACAAACAAGTCGGACCCAATCCTACCGGCTCCGGTGATAAGGCCTTCACCTTTGCCTACGGATGCTCCATGGCCACGCCAGCTCTCGCCGGAGTCATAGCACTACTTAAGAGCGTCCATCCAGAGTGGTCGCCGGCAATGATCAAATCGGCAATCATGACAACAGCACAAACAACAAGCAGCCAAGGACAGCCAATTCTCGATGAGAAACCGCAAGTGTTAGGAAAGGCTAGCTACTTCGCAATGGGTGCTGGTCATGTCAACCCGAAAGCTGCTGCTGACCCGGGACTCGTCTATGACAATAAGCCAGTGGAGTACATCGGCTACCTCTGTGGCCTTAAGATCCCAGATAACGAAATTGCTATCATAATCAAAAGCGTTATCTTCCATTGCTCTAACATTCAGACAATTGAACCAGAGCAACTGAATTACCCGTCCATCTCAGTCTCGCTGGATTCTGCCACAACAAAGACGATACGCCGGACAGTGACAAACGTTGGGGTTGCGAATTTGGAGTACGAAGCGGAGATTGAACAGCCGGCAGGAGCAACTCTAAGTGTTGAACCAAAGACACTCAAGTTCTCTGAGCTCAATGAACAGCAGAGTTACAATGTGACGTTCGAAGTCAGTCCAGAGCATCCCGGAAGCGAGGAGTACTCAGAAGGGCAACTCGTGTGGAAATCCAAAGGGTCGGAGAAGCAATATGCTGTCAGGAGTCCGATTGTTGTCAAATTCTAAACCTCTGTGATCTTTGTGCCTGCAAATATCCTGATAGGACCACGTCCATGCAATTAATGGTCTGTAGACCTTTTACTGCACAACATATGCCGAATAAAATGATGCATGTTCTGTGAATTATCATGAATTTATGCTTGTGGGGAGGTAAAGAGCTTCACACATGGTGGTGAAGCCGTCGAGCCCCATGTTGGGAGGAGTACGACAGCTCCTCCGGCTTTTTTGAGGATTTGAGGAAGAGCAAAGCGGAGAAGAAGGATGTGAATGGAAAGAAGAGAGGGAAGATGTTGGTTTAATTATGTATTAAATCTGAATTTTTCGAAGAGTCTAAATTATATTAGGAAGTAATTTAGTGGGCTTAATTTTTATTTAGATTTATCTTCTACTAAAAGACTTAAATTAGTAGAAGTCTTATTTGAATTAGTTTTTTATTTTGACTCAAATACAGTTACACCATATCTATAAATACTTTATTGATGTAAGGATTTCAATATAGAGTGAGAGAGATAGATAGATCAATTCTCTCAATACGTCTTGTAACGGTTAGACTACTTAGTCTTTTGTGAGAGTTGGTGATATTGGAGCTTTGTCTCTATCTTCTCTTCTTGTTCTTATCAATACAATATCTTTTGGATTATTTTCGACATATATATCTCTTGTGTGTTATCTTTTTTTCTTTTCTATTTTTTTTTTATGTCGTGAATTATGGTAGATATCGATAGTTTGCGCTACAGAAAGAGGAGGCTGGATGTTTTTTATTTGAAAAGAACAGTACGCAGGTCTGTCAACAATTAGCAAATAAAATTCTGTTAACACAATAATTCGCAGTCAGGCAAAGCCAGTGGCAGGAAAAGTTGGAGTACAGTGTTAGCAATCCATCAGTCTTAACTCTTAAGTTGAGGAGAATGATCAAAATTCAAAAGTAAAAGTGGCATGAAATTATACATCTCATTTTTACCCGAATGCAAGCAAAACGCAAACTGCGTAAATTAAATGTGTATATCCTACGAAAGTTCACAACATTCGTGACTGAATTATACAGAAAAAAATGCTGCAGTAATCATACAAAAAACTATCTGGCCATTATTGCTGCGGTAGGCAGACATTTGATCTGATTTGCTTAATTGAGCATATTTACTAGAACTGGAATTTGGTACGACGGCTGCTTGCAAAACAAAAAATAAAAAAACCAACATTTATCACAAACTTCGAGAATTCGTTCCGCGTTTGTTTCTCCCAATTATCACAAACAGCACAAAGGATTAAAATTTGACAGAAATTGGACTCCTGACATTATACTTGTTGCTGTTGAAACCCTTGGATTTCCACACGAGATGCCCTTCTGAATACTGGCCCCGGGCTGGATGAACTGGCTTTGCGTTGAATGTCACAGAGAAACTCTTCGTTTCATTGACCTTGATGAAGCTAAGCTTATTCGGTATAACGATTACGCTTGCTCCATCTGGTTCAACAACTTCTGCTTCATACTCCGACTTCGCGTCTCCAACGTACGTCACTGTCCGGCGTATAGTCCTCGGTGAGGAAGAACCTAGCCAGACCGAGATGGAAGGATAGTTCAATTGTTCCGGGTGGATCTTCTGGATGATCGAGCAGTCGATTACTTTTTTAACAATCATCGTGACATCTGAGCTGGCGAGATTCAGACCGCACAGGTACCCTATGTAGTCGTCTGGCTTGTTGTCGTAGACGAGGCCAGGATCACTAGCTCCCGCAGGATTCACATGGCCAGCGCCCATTGCGAAATAAGTAGCATTTTCATAGGTGTTTGATTTCTCATCAGCGATTGGCATGCCACGGCGATCAGTTGTGTGCGCCGTCGTCATGATTGCAGACTTGATCATAGCCGGAGACCAATCCGGATGAATGCTCTTCAGCAATGCTATGATCCCGGCGAGAACGGGCGTGGCCATCGAGCATCCGCTAGCAAAGTTGAAAGCCGTGTCTGGGGAGCCAGTAGGATTAGGCCCGACTTGTTTGTGCCAGCCTGCAACGATGTCCACACCTGGGCCAACTATGTCAGGCTTCAGTATTCCGCCATTAATCAAGCTCGGCCCTCTGGAAGAGAACGAGGCAACGGCGGGAGCCCGACGGACTCCCGTTTGGGTTCCCCCGAAGGATATCTTCGCCGTCGGGTTTTTAGCGTTATTGAAGTAGAAAACGACCTTGACGGAGTCGACATGGCCCAGCCACACTGTAGGGACGGTAAGAGCGTCGGATTTGATGGTGAACCCATCCCATACCGGGCTGAGAAGGAGCATGGCTGCTCCTCCGGCTATCCTCACGACCTCCGACTTGTTCACGTTCGACGTTATCCCATTCTCACACACTACGATCTTCCCTTTCACATTGAATTGATTTAACGATCGCGGTTTGCAGGCTTTGTGGTCGTCATCCTTGATGATCTCCCCGGGGTAGACCAAGTCCAGCATTTTAGTAGAATCAAAAGTGTGGGGTTGGTAAGCACCTTCGCCCTGAAGCACCGTACCATCTCCGAGTTCGACGGTCCCATTCGTTACTCGATCCATGGAGCTTGCCCCGACAGTCAGGATCCATGGCGCATCGTTGGCTAAAAGGTTCCTGCCCCTCCCACCGTTCCCCGCGCACGCGCTTGCAAGAATCCCCTTCTTTAGTGCCCCATACGTGCCCTTGATGACGCCACTCCGAACAAAAGAACCCGGCGCGTCGATGGACAGCGATAACACGTCCACTCCATCGTCGATGGCATATTCTATGCCGCTAAGGAAGTATGACTCTCTGCATTCGTATTCTTCCTCCGTCTTCCCTTTAGGCACGAAGCAAGCCTTGTACATGGCAACATGTGCTCTTGGCGCAATGCCAACCGCGGTGCCTTTCGCCTGATCGAGAACGCTGGCGTCGTAAACTCGGCTTCCCGCCGCGGTGCTGGCCACATGGGTGCCGTGCCCGATTTCATCGTCAGGCTTGAGGAAAAATGCGGCCCCCCTTGCACCGACGAGCTTGTTGTTGCATTTGCCGGGTACCCCATTGCACGGGCCATGAAACTGGCAACATCCGCCCCACTTCAACGGCGGATCAGGCATTGTGCCGTCATCCTGGAAAGAAACATGGGTGTGTCTAACGCCACTATCCACCACGCCGATAATGACGCCCTCGCCTTCATTGGCCTTGGGCCATAGGCCCTTCCATTGGTCGTTCAGACCCAGGAATGCCGGCGCATGAGTTGTGCCAAGGCGGAGACGCCGGTCTGGGTAAGCTCGTAAGAATCCATCCATGATCTTCATGACACGGAGTTCCTTAAGGGTTAGTTTGGCAGAGAAGCCGCTGATGACATGGTGGTAGAAGAGGACAAGCCGTGGTTTGCCAGAGTCGAGAGTGGTGTTCGGCAAGAAGGATTTATACCAATTCTCACGCTCTGCATCGCCGACGAGATCGCCAGTGATATTGGGAGGGTGGACATGAACGATGTAGGTCTTCAGGGAAGCGTCATTACTGATTTTGGAATCACTAACAGTAGGCAGGAGTTGAGCAAGAGCATTAGCAGCTAAAATTATGAAAGGAATAGTAAGCAAGAGATAAAACTTGGGCAAAATAGTAGACATGGGGAAGAGCACAATGGAGAAGATAGATGTGCATAGAGAAGAGAGGAAAGTGCTGGAATTTATAGATGTGCACAAATCTGGAAGTATCAAAAGTATTTTCTGGTATTCGATTATCTGGAGAAAGCCTAAAATTGGATTAGGAAAAAGGATCGAATCCGGGTTTCCTTTTCTTGTTCTTGTTTGTTTGTATCCACTCGAGTAATAGCTTAGGATACCACAAAGAAAATTGAAAAGAAATGTACTTTAGTCTTATCTGATCAATAATCTGCAATTAGGCAGAAATGTCGGGTTCCCATGCTGGAATCCAATGGATTCAGATCATTATGACATTCTGAAATCTCAAGAAAATAATAAAAACCAACAGGACGGAAGATTAGCTGTGTATATTCCCATTTGTTTTTTCTATCACTGTCCATGTAGACATGAAGGAGAGTAAAATCAAAAAGGTAACAAGCGGAGGAGGAGGAGGAGGACGGGCAAGGGGCGGCGATGAAATTGGCCAGAGAAGGAGAAAGGAGGGAGGAGAAGAAGAGGCAGCCAAGGTAGGAGGAGGGAGGCTAGGGACAAGAGAGGAAGAGGATGGTTGGTTGGGGGTCAACAACAAAAGCAATCAGAGGAGGAAGAATGGGGGAGAAAGAGGACGAGGAGGGCAGGAGAGATGAAGAACAAGGGAGATTGAGGGAAGGGCGGATAGGGGTGGCAGCGACAAAAGGAGGGAAGGGAAGGACAGCGATGGTGGCCGCCAAAATGCAGGCGGAGGAGGATGGAGGTTGGCGCCCCGACGGGGATGGTGGCGGTGGTGGACTAGGCCGCGAACGGGCGCGAAACAACGGTCAAGACAGTGCGCGATTAGAATTTCCTTTTCATTCATTTTTTTTAAATTTTCAAGCCAATGCACGATCGATTGAAGAAAGAAAAATAAGGAAAAGGAGAAGCAAGAGGAGGAAGAAGAAGAAGGAAGTGAGGGTAGGAGTAGCAGCTACAAAGGAGAAGTGAGGGCGAGGGCAGCGACGGGGGCGAGGTGGGCGGGAAAAGGGAGGGCAAGCACAGCGATGGGGGTCAGGTGGAGGGTGAATGTGTTGTTGGCGCCAAACAACGGTCAAGACTCAAGACAATGCCCGGTTAGATTTTTTTTTTCTTTTTTTAAAATTTTAATCACCAGCTCGAAATAGTCACATGGCATATTTATCCACGTGGCATGCACTCCTAAAAGTCAAATTTTATAATTGTCTCATGAAATTTAAAATATTTCTATCAAGAGGTTTCAAACCATAGACAGATTTATATAATCTTTAAATTTTTGCTTCATCATCTTTTCTGATGAACCTTCTAGCTGAATTATGTAAATTTTTTTTTCAAGAATACAATTCAAAATTGCTATTTTAACATTCATCTAAATGAGTTTTATAATTATAATGTGTAACTAATACGATAAAGATTTTAAATGAATCTTTCTTAGAGACTAAAAAAAGGTTTTATCATAGTCAATCTCTTCTTTCTTAGTGTAATCTCTAGTAACTAATCTCGTTTTATACTTGTCAACTTCACCATTAACTTTTAATTTTATCTTATAAATCTATTTACATCTAATTGGTTTACAATTTCTAGGAGCTTGTACAAGAGACCAAATTTCATTTTTCTGCATTGAGTTAATTTTTTCAATTATTGCGTTTATCCAGAATCTTATATTCTCATTGTTCATAATCTTCGAAAAATTCAGTGGATCATGATTTTCTGTAATTGATGGCATAAACACCTTCTCTAGATTACCTGAACTCTAAATATGTAGATCTCCAATTTTCTCTAAATATGTAATATAATCATTTGATATAGTTAATTTATAAATTCTTTTAGGTCTTTCATTCAACTGACTTGGTACAACTATTGGTGTTTCATCTTATTCAGCTCTATTTGACTAATCCTCATACTCAATTCTTTTACTCTTATTTCCTATGACAGATGTTCCATATTTAATAAATTTCACATTTTTGTTTTCAAATATATAATCCTAAACTATATTATATAACTTGTAACTTTTAAAATTTTCAAGAAAACTAACAAATTTACAACTCAAATTGTGAGCTGCAATTTTTGGCATTTCAAGTCTAGCAATTCTGGCTTTTGTATTACAGCCCCAGATTTTAAAATAATTTAGATTGGATTTTCTACCAAATCATAACTCAAAAAGAGTTTTGGAAATAAATTTACATGGTACTCTATCTAAAATATATGTAATTATTTTTAGTGCTTCATCTCATAAGGAGTCTAGTAATTTATTGAAATCCAGCATACAATATATCACATCTATCAAGGTTATGTTCCTCCTTTTTATTACTCCATTTTACTCTATATTTCCTAGAATAGTTGTATTTGCAATGATCCTATGTTTTTGCAAGAAATTTCGGAAAGCATTTGAAATGTACTCTCCTCCTCTATTTGACCTCATGGCTTTGATCTTTTTGCCTAGTTGATTTTTAATCTTGGCCTTGTATACTTTAAATGTTTTAAATATATCTGACTTCCTGTACAGTAGATATACATATTCATATTATGAATAATTGTCAATAAATATCAAAAAATACCTCTAACCGTTTTGAGTATAACCCTATTGAGATCATAAACATTTGTATAGATCAAGTCTAATACATTATCAGACCTTAATGCCTTTGAAAATGATGCTTTTGTTATCTTGCCTTCAATATAATTTACACATATACTAAAACAATCAAAATTTATATTTTGCAGGATTCTGTTATGTTAGAGTATTTCTAATTTGTCTTTATTAATATAACCTAAAGGATAATATCACAAATGAGAAAATTCTTTTCCAACTGTACATTAAAATTATAAAGAGATTTATGCTTGTAATCAACATTACAATACTGAATTACAAAATTAAGATCTAGTTTATATATAATTTATGCAGGCTATCAAATACACTACTAATAGCAATAACAACACTCTCATATATAATTTATACAGGCTACCAATATGCTTGAAGCCAGTGAATTATTTGGAAAATAATTTTTCTAATATGAGAAATAATGCAGCAATAATCCCCCGAGATGTCAGAATCATACAGAAATTATTTTGCCATTATTAATGCAACAGCCAGACATTTTAGATTTGCTTGCTTAAATGTCTTGTGCAAGATCAGCTGTTCTTCTGAAGATGTATGAGACCCATGAGAACCAATAAATTTGAACGAAGCTCAGGGAGACACAAGTTCCATGCAGCACATACCTGTGTTCTTCTCATGAAGAAGGCCAGCAGCAAGGAAGACAACTCCAATGTTATCACTTCCTCATAGCAATATTTTGTTCATTGAAATCGTATCATGGAATTTTTCCATGACTCTTGACAAGATGGAGGTATGGAATTGATCCCCTGTCTCTCTTGATGCTGGTTTGTCTTCTGGTGTTAGGGACATCAAATATGCACAAGTTTCACTCTTAAAATCTGTGGACCAAGAAGAGTAGCAGCAGTTTTATAGGACAAGAGACAGAGATCACTGTTGATATGAAATTTAGAATTACCTCTATCCTCTCAACTGCTGAGATTAAGATACATGTATTTTTTCTACAGAGCATGCTGGCCTGTTATTGAACAACAGTTCACTCGTCTTGAAATTCTTCACTTTCAGAATGTGGCAGAGACCATGTATTAGAAAACAGAGGTTTTCACCTACATAAAAACTTAAAAATTGCACGAGTAGTCGGAAATCCTTGCTAATCTACATTAGTTTTATGATCCAAAGTTCAAAGGTCAAAACCCTAGCTTCTGTAATGGAATAAAAGTGGGTTAGAATAGTTTGTGTACTCAAGTTTATTCTATTTTACATCAGTTATCCTCTGCAATGTAATACAAATGCGTCAACAAAAGCACTATATATCCCGGACAACATCATATTAGAATAACAAGTGATGAGTAAATCAAAGCAGGAAAGCAATTTAAGCCTTGTGTGTGAGTTTTGGTATCAATATGACATGCAAATTCTGTCAAAAAGATAGACATGCATTGAGTAAACAGATAGATAAACTGTATTGCAAAATCAATTACACAAAACAACATGGAGGAGAATATTGCCTTCAATGTATTCAATCAGATATAGTTAATTAGTTCAACCAAATTGGAGTTTCAACTACTTATAACAACATATACTCTCATTCAGGATTTCAGTTGATCACCAAATAACAACATATACTCTCATTCATCTCTATAATGTTCTGACAAGAACTTCTCCAGATGGAAATAAAAATAGAGGACAAACTGCTGGGTTTCTTTTATGAGAGAAATATAAATCATCAAATCAACTCAAGGAACCCAGATCAATAGAATGGAAAATAGAAAACGGCAGAAGAAATCTCTTTATTGGACAAAACAATTACTTTCCTCTGAAATTTGAAAGCAAAATCTCCAGCCACATGTCTAATTGTAATCGAGCTTCAATCAATGACAAGAACTTTGGAATTATAAACTATGCAGAATGTATAGTCCCTAGAACCACCATTTATCCTCTCTATGCATTAACAAAGTATAAGTAGAAGAGACTAATGACTTCAAAAAACAAAAAAGTCTTGAAAGATATATCAAATTATGAGATGAGAGATTATAGTGAGCCATGTAAAAGGAGCTAAAACAAAAGAAGCACTAACATTAAGAACCCTAGAACAAGCAATCCATGATATTCTATGCTTCTTCTAGGGTTTCTGAAACCCTAGAAATTCAGTAAAAGAGGCATCCTAAATCACAAACCCTAAAAATTGAGGCTCTCTACAATTGAACTCACCTTGCACTGAAATGCTTCATGCCATGCTGAGGTCCTTCTGCTCCATTCTAGTGTTCAATATTAACAAAAGCATTCGGAAAAAATTACAAAAACACAAATTATATAATTAGATAAGATAATCAGAGAGACAAGAAGAACACAACTCAATGGAGCCCGGCTCCTCAAACACCCATGCACACAAACCCTAACCGTAACCACAACCCTTCTACATCACAAATCAAAGAAGAACGCGTCCGAATCATCCCACAAACACGCCGTGTAATCATCAAACGGCCACGTGGCCGCCATCGGCGGCGACTCCTCCCGCTCCGCCACCTGCGGACCCGTCTCAACCCTGTCCACCATTTCTGCAGGCGGCTCTTCCGGCACCGGAGCTGCCACCTGGGGGCAAGTCAGCCTCATCCCGGCCCCCACCGACCCCGCCAGCGAGTTCACTTCCTCGTACAGATTAGGGTAGGAGCAAAAGGGTTCGGGTCCAACCCTCTGCATGGAAGCTTGAACGGGGAGGAAGAAGGGCGGGACGGGGAAGCCAGCGGGACGGGGGAGGAGTGGCCGGAGAGTAGTGGCTGAGGACGACGAAGAGGAAGAAGAAGTGGTGGATGAGGAGATGGGGAGAGGAGAGGAAGGCTGGAGGTTGAGATGGGCGCGGGGCCCGTAGAGGACGAGCGCAGCGCGGTCGTAGGCGCGGGCCGCGTCCTCAGCGGTGGCGAAGGTGCCGAGCCACTTGCGGGTGCGGCGGCGCGGCTCTCGGATCTCGGCCACCCACTTCCCCCAGCTCCGCTGCCGCACTCCTCTGTACCTGAACTTGTTGTTGTCCGGCCCTCCCTTTCCCTTCTTGGCGCCGCCGCTGCTAGTGCTGCTGCTGGCAGCGGCGGAGGAGGAGGTGACGGTGGTGGTGGTGGTGGTGTTGGGGCTTTGGAGAGTGGACTCGATTTCCATGAAAGCACCTCAGCGAGGGGGTAGGTGGGGTTTCGGGGGAGCAGAGAGGGGTAGTGGGGTATGGATGAAGAGGGCGGTGGGCATGCAGGTGGAGTCTATTAAAATATATACAGTAATATTGGCTAGGGTTTTTGATGCTCGTGCTTTTTTAGGGTTTTAAGATGATTTTTCTGCATGGATTTGGAGCTTGGTGGGTTGCGAGCAGGTGCTGGGCTGGAAAGTTTCATGTTGCATCATGCTTTGTTTTGGTTTTGATTGTCCGTTTTTGGTTTGTAGGGTTTTGGGGGTTGCAGGCATGAAAAGCATCACAAAAGCAATTAGAGTCGCTGCCACGGCAGCTACAGTAACAATGAAGATTTGTAGCCTTGCTGAAAAATAATTACTGGAGATAAAAATGGAGTGGAATGGAGTGCATGCATTGCATGCATGGGGAGGAGCATTGGGAAGAGGCGATGGTGTCTTGTTTGAAAGAGACAGTGGCATGCAGATGCCCTTTTGCTGGAGTTGTTGCTGTTGCTGCTGGCGGTATCCTCCTGCTGTTATTATTGATTGACGCCTTGGGACTACTCACTGCTCAACGTGCTCTTCTTCGAGTAGAACAGTCGAGTTACTGGGTATTAATTAATTCACTAATTAATGAATTAATTGATGTGTAGAAGATAAATATTGATGCCTGGGTTGGACGTAGGGGATAAGTAAAAGATGGAGGGGGTGGACGTGCATGAAAGACCATGTAAAGTAAGTTTTTATTTTTATTTTTTTTGACAATCTTGTCTCGGATGTGTTTGCCTTGCAATTTGATTTGATTTGATGTTGTGCTGTGCACGTGAAGTCTCGATGAGATATTATGCATTATATGTCGAAATGGTTTTTCTTTTGAGCTTTTTTCGCTCGAATGCCACCCGATAAAAACTCGTGCAAGTTGCAGAGGAAGCCATCGGAACGGTTACATCAGCAAACAAGGACTCAACAGTATTATGGCGTCTTGGCTTGCCGAGAACTAAGCCGAAAGCGGCGAAAGCGGTGAACATGACCTCCGGAATAGTACCGTCTTCGTCGTGGCGTCCGGAGCAAGCCACTTTCTTTTGACTCGGAGGCGCACTTACTGGGAACTCGGCTACAAACTTAGACCGAGTATTTATTTATTTATTTATTTATTTATTTTTGTGCACATGCTTGTTGCTTCTGGGCCCCGGCCGCCGAAATATATGTTCAAATCTTGTTCTTTCAGACCGTAATGGGTTTAACCCAATAAGCAAACACCAGTTTTCAGGAGCTATGAGTTCTGATAGTTACACGACTTCCACTAGTTACAAAAAAAAAAACACCGTAACCGTTACTCGGAAGCAACTATAATGCCATGCAGGTAGGTGTCTGCTATCGAGCAATGAACTCAAATAAGACGTTCACCCTACGTGATCCTGCGTCGAGCAATCGTGAAGCAGGTTGTAGCTCATACCTGTGGATTGCAATTCACAATTTGCAACTGTTTTTAAGTATTTGATCCAAAAAGTGAACATATATTTTCGTCTCACAATAGACCTTATAAAACCTTAACGGAAAACAAGAACTCTGCTGGAGAACTTCTAATTGGCTCTTCTGCTCATCAATCAAGAAGGCACTATAACATCAAGATGATTATTCCGCCTTCCCGACTTCCTGTTCAGCCAATAACTATTTGTATGCTGGAGAGCTTGTACTTTCCTCTGAAGCATCGCCAAATATATAACAGTTGCTGCAACTGTTTCAACAGCTTGAATTTGTATGAAGTACTGCTGTAACAGAGAAGTGCTATTTGAAAAGAAGATGGATTCTAAATAAAGGAGGGTAATTCAAAGTACTGTTGAGAAATTTGAGTTTCCAAGCAATGATAAGATGAGAAGATAAAGGAATAGAGGGCCCCCCCACTCTGCAATCTTAGATAACCAGGGCAGGCTTTTGAAACCAAAGCTGCCAAGAGATAGGGGGTCAAAGCGTTCTTTGCTTCACTCCATGACACTAACTTTATCAAAAGAATGAGGTTGAATTAAAAGGTTCAAGGTTTAATGGTAAGTCATTTTTACCTTTGATGACACGATGAACAGAGTAAAGAGTGTCTCAGAGAATGCTGGCTCCTCATAATGCCACTACTTCTTCTGGTCCTACAACAAAAGCTTTTCAACCCTGAAATCATGCAGGCAAATGTTACATGTTAAGAGTTGAGAAGCAAATCATAAAATTCAGGAATTCAAATTTAAAACCTCATGTTTGCAAATTACTATATCAACTATACTCACGCAAAAATAATTCAAAATTAAATGTCAGTATCAATATTGGCCACTGAGTCAACACATTAGTACCAAAGAGAAGAATCAAAATAAGGCTTACTGCTCACCTTGCCACTGACAGCAGTGGAATAACACATTAATATCTCATTTTCCTGTCAATTACAAAACCAATACAAAACAAAGATGCACAAACAAAATAAAATAAGGTCCTAAAATTTCCTTCAGTACAATATCAAATTAGCAAATAACCGAGAAAAATTAAGTGATTCGGGATTTGCTTTCATCTCCAAGTAATACTCCCTGAAACAAGGTAGCTGTTAGTTGGTGTGATTACTCAAGTGATCCAACTCATTATTAGAATACATAAGCTTATGACTTCGATGACAAATCAAACCAAAACTTCACAAAAAGTACAGTGCATTTTCAAAAAAAGGCCTGTTTCAGTGCAATTTCTCTGGCTCCTAAACAGGCTGAGCCATGATTGCAACATTCAAAAATGGCATATGCATTAATCTAAAACCAAAGAAAGCAAAATAACTTGACTGATTTCTCAAATATAGTATCACTTGCCCATCCAAAATGATAATCAGCTCTACTAAATTCATACATCTAAAACAAAAGGATGAGAAATAACTCCATGGATTTCTCCGCTGTAGTATCACTTGCACATCCAAAACGATAAGCAGCTCAGCTGAAACATCCTCTCTATTTTTCTGTTTTTTTTGGGAGGGGATAGGATTAGGATGTATTGCAGATCTGGTTTCAAGAAAGACTACACGTGTAACCCATGGCTTTCAGTTTGATAGCTTCGAAACACAAGGTTTTTGAGACTCTCTAGATTTCTCTCCTTTTGATGTGCCTGAGGATGAAGGCTCACCCATGGAATCTGGAGAAGCTGTTTGTAGTGGGTCCTTCTTTAAGGATGTTGGCATTCCTGAAAGTTCCTGAAAAATCAAGGAATTTGAGTATCAGTTAACAAAACATAAACAAATAAGCTACTGAACCACATATGCAAAAAACAGAATTGTAGTAAATGGCATAACTAGGGTCTAAAACTGGAAAAAAAAATACTTTTTATCATATGCATCCAATGCATTTTTTATATCTGTTGTGAAACAAATAAATTTCAAGATTGATGAGAAAAATGCAACTTTGTTATTGTCAACATTTTTTTCAAGTTTAATTTCTCTAAATCACAGGATTTAGGTTGCAAAATGCCTCTAAAGGAATTTTTTATGCTAAAAATGATACTAATGAAAACACATCATGGATTTCTGGTGGTTCTGTTTGAACTACATTCACTAAGTTCAATCCAGATTCCAGTCAATTGCCAAAAAAGAATAACAAGTTTCTTCAGTAACCAGTGCACAACTATCCATCCAAATGCATGTCTCATATTTTGATGACAAAAGATGCAGAACTCATTGTACTCCTACTAAACATATTTAAAATCATCTGAATAAATGCCTTGAACCAGGAATATACATGTTCTCTTGTGTTATTAGAGCTGTTTTCTCACCCACAAACTTCTGAAAATCCTCACAATCTAGCAATAATTTTTCAGCAAGTAACCAATTTCAGTTCTTGCATTTTTTGTTTCCCCCATTGCATCCACAACCCACTGTAACAGATGTCTGGTTTTGCAACCAGTCCCCAACACCAGAACCAATAGAAAATTTTCTCAGCTGAAATGTTTGACCAGTTAATTGCAAAATCACTTCTAATGAGAAGCAATACAAAGATTCAAACTTACACCAGAGTTTCTAGTGGAATATCCTAAAGATCTGTGTAAGCAGGGCAGACCTTAACAAAACCTTCTAGTTGCTAACAGATGATGGGAAAGAAGTAAAATTTTAACATGCCGAACCATCTCTGCAAGTTATACCATGTATAACAAAACCAGTCATTTTGTATGAGTTATTCATATTAAACTACTACTGTCTGCACCAGATTAGAAATGTACGGGAATATTAGAGACCAGATGAACTAACCATTACCTTCATCAAGTGAAGCCTTAAATCAGTAGGTCGAACTCCTTCCCCAATGCACACCATAGCAAATTGCGAATATTGGTATAGAACATCAGCAGCAGCTTGTTTTTGTTGTTTTGTCTGTAAGAACTATTCAAGTCATACAAAGCACAAAATTGTACCATAATGAAAACATGAAAATTTTGTGTTCAATAAACTTTTCACAAGACCAACGACCAACATTAAGGATCATAATCAAGTCAGGTACTCATCCAATTTTAGCCCCATCAAACAAGCTCATGGAAACTACAAGAAATATTACACGTAACAAACTCAAACTCAAATATGTTAAATTTCTCTCCAACCCCGTCAATACAATTACATGCTTCGTATGATTTTCAACTACACCTACACAGGCTCTATTTGGTTAAAATCAAGCACATATAATTTTATGAATTTCCAAAAATCCTCCGTGAAAAAACATGACAAAAACCAAATATGCGATCAAAAACTGAAATTTTGAGTTGTCCACTGTTTAGGAACAGAATTTCCATAGCATTGAAGACGACTATTGAATTTGATCGTCCTGTGAAGATGAAAATACAATCGAAAATCAAAAAATCTATAAGGGAAATGTCTGTTTCTTCACCGATACGATCGCAACAAAGAATCAAAGCATAAGTAAAATCCTGTGAAACAAACATTAATTCCCAAGATCGGCGCTTTTGAAGCCGCGAAGGGATAGATTTCCGATTTGCAAAAGAATTGGCCAGAAATCATGAGAAGCAAAAGTCATCGACAACCCATCAAATTGTGTAAATGATCAAAATGACCAATAATTCGTTCATCGTACCTCGTAATCGTCTTCCATAATGGGCCTCGACGCCGCCTCAATCCCTCTCTCTTGCTCCCCGTTTGCTGCGTTGAGCAATTTTTCTATTTAACCCTTCAAAATTAAGAAATGTTATTTATCAATATCAGATTCTTCGTGACCAAATTTCAAAAATGAAGGCTTATTTAGTAATTTTCAGAACCAAAGGAGTTATTTAGATATTCTAACTATAAAAAACAAACAAAACTATAAACTTTTTTGGCCCAGCTTTTAGTAATTTCTTCTGGTTTTGGAGATTTCAATCCATCAAAAACATCTTGAGAATTGGAATACCTATTTACCTTTTTTTTTAGAATAAAATTTACTTTCAAATTATGCATGCATAAATATTATTCCAATGTTATTATAAAGAGAAAATTAACAGATCAACTCTGAATATTTTTATTTGACCAATTACCCTTTATTATTTTTAAATTTTCTAAAAACTTCTTGTGATGTGATATATATTTTATTTTAATCTTTGTTAAATATTATAGTAAGTACTGTAGCAAATATTGTAATATTAATTTGAATTTTTTAATAAAATTATATTTATTATAATCAAAACCAAATTAATATAAACAGAAATAAACTAAAATGATTATAATCAAATCGATATAAACAGAAAAAAGCAAAAATGGTCAAAATCAAACTAATATAAATAAAAATAAAATTGAAATATCAAAACTAAATTAATATAACTAGAAAATAATCATTATGATAAAAATTAATTATATGTGATTGAAAAGTTTTTTAAATCATAATAACTAAATTTTGAAGTATGTATTACTACTACAATATTTTTTACAATATTTATATATTATTATATTATTAGAATATTACTATATTATTATACAGTACTGTATAATATTTTTTTGTTTTTTAAACTTCTACTGCTACTTCTACAATGTTGTTAGTGTCCCGCCACAGTATTTTCAGAATTTTTATAATACTACTACAATATTGTGTGGACTTTTTACACTAACAGCGCTAAGGGAGGAGTTTTTTTGCAATCTTAAAAATTAGGGGATCGATTGATCAAGTAAAAAATTTTTATGATTTATCTGATAATTTTTCCTGTTATAAAACTCAAATGAGCATGTGCCAAAATAATGGGAAAAAAATTGATTTCAACCAACCAAAACCAAAATCTAAATCTAAAATTTTGGTAAAAAAGGGAGTACTGCTTCAAATCCTAACAAGACAAAAACTTTGGTCCAATGCTGAAGAAGATTAAGATTTATCTCTTATTAGAACATAATTGAGCTCAAATGGTAGAGCCTCTCCTTGTTCCATCTCCTTCAAATAAGAGCATCCTCAATCCATCATTGCCTTCAAATTAGAGTCCTCCTCCTCCACCACCACCAACACCAAACCCATGGGATCGCCTCCATCATCTCCGACCTCCTCCTCCTCTTCTCCTACAGTGCTTCTCCTTCCTTCACCATCTCCGCAATTTTCATCTTTGGGGACTCCACAATTGATGCTACAACAACAACCGCCTCACCACACTTATTCGCATCGACCATGCTATTTGCGCCCAGGACTTCCTCCACTGCAAGCCAATCGGGAGTTCTTATGCCTCAAACCAGAAATCTCTACCCTTAGGAATGTAACAACGTTGCACACATATAAAGTCAAATCATTAAATATGTATATATAACAATTCATAAAAATTATACTTATAACCCTAAAAAATATATTTCGACGCTATCACTAAATTTTCTCAAATTATCTTACCATAACTCGATACATTTTCCAAGCACTAAAATAAACAAATTCAATTTAAATTCTAGCATCACTATACAACTTAGATGATACTAAAAAATTCATATCTAGCAATTAAATTTGTAAGATAATCAGTAATCTTATATTAAAGTAACATTTTCATATACATACCATGTAAAATTTCAACAATCAATTTTAAGTAGAATCAAATTCATTTAAGATTTAAACAAATATCATAAATATAATTCTATCAAAGCTTAACAAGAATAAAAGGTTAAAATTCATAAAATAAGAAATTATTCAAATAATTATAAGTCAAGATAAAAGATAAAAATGTTGGTGTTCAAGTCAACTTTGATATATACACACATATATATGTACATATATAGTTTCAAGATTTAGTTCAAACAAATGATACAAATATAATATCCAAAAATTAACAATAATAATATTTTTAAAATCATCAACAAGAACTCATTTAGAAAATTATAAATCAAATTAAATAAGTAATACTGGCATCTTCATAAGAAGTAATAAGTGCACACACACAATGGATGATTCGAATCATACACAAAAAAGACATACTTGAAATTACTTGCCATAATAAGGATGAAGAATTTTTCATATAATGGATCTTATCGGGAATATGCCATTATTCTGATATCCGTAGGTGACAGCGAAATCGGTTTCTAACGAGAATATAAGTATATGTCGACATGCCCAAGGCAAAATAAGAATCAAATGCCCATTTAACCTCAATGAAGAGATAAGACAAGAATTAAGTGGGAGACAATATAATAAAACATAAAAATATTATACCAAAATCCAATAACATTTACAAATTAGGAAGTTTTTACATAATAACACTTGTATGATTTTTAAGTTCGATACAAGAATCCAAATAAATATCAAAATGTTAATAACCTTTTCAAAAATTCACATGCATGATTTATATATTTTCAAGACAAGTAAATATAGTATAAATATAAGACAAAAATATAATTCTCTTATAATACCTTCAAGTTATAAAGAAGTATTTAAAAGTATATGTAGTATATAATCATAATTCATACTTATAAAAAAAATACAAATTCACCAAAATAGGTTGCTAACTTAGTATTATCAAGAGTCACTCATTCTCTTACCTGAGAGAGAATCATGATAAATATAAGGAAATTAGCTCAAATATTTTTATTTGTATCTAAAGCATAAAATAAACATACATAATTACCCATATCAAATAACATGATTCCTAATATATTAATTTAAATACAATTTTTGCTACTATCTTTTATCTTACTTTAACATATATAAAAGTATTACCCAAAATTCAATCAAAAGTAAGTACCATAATAGTTTTATTTTAATTTACATCTAACATACAAACCAATCGTAATAATTTTAAGATCAAGACTTATAATATACATCTATTATACTTTGATATTAAAATTAATGAATATATATCACAATGAATCTAGTTTGATCCTATGTTCAATGCTACAACAACCTCAAGATTGAACTCCTTAAAAGATATAGTTGATTTTCAAATTATGTATATAAGTCTCTACAATTTTAAAAAGAAATATTAACTTAGATACAAACATGATATAATAGTTTTTTGATCTTATTAATGATAATTCAAACCATGCTTTAAAATCATGACTTCGAAATATCACGTTCTAAATTCTAAACATCAAGATAACCTCTAAAACTTACTAATAAAATTAATTTTAATTTTAAAATAAAAATAATTATAATAAAATCACAATATGTTAAAGAAAATCTAGATCATATGATCAAATATACTAGTTCAAAAACTTTTCGAAAATAGAATGGTGATTGATACAAAATTAGAATCAAAATTAAAGTCTCAAATCTAAAAATATGAAAAAATATAAATTAAAGCTTGATTGAGAAAAAAAATAAAATCATTATCTAGTTAGAAAACTTAAGATTTCAAGAAGAAATCAAGGTTTGGACTACTCATACATTGTCAAACTCATTATTCTTGTCAAACCATGATTATCGTTCTTCTCAAACCATAATTCAAAAAGAGGAATTGTGACTTTAGAGTTAAATTTTAGCTGTTTCACAAAAATCTTTCTAAATTTTAAAAATTCACCGCTACGTTTAAAAGCCCTTTTTTTAAATTTCAGATTTCCACACTCCAACAGCAAGCTAGTCACCGACTTCATGGTCTCCGCCCTCGGCATCGAGGACTCCCTGCCGGCCTACCTCACCGGCGGTCTCTCCGAATGGGACTTGTCGATGGGAGTCAGCTCCACCTCGGTTGGCTCGGGGCTCGACAAGCTCAAAGCGAGGACGGTGAACGTGGCGACAATGGACATGCAATAGGGGTACTTTCAGGAGTACCTGAACGGGCTAAGGGCCTCAATGGGGAAGAGAAGGCGGACGAGTTGATCAAGAATGTCTTGTTTGTCATTGGAGTTGGGTCCAATGATATGATGATGAACTTCTACTTGCTTCTCACGAGAAAAACCTACTACATACTCTGTCCCCCGCTACCATGGATACTTGCTCCACAGGTTTCAATCTTTTTCTCAGGTTCCATTCCACAAAATCTCATATCTATGATGTCTTTTGCTTGAAAACCCTAGCTAGGGTTGCATGCAGACTATGTTTCATGGCACGCAATGATCTGAGGTTCTGAACAATGCTGTGTGGCTGCTGCAATTGTACAGCATGGGCATCCGGAAGTTCCTCCTCACTGACCTTCCGCCGATCGGATGCATCCCGTTGCAAATGACATTGCAGTCGCGGCAGATAGTAAGCTCCCCTCCCACCATTCCAAATCCATCCAGGAACCATGCTGCAGCATTCTTGCACTGATAAGCAGAACAAAGACTCCAAGTCCTACAATTCCATGCTCCCCTCCATGCTTACAAGGCTGCAAGGCTCGCTCTCCGGCACCAAGTTCGTTTACGCCGACATTTACGATCCTCTGATGGGCAAGTTCAAGAACCCAAGGGACTACGGTAAGTGCCATTTTGTGGTTGAAAATTGTGTAGGTCTTGTATTCGCTTCTGTGAAGAATTTATTTGAATGTGGTGGTGCTCTAGGGTTTAATGAGACGATGAGAGGGCGCTGTGGAACGGGGTTGATGGAGATCATTATCCCACAATTCGCAAGTTAATAAAAACTCGATTTAATCGTTTTCGTTCACGTACATTGTAGGAGTTTAGATGGACTAGTTTGGATACAACTTCTTGTTCAGGTTCAAGACACCATGCGAATGTAATTCTATAGTTTGGATTAATTTCATTCAAAGTTATTTAATATTTTGCATGAATACTTCTAAATATATAATATTACCTTTCATAAGGCTGTTAATATAATATAAGAGATATTGTTCTTCAAAATACACATCAAATATTTGAATTTCGGTAAAAAAAAATATAAAGAACAATTTTTTTTTGTTGGGATTTTATTTTTAACTCTGGCTCAAAAGAGGGACTCTCAAAACAATAATAACAATAATACTTCGTTAGTAAAGAAATTTACATTTAGGGACTATTAACGATTTTCAGTAATTCGCAGGGGTATGGACATAAAATTAACTTTTGAAAACATGATTCACGCAGTTAGTCGATTTGTTAAGTGTCTATGTGTAAAATCTCTCACACTAATAATCTAAAAGGGTTAAGTTATAAAAGTTCATCCCTCGGAGTTGGGACACGTCTCCGCTTCCACCGCTGGACAACTTCCTCTGCTTCAGAACCAACCGACGATCAATAAAATACGAAAAATTCCCCAAAAATCCTCCAAAAATGGACTCTCTCTCCTCCTCCTCCCTCTTCTTCCTCCACCAAAGCCCTAACCCATAATCCCCCACTAAACCCTAGAAATGGCTCTCCTTTCCCCAATCACCTCCTTCCTCCTCCTCCTCCCCTCCATCCCCCATCGCCGCCTTCGCATCCCTCACTCATCCCGTAATCTATGTCTTCCTTTCCGACCTCCGACGATGCAGTTGCGGTCCGTTCGATTTGACCGGCCGCTGACGAGCTCCGAAGAGGAGATGGGCGAGAGCTTCTTCGAGGCCATCGAGGAGCTGGAGCGGATGGTCCGCGACCCCGCCGACGTGCTTGGCGGCATGATCGACCGGCTCTCGGTGTGGGAGCTCCAGCTGGTGTTGGTCTACTTCGCACAGGAGGGCCGGGACTCGTATTGCGCGCTTGAGGTGTTCGATTGGCTACGGAGGGAGAACCGAGTCGACGGGGAGACCATGGAGCTGATGGTGCCCATTGCGTGCGGATGGATTGAGAGGATGATCGGAGGGGAGCATATGGTGGGGGATGTCGTGGGACTGATAGGAACCGGGGTTCAGCATGGTGGAAAAGGTGGTGTCTTTGTATTGGGAAAGGGGGAAAAGAGAGGAGGCGATGGCGTTTGTGAAGGATGTGATGCAGAGAGGAGGTGTTGGGAGTTATAAGATTGGGGAAGATAGGGGGCACGAGGGAGATGGGCCGGTCGGGTATCTTGCCTGGAAGATGATGGTACGGAATTCTTAGTTCCTTTATTGCATTTTCATTCTATTTTTTCTACCTTTATTGCATTTTCATTCTATTTTTTCTACGTTTACTTACCATAATCCTATGTTTTATAGTGGGTAGTTTCAATCATGAATAGGCATGAAAAATGTGGATGCTGGTGTCTACCCTTGGTTTGGCATATCTACTGTAGAATGGAAATTTTTGATCAGAAGAAAGCATTGTTCTTAGCTTGGAACATGCAACTTGGTTGCAGTTTCTTGTAAACAATGATATGAAGGATTTTATGATTGAAAAATAAGAAAGGAATGGAGGGTTAAGGGTTTTCCTTAGAACTTGATTCAGGTGAACTTATAAGCATTAGTAGACAATTTGAGTGCTCAGGAAATAAATTATAAAATTGGAAATCCCAGAACTGCTGTCTACATTGGTTTGCAGATGCTGACTTGTCTTAAATTTCGATGATATGCGGCATCCATTCAGTGTTTCTAACAGCCATAGGAATTAGAGCAGGATCAAACACCATTGGGAATCTGGGTACAGCTAACTTGATCTAAGTTGTGATCCTGTGCAATCTTGAGGTTATGTTGTATATATAGCAAGCAATTAGTACAGACTGAGTTCTAGAGGTTGTTGAAACACAAACAATCTAAAGATATTTCTTGTATCATGCATGAGGACGAATAAATAATTTTGAGGTGGATGTTACAAGTAATGCATAATGCTATGGGCTAATTTGGATGTCTTTTCAATTGACCATTATGTATTATTAGTTGTTGTTTACTAGGACATGGCAGTTGAGAAATTGCTATCAGCGACCTGTAAAATTGGATTGGATAGATCTAGACATTTTCTCCTTGTTGAGTGGAGGTCGTCCTTGAAAAGGCAGGCTTGTAAGGAAAGAACATGCATGCAGGTGGTGATTGTGCAATAGGTCTAGGAACTTTGTTGTTTTCTTGAAATAGCAATTCTCTATGAAGTTTTTATAACTGTATTGTTTTACTTCTTAAATAAGAGATCCAATCCAACATTTAGTATGTGTATGACATTTTCATTAATCCACTTTTGGCATAGTCAGAAGTGCATATTGCATGCTCGTGTTTCTCATATTCATGGCACAGCAAATCTGCATGGCAGATTGCTTCATCGTTTATTTTGTACTCTTTGGTTTGATTGATTGGGAATATTGACATTCAGTTACCTATCAGTGCTATGTCTTTTTTCACTTGTTGTTCAGTTCTTTCTAAAGTTTCTTTAGCCAATGGTTTGTCATATTATCTGCAAACTAATTTTGGATGTCACTTTAATATCTGTTGTTTCTATTTGTTTTGCTTATAGAAAGATGTTATGATTTACTTGTTGATTCAAAGGCATTGTAAACAAAATTACTTAAATTGAAAAAAAATCTAGGTTCATAAAATCAACTGTAATTATTCAATATTCTAAACTAATGTTTCGTGCAAGGAATCAGAATGGGTTGAACCCAATTCTCCAGTTAGACAGAAAGATTAGAATATGGTTGGATAGCTTTAATAATGTTAGTCATTTTTTATTCCTGCAGGGAGATGGTAACTACATTGGTGCAGCCAAATTAGTCATTGAATTTAAGGAGTCTGGATTGAACCCTGAAGTTTACAATTACCTAATCGCAATGGCAGCATTGGTTAAAGAGCAGAAAGAGTACGCAAAAGCTTTACGCAAGTTGAAGGCATCAATAAAAGATGGGCTGGTGGCCGAGCTTGATGCAGTGGATCTTGAACATATTAGGAACTATAAATCAAGTATTATAAGGTATGGTATCCACTTGTCAAACTGGGCAATTCAGGAAGGGAGTTCTCTGATTACTGGAGTTGTCCATGAGAGACTGCTTGCAATGTACACCTGTGCTGGTTACAGATTAGAAGCTGAGCAGCAATCGTAGCAAATGAAATTAACAGGGAAGGAGCCCGATAGGGATCTTTATGATGTTGTGCTGGCCATTTGTGCTTCCCAAAATGAAGCAGATGCTGTCCAGCGATTGCTTGCTGGAGTAGAGGCCATGGGTGCAGCACGCCGGAAAAAGACATTCTCATGGCTACTCTGAGGTTACATCAAAGGAGGGTACTACGTGGATGCATTGGAAACTCTCATCAAAATGCTGGACTTGGGTTTGTGTCCTGAGTACTTAGATAGGGCAGCAGTATTGCAGGGACTACGAAAGAACATCCAACGATCAGGAGATATTGAGCCTTACATCAAGCTTTGCAAGCGGCTCTCTGATGTCGACCTGATCGGGCCCTGTCTTTTGTATGCCCATATAAGCAAATATCGGCTTTGGATCATTAAAATGATATAGGACACCTTGACAGTGTTAGGAGAAGATCCAATTGTATAGTCACAGTTTGCAGAAAATTTGGAGAGGATTGTCTCTGCAGATACTGCATTGTAAAAGCTGTATAGAATTTCTGAACTTCATGACATCCGACTTGTTCCAGGATATATTTTTTTGTATAGCTCATCATGATATGAAAAGCACATATATATATCAGAATAAATGTTCAGGGAAGTTATTTCTTGCCGCTTTTGCTTACTTGCTAGAATGCTATTATTGCTCGCAAGGAACTGTTCTACACATCTGCTCTCTTATTATTTCTATTATCACTTTTCCTTTTAATTTCAGCATATATTTTCTCGTTCTGTTTGGGCTTATTTCGACTGTTCGATTAAAATCAATTTTGTATCAATTAAATTTTTTTTTTGATATTCAATAAAAAATAAATCGTTTCCCTTCAATCAGTTTGCCTATAACGCGGGAAAGCAGTCTCCTCTGCGGCCGGCTTGCGCGCCTCTCCCATCATTACCGCCAAAAGAAAAGGCCCAAAATACCCATCCAAAGAGAAATTTTCCTTTCCGAATTTCTCCATCTCGGAACGAGAAAACGAAAAAAAAAAAAGAAAAAAAGAAATTCTGGCCTGCATCACCATCGCCGTTACCCGTTCCTCATCCTCCCCGGTGGTGCTTGCAGGCTTTTTTCTAAAGAAACAATTCAAATAATTCGCGGAGAAATTATTATTAGAAAAAGAAAAGGAGAAGAAGGAGATGCAGAACAATCTGTTCACGACGATCCGGAGCCTGAAGCTCCCGGACGGCTGCAAGACACCGGCGATCTTCGACTCCGGCGGGGCCAAGGCCCACCTCCTCCAGCTCCTCCGATCGAAATCGATCAACCCGCCGCCTCCGTCGCCGCCATTGCCGCTCCTCTCCCAGTCCAAGTCCATCCTCCTCGACCCCTTCCTCCCCTTCGGCCTCCCCTCCCTCGACCTCCTCGACCCCCCTCTCCTCCCCTCCCTCCGCCCCCCCGACCTCATCCCCTCCCTCTCCTCCTTCTTCCTCCGTCTCTCCTCTTCTTCATCCTCTCTCTGCGATCTCTATTTGGAGCAGTTCTCCCTGCTGCGCTCTTTCGCCGATCCGAAACTGCTTCGCCGGAGCCTCCGGCACGCCCGCCTCCACGCGCCTGATCCGCACCACAAGCTCGTCCTCTCCGCCTGGCTCCGCTTCGAGCGCCGGGAAGACGAGCTTCGCCCCCCTCGGCCTCTCTTCCCCTGCTTCCCCTCTTCCCCCGCCCTCGAGTGCCCTCGCTCCGCGCTCTCCTGCTCTCCGGACACCGTCTCTGGCCCCTGCCCCTGCCACCGCGATCCCGAATCTGGTAGTGGCGACAGCAATAGAGAAGAAGATGATGAAGAAGAAGGGGATATGTATTTCTGCATCGGGGACGACGAGGTCCCGTTCCTACGCCGCCGGGTCGCGAAGCTCTCTGCGCCGCTGCGTGCGATGCTCTACGGCGGGTTCGTGGAGTCGCGCCGCGCGCGGATCAGCTTCGGCCAGAATGACATTTCCGTTAAGGGACTCGAGGCCGTGGACGCCTTCAGCCGGAGGAACAGGCTCGCCGAGGACGTCCCGGTGGGCATCGTCTTGGAAGTGCTCGCATTCGCGAACAGGTTCTGCTGCGATGGCCTCAAGTCCGCTTCCGACGCGCGCCTCGCGTCGCTGGTGCTCAGCGTCGAGGATGCGTTGCAGCTCGTAGATTACGGTCTCGAAGAGACCGCTTATCTCCTCGTCGCCGCGTGCTTACAGGTATTCTTGCGCGCACTGCCAGGGTCGCTACAGGAGCCGGCGATTATGAGGCTGCTGTGCTCACAAGAGGGGAGGGAGAGGCTGGCTCTGGCTGGGCACGCTTCCTTTGCATTGTACTACCTTTTGAGTCAGGTCTCAATGGAGGAGGAAATGAGATCTAACACCACAGTCATGCTGCTGGAGAGACTCAATGAGACTGCTTCTCCTGGGTGGCAGAAGCAGCTGGCGTTGCATCAGCTCGGCTGCGTGATGCTTGAGCGGCTCGAGTACAAGGATGCACAGAAGTTCTTCGAAGAAGCTGCTGCTGCAGGGCACGTGTATTCTCAGATAGGCATTGCAAGGGCCAAGTACCAGAAGGGGCACAAGTATGCAGCTTATAAACACATCAATACCCTTCTCTTGGATTGCACTCCGACCGGTTGGATGTACCAGGAGAGATCGTTGTACTGCACTGGGAAGGAGAAGATGACAGACTTGATCACCACTACAGAGCTTGATCCTACTCTCTCGTATCCTTACAAGTATCGAGCAATTGTTCTGATGGAAGATAAGAAGATAAGTGCAGCCATTGCAGAGATTAATAAGATTCTTAGGTTCAAAGTGTCAACAGATTGTCTTGAGCTGCGGGCATGGTTTTTCCTTGTGACTGGGGATTATGAGGGTGCATTGCAGGATATAAGGGCACTGATGACTTTGGATCCTAATTATATGATGTTTCATGGGAAGCTACATGGCAATCGGATAATTGAGATTCTTAGGCAGCATGTGCATCAGCCGGATACAGCAGGTTGCTGGATGCAGCTCTACGATCGGTGGTCAAGTGTTGATGATGTTGGCTCACTTGCCGTGGTGCATCAAATGTTGTCAAAGGATCCTTGCAACAGTGGACTAAGGTTTCGGCAATCTCTTCTGCTATTGAGGTATATTTCCATTCTTTTGACTACTCTGAACAATGATAATTGCCTTCTTAGTGTTTCTTTTCTACCATCATTTATTTTGATTCTGCAGTTTTTTATGCATGACTTTCATGGCTACAAATAGCCATTAATGGAATGGTATCTATGGAATTTTCTTTTTTACACAGACATCGCTTGTTTTTTGCTGCATGGTTTGCTTTGGTTCTGCTGTTTAAATTCTTACTGTGAACATTGTTAGGGCTCTATCAAAGGTGGAGAAAAGTAACTTGAGACAAATTGCTGAACTGATTTGCAAGCAAGTATGAGGATCATATCTGTTCTTTTGATTCTGAGTTTCAAGAAAGTAATATAGAAAATTCTAGCCTTAAGATTCAGTAAAGTGAAGAAGATGCTCAGTATGGTATGAAATATGTATAATTAATGTTTGGTATGGAGGTGAGCAGTCTGTTGCTCCGTTGATTGGTCTGCATGGCCTGTTATGTTGACACAGAGGGTGACTAAGTGTTCACTGGTTGTTTTGAAATTGCCTAATTTTTAATTCTCAAAGTAAAACATATTTAAAGAATGAAAGAGGGATATGAGGTTAGCTTGGTATGATCAACTCATTTGAGGATTTTATATGGGGCATGCGGCGGGGGCAAAGACAGTTACTAGAATCAAGAAGAAAAATGTTGAAATATCTCACACCTCTGAGCAAGTATTAACTGAAATATAATCACATGTTGACCCTGTCAAGCACATCCCAATTGAAGCCACCAACTCTATACTCTTTATTGATAGTATTGAAAATAAAATGAATTTCCTTGGCTCAAATCCCATGCTTATGCAACAAATATCAGTGAACTTAAACTAGTATAGGCATATTATTCCAATAATTCTTGTTCTGGATTATTATAGTTCTCATACCTTATCTAGAGCTTAGCTATTTTCGTACTCATGTTCAGGTTAAATTGCCAAAAAGCTGCAATGCATAGTCTGCGCATGGCTCGAAATCGTTCTGCACATGAACATGAAAGGCTTGTTTATGAGGGGTGGATTTTGTATGACACTGGCCATCTCAAAGAAGCCTTGGCCAAGGCAGAGGAGTCTATTTCTATTCAGAGGTCATTTGAAGCATTTTTTCTTAAAGCATATGCACTGGCAGATGCAAGTCTAGATCGGTCATCATCATCTTATGTCATACAACTATTGGAACAGGCGGCAAATAGCTGTGCTTCAGATTATCTTCGGAAAGGGCAAGTGAGTATCAAAATGCAGTATGGGTCAAAATTATTCACATTATTAGTCACTTCTCACATTTATCAGTTGGTTCTTGTGTTAACATTTTTGCAGGCTTATAATAATATGGGAAGTGTCTATTTGGACTGTGATATGCTAGATGAAGCAGCAGAATGCTACCAGAAGGCGCTTGACATAAAGCATACACGAGCACATCAGGGTCTTGCACGTGTTTATTACCTTAAAAATAAGAAAAAAGCTGCATTTGATGAAATGACAAAGCTCATTGAGAAAGCCAAAAACAATGCATCAGCATATGAGAAGCGTTCAGAGTATTGCGAAAGAGAGATGGCAAGAAATGATCTCTCTATGGCGACACAAATAGACCCATTGAGAACATATCCATACAGATACAGGGCTGCAGGTGAGTTGCCTTCATTATTTGCTGTTTAATGAACAATAAATTTTCTTGGACAGTGTTAATTTAATCATTGTTGCCTCATATTCCAATGATATAATCTAGTTGAAGAAGCAGAAATTAGCACTTTGTGCAAGAGTTCTAATGCTAATATTTTCTCCTTCTCTTGCTGTATGAGTGCTCCCAAATCATTTCTTTGCATCTAATGTCAATATCCTCAAATTATGGCATATTCATAACTTCCTCGATCAATTAATGTGGCTTTCTGAAATGCTTTTCTTGAAACTGATGACTGTGCAATAGTCTTGTAATTCTTTTGACAGACGTTCTTATGAATATGCATGCTCCTTAAATGTCTGATGGATATCTTGATGGAATATCTCAATTTGGTTGAGGTAATCAGTATTCAATGAGCATTCACACACTTGCAAATAAAATATTGTTGCAGAATGATTCCTATTGCTTGTCACCTTTGACAAAACTATAGTTCTTTGTTCATTTCATTCTTTTAATATTCCTTTTACACTGGAACTTTCCATGTATAGTCCATAATCAAATGAACAGTTTTAAGATTCCTGCTTGTCAATGTCCAGTTTGTCTGGTATGATCCAGTGAGGCCTTCAATTCTTTGTCCTTGCTTGAATTCAATCTGTTTTTGGCCCAGTAGTTCTAAAATGTGTATCTTCTGCATCTTTATTATTTTGTTGATTGCTGATTACTTTTGCATCTGGACATCTGAGCTCCGAAGTTTGTCCTTGCAGTTTTGATGGATGACCATAAGGAGGAAGAGGCAATAGCTGAGCTCACAAAAGCAATTTCTTTCAAACCAGATCTTCAGCTACTTCACCTTCGGGCAGCATTTTATGACTCAATGGGAAACAGAGCAGGCACATTGCAAGATTGCGAGGCAGCGCTCTGCCTTGACCCCAACCACACCGACACCCTCAGTCTCTACAGCAGAGCTCAAGAAAAAGCCAACCCGCCAACCAAGTAAACTCAAAACTACATTTTGTGCAAAATGTTTTCCCCTGTATACCAAATTCTCGAACGTAGCAATATGGTTGCTGATACATCCAAACTAGGGAGAACAATTACACTTGAAAAGGAAACTTTAAGGAGGCAGAGGCAGTGACAGTAGTATGTATATATATATATGAATAATCAACCTAAGGATTCTCAAATTGAATTAAGATATAGAAGCCCATTGAGGCGTACCTGTGTATATGCGATTCTTTGCATCACATATTGTTTCCAGCTGAACTGATGAATGAACCCTTCAGCCCAGCTCACCTGTATATTTATTCTAATACTTTCTTTCGAAAGGCTTTTACAGTAAAAAAAAACAGATAGTCTCTTTTTTTTCAATTTGCATTGTCTTTAGATTCAGATGAACCAGATGATTAATGAAAATGTCTATATTGATCTGTATGATGGAATATTTCGGAGAGTTTCCATTCAAAATGGAGAGTATCAGGGGGTTGGGCGTTATTTTTGCAGCCTGTAGGGGTTCATATGTGAAAATGCCAAAAATAATCTTTTCGTCGGAATCCCGAACACGAATCGGATAAAAATGCGAACGGTCGTGATGCTCCACAAAACTCCCACGTGCGACCATCACTAACGGCTTACGGCCCAAGCGCAACACGAAACGCGCGGGCGGCACGTGTGGTGCATACTCCTCAATTCAAAATGTTAGGGTTTTTTGGGGCAGCCCATCTCGCCTCCGCGTCCTCCCGCTTCCTCGACGCATTCGAAATCGCAACAAGCCCCTATAAAACCTGTCCCCTCTCCCCCTTCTCTCCCGTCTTCCCGGTCGATCGAAGTCGCCGATCGCCTCTTCGGTCCGGGCCCCGGGTCTTCTTCTCCCCCTTCTGCTGCCTCGGAGGCACCGGCGCAGCTCTTCGCCGGAGTATCGCCTCAGGTATTGCGCTGTCCCCGATCTAGGGTTTTTGCGCCCCCTCTCAGATCTGTAACCGATTTCATCGATTCTCGTATTTTTTTTCCTTGGATTCGAACCATTTAGGGTTTTCGTTGTGGTTTTCTTCTTGGATTCATCGTTATCAGGCCATTTCCTTTGGATTGTATGCTATTTTAGTTAGTTTTTGAGGGATTTTGACGGTAGTGTGTACGAATTATATGGATCTGTGGAGATATCTGATTTGAATGAGGAAATGGAGTTTGGGCGTTTGTATTGGATGTTATTTGTTGCTTGAGGGGTTTTGATTTTTGCATCCAGGGTGACTTCTGTAGAGTTTTGAGTGATGGAGGCAGAAATAACGAAGGTGCTGTTGTCTGCCCAGTCTCCCGATGGAGCAACCCGATGTGCTGCAGAGGAGGCACTCAAGCAATTTCAAGAGCGAGATCTTTCACTGTTCCTCCTTGCGTTGTCCGTTGAGCTGTCGAATGATCAGAAGCCTCCTGAGGCCAGGAGGCTTGCTGGTATTATTCTTAAGAATTCCCTGGATGCCAAGGATTCTGTTAAGAAGCAAGAGTTGACTCAGCGATGGGTCAGTGTTGACTTTTCAGTCAAAGCTCAGATCAAAGAATCGCTCCTGCGGACTCTCGGGTCTTCTGTGAGTGATGCAAGGCATACTACGTCACAGGTTATTGCAAAACTTGCATCAATTGAGATCCCCCGACGGGAGTGGATGGAGCTTATTGGGCAGTTGCTGTCCAACATGTCACAGCAAGGCTCGCATGCTTCTTTGAAACAAGCAACGCTTGAGACCTTTGGGTATGTCTGCGAGGAAATATCTTCTCAGGATTTGGAGCAGGACCAAGTCAATGCCATTCTCACTGCTGTGGTGCAGGGTATGACCCATATGGATCAGAGCTCAGAAGTCCAACTTGCTGCCGTTAAGGCACTATACAATGCTCTTGATTTTGCTCAGACTAATTTTGAGAATGAGATGGAGAGGAATTACATCATGAAGGTTGTCTGCGAGAATGCCGTCTCAAAAGAGCTGGAGATCAGAAAAGCTGCTTTTGAATGCCTTGTCTCTATTTCATCTGTGTACTATGAATATCTGGAGCCTTACATGCAAACTCTTTTCACTTTGACGGCCAATGCTGTAAAGGGCGATGAAGAGCCTGTTGCTCTTCAAGCTATAGAGTTCTGGAGTTCAATATGTGATGAAGAGATTCAAATCCAAGAGGAGTTTGGAGGTGCGGATAGTGAGACATCAGGTGCTCCTCATTCCCATTTTGTTGAGAAGGCGCTTAATGTGCTTGTCCCTATGTTGCTTGAAACCTTGTTGAAGCAAGAGGAGGATCAAGACCAAGATGATGTCTGGAATCTGTCCATGGCTGGTGGGACCTGCCTTGGACTGGTTGCAAGGACTGTTGGAGATGCAATTGTGCCTCTTGTGATGCCTTTTGTTGAAAGCAACATTGTGCAAGCAGATTGGCATTGCCGTGAGGCTGCCACTTTTGCATTTTGCTCTATTCTTGAAGGTCCATCTGTTGAAAAGCTTACACCTCTGGTCCATTCTGGTCTAGAGTTCTTACTCAATGCAATGAAAGATCAGAATAGTCATGTGAAGGATACGACTGCCTGGACTCTTGGGAAGATTTTTGAGATTCTGCATTCTCCATCTAGTGCACATCCGGTGGTTACTTCTGCAAACCTTCCACGCATCATGTCTGTTTTGCTGGAAAGTATCAAAGATGCTCCCAATGTGGCTGAAAAAGTTTGTGGTGCCATCTATTCCCTTGCTCAGGGCTATGAAGATTCTGGACCAGAGTCATTGATCCTCGGCCCTTACCTTAGTGACATCATCCAAGCTCTTCTTGCAACAGCAGATCGTTTAGATGCCAATAATTCCAGGCTTCGAGCATCAGCATATGAGACCTTGAATGAGATAGCTAGGTCCAGCAAGATCCCTGAGACTGCGAATATATTAGGGCAGCTACTCCATGAAATCATGAACAGATTAGGCAAGACAGTGGAGCTTCAGGTGTTCTCCTCAGATGATAAGGAGAAGCAAAGTGATTTGCAAGCCTTGCTTTGTGGAGTTCTTCAAGTATTAATTCAGAAGTTGAGTGCTGCTGATGAGACAAAATTCATAATTCAACAGTCAGCTGATGCAATGATGGTCTTATTTCTAAAAGTTTTTGCCTGCCGTAGTTCTACTGTGCATGAAGAAGCAATGCTTGCTATTGGGGCTCTTGCATATGCCACAGGTCCAGAATTTGCCAAGTACATGCCTGAATTCTATAAATATTTGGACATGGGATTGCAGAACTTTGAAGAGTATCAAGTGTGCTCTATATCGGTTGGCGTGGTAGGGGACATCTGCCGTGCGTTGGATGACAAGATCCTGCCCTTCTGTGATGCTATCATGACTCATCTTCTTAAGGATCTCTCAAACTCCATGCTTCATCGATCTGTCAAGCCTCCCATTTTCTCATGCTTTGGGGACATAGCCCTTGCCATTGGAGAGCACTTCGAGAAGTATCTTCCCTATGCGATGCCAATGCTGCAGGGTGCTTCCGAACTCTGCTCTCAGATGGAGACTAGTGATGAAGATATGATAGATTATCGCAATCAGCTCAGATATGGCATATTCGAGGCCTACTCTGGTATACTCCAAGGTTTCAAGAATTCCAAGGCAGACCTGATGGTACCATATGGAGGCCACCTCTTGAAGTTTATAGAGGCTGTCTTCGTGGACAAGAACCGGTATATTGTGTGAAGTTCAAGTTATTATCTGTTATTTGTATTTGGTTCTATTTCTTCCTTTTGAATGCCCAGGGATGAAGGCGTGACTAAAGCTGCAGTTGCTGTGATGGGGGATCTCGCGGACACTCTTGGCCCAAATACGAAGATCTTGTTCAAGGACTGTACTTTCCACAATGAATTCCTGGGCGAGTGTTTCCAGTCTGATGATGACCAATTGAAGGAGACAGCAACTTGGACCCAGGGGATGATTGGACGAGTGATGGTTTCATGAGCTGAAGCCTCTCTCTCACACAGTGAAATGGTCTTTTCTTGGTGATCCTGGTAATTTCGAGTAACGTCATGGTCCCAATGTCTTGTTTGTTATGTATTACTTTTGTCTGTTGGGGAAAAAATGGCAGTCATTTGCCCGTCACAAAACATGTAGTCATGGATTTGGATTTTGAACTCTGTTATCTAAATGCGTCCACTGTTTGTGGCTTTTCTCATATCATTTGAGAGGTGCCTGTTTCCTCAGCAGGAGGTTCTTTTTTTTTTTTTTTTTTTCATTCGTAGGTTGGGTTGGGGACTAATTTAGTTGTGTTGCAAGCACTTGCATGTTGAAGCCCATGCGGTGGCCATATTGGGCCTTATATCGGCCCACAAGTCCTACTCTGGACCATTAGGGCCTGTGCACCACGGTGGGCATGAAATTTGTCCTTCATAGGTGCGGGGCGGGCCTTAAGCCCATCGGCTGACCCATACTGGCCCCCGATAGGCGTACCAGGGCTCATTAGATCCTGTACACGACAGTGGGCCTCGGCCCGAAAAATGGGACTTACTAGCGGACAACAGAAGTCTCATTGATCCATACAAAAAATCATAAGTATAGCATACGTATCTGTGTCTCTTTTCATTCCTGCAGCTGACCTGTACATCTTTAACAGGCACACGGCCCATAATTAATGAAGCAACCTATTAATAATGTCTTTGAATCAAAGAATTTACAGAATGTAAAGAACTTTGGCAAACAAGTATAGCGGGAGAACTATACTTCAATTACCAAAACAAACCTATACTTCACAGTAATTATCTAGTTAGCTTCAGAAAGGATCTCAAGCTCAGCCCACCATAACGGGGATGATGATGGAGAAGCAGCATCTGGAGCAACCGCTGTAATTTGCCGTAGCTGATGGGTTACCTCGGACATTGTTGGTCTTTTTGTTGGATCTGGATGGATGCATGAGCTCACTACCAGACTCAATGCACCAAGGTCCTTTTCACAAAATGATTTCAGAGTTGGGTCGATCATATCTTTAACAGGTCTCGTCCCATCGAAATAACTTAAAGCCCATTGCGCAAGCAAGCCATCGTCTTGTGAGAAAGGACGTCTACCTGACAGGATCTCCAACAATATTATGCCAAACTTGTAGACAACGATCTTTGGATCTGAAATTGGTCCAATCGGAGGATCCGAGTTTTCGGGAGTTGACTCGGTTTCTTCAGCATGATTGTGGAATTCAAGATCTGATATTTTGGCTGCATAATCTTCTGTTAGGTAAATGGAAGATGAGTTTAAATTTCTAAGAACAATAGCAGGCTCAAGCTGCTGCAGGTGTTCTAGGCAATAAGCTACTCCCATAGCTATTCGTAAACGTGCAGCCCACTCCAGATGCTCTGCTTCTTTAACTGCAAGAAACAACAGAAATGGATAAAGATCCACATTAAGTAGTGGAGGAAGAAATACAAAATAAAGCCAATCACAACTGCTAAAATAGTTTACTTCAAAGAGAAGTCTCTGAAGACCCAGGCTATTTTCAGTTAGACAAAAGAGTCATTTTTTATTTGGCATGTCTTGTCTTCCGCAGCTTTTCACATGCAAGGTCACAAAGTTTCTTGTAAGGCCAGTTGAACTGTAAGCATGGTTTAATAAGAAGGAAATTTTTGCTTTAATGGGCTCTAGAATTCGAACCCTTTTTGTTGGCAATATTAATATATGCTTGAACTACCCATACATCAACTTAGCACAAGATATTGGTCATTTTGATCTACTTGCACACAATAATCTCACATACCATATGAAGGACACTTCTATGGTTGCATGGGATTCTAAATATTTTCACATGTTTTAGCAGAAGTGCATTTCAACTAAAATTCGAGAAAAGGTTGAGATATAGTGAAATACTAACTGTGAAGGTGCTCAAAAAGTGTTCCATTTGGGGCATACTCAAACACCATCATCCTGGTGAAAGGCTTTTCTTCTTCACAGTAGCCAAGAAGGTTCAGGAAATTCTTGTGGTTCACCCTGGCCAATACTGAGACCTGAAATGGAAGCCAACACCCATTGATGAAGAACTCCACAAAAATTGTTAGGAAAAAAAAATGAAATACAAGATAGTTGCTCGCAGATTACCTTTTTCCTGAATAGAGTTTGTGTATCTTTAGACCAATCTTTTGCTGATGTTTGTAGGCTAGATGTCACAGCAATTTCAACTCCACTTGATAGAGTTCCTTTGTACAAGATGCAATCTGACAAAGAACCAATAACATTACTGAAGTCTTCACATGACGTTTCCAGTTCTGATCGTTTGAGCGAAGGTACACCTGCAATGGTGGCCTCCTAGTTACAACCAAATTTAACCGCCTTTCGCACACAGCTATAAACAATAAGGAAATTAATCTAACCATCTGTCACAAAGGTTTTCTGCAGATGACCACTCAAGCCAGTTGACCAAGGTCTGACAGTGACCACCTTGTTGCAGTAGAAAAAGTAGACTGCGGACAGGACGAGGAGAACTGAAACTCCCCCTGCTATTGAAAAGTACACCACCCATAATGAGCCATGTGTTGCTTTAGTAACTGCTGATGTGGAAGGTGAAAGATTCACAACAGGGGAAATTGGTGAAGTGGAAGGTGGTGAAATGTCTAAGTTAGGAGGCTTTCGTGGAGGCAAGGTGGGATGATCATTCAACGGTGAAGGTGCTGGCACAGTGTTTGGCGCAGGTGACGGAAAACCTTGAGGTGGAAGGAATGGGGACAGGAAAGGTGAACCTGATGGTGGAAATTTTCGATTTGAATGACTGGGAAGAGGAGATGGTGATGGTGATGCAGAAGCTTTTAGCAGGTCTTTTCTGGTTCTATGGTGTCTGTTATTGTGATGCACACTTTTTTCTTTGCTATCGGCTTGCATTAGTTTCCGTATAGTGGCATTTCCAACATTTCTGTTGCAAAAAGCAAGGATGTTACAGTCATGAAGAGAGTGAAAAGATAATAATAACACTAAGTTCACAACTGAAGTCAGCTAATGCCTTGAGAGAACTGGACTCCTGACCATTTGCTTTTTGCATACTCGCCTCATTTTCATATTGCATGAGCTATGGTTCTTTGGTGAGACCATAAGTTCATTATTACAGATTACTATTAATTAGCATGATATAGTAACAAGGCCAATTATATGAATTTTACCACCATTCCAGCATAAAAAACTTGTTGAATTTAAGAATTATGAAATATGTTATCTGCAGAAAGATACAAACTGTATAGATGTCAACAGACTTTGATAAGGTGATTTGAATAATTACCTTGTAATGCATCCCCTTTTTGTGGATAACATATTTTCATCAACCTCAAGCACAGAAATCATATTGAGCTGGTGGAGTTCCACTGACAAGCCACCCACAAACCCATTGCTTTTGAGTATGCTGCAGTAAGTTAAAAATATTACCTAAACGCAATTGCAAGTGTGAGAATAGTAAATATGTGAAACCTAAAATTATTGTACTCACAGAATTTCCAGGGACATCATGGTGCTCAGAAAAGATGGAATTAGTCCACTGAAATTATTAAATCCCAAGTCCAACACTTCAAGCTTATGCAATTCTGCAATCTCTCTAGGAATGACTCCATAAAAGGAATTGTTGTGCAAGACACTGAATGGCAGAAGAAAAATTCGAACAGCGCTATCAGGGGTAAGAAATCAACTGAGAAAACACATCGACTATAGCAAATGACATGCCTTTTTCTGGAACTGGTGTTTATGCCATTGTCAATATCAATAGGCTAACATGAACGACTTAAAATTTCTGCCAGTTTTGTTTACAGTTTCTGACTAAAAGACAATACATATTGTGTATCTGTTGCTATATGATGCACAGAGTCAACAGCACATCATGAAAACAGAACTGATTTCAACTAGATGGTATTATAAGAATGTAAATTCATGGGTTTCAGCATAGATGCACAAGAACAGCATGGATTCCAAAAGTAATTTAATTGGACAAAAGTTTTCTTGATCACAAACATGGGATACCCAAATGCTGTCATACTAACATACAAATTACATAATTAATATCAGGAAACATTTCTCTTAATAGCTAAATTAAAATCATAATAATCAGTTTTAAAAACTGCACTTTACATTTTTGTCTATGTTGAGGGAGAAAAGGAACTAATAAAGCTACAACAAATTATAAGCCGTAAACACTGCAGTGTTAGGGATAAACGTTACACAAATATGAAGATCAACTTGATCTAAACTTTATCTATTTGTCAGCCCAAAACTAATTGATTTGGTTGAGGACTCCCACAGGAAACTCAGACCTTGAATCTACTTACAGAGACTTAAGCTGAGCAAGCTTCCCAAGCTCAGGCGCAAGTGTCCCTCTGAGACAACGATTCCTCAAATTCCTACAAGAACAAAAACAGATAAAATAAGAATTTGGCACTAACCATTACATCGATTCTCCGAGGAGTGAAAGACTAGCATCCTAACGTAGATCCCTAAATTAACATGAACAAATATTTGAAATTCTATATTCCAACAGAGCTTCTGCTTTGGTTCTCCCTCATCCAATTCTTAGCACATCAATTATGAATAAAAACGAAAAAAAAAGGGGAAAGAATCTAACTCTAGACCTAGATTTCAACGAGATAGATGATCACTCACAGATCCACGACTCTCCCATCGGAGCAGCCGACGCCAAACCATGAGCACGGGCTCTCACCGCCGCCATCTCCCCAGTCGCCCAAAGCACCATATGGATCGAGCTCCACTCGCTCTCTAAATCTCAGCAGCACCATCCCTGCAAAACCACAACCAGCCGTCAATCCAAATCCGAACTCTTCGCAGCAAACCAAACAGCAACAACGAAACCAATACCCTCGTTATTAAGACAAACGCACAGATCCATCATATGGATCACCACCGCCATCATCGAGAACAGCACGAAAGCGTCCATCCGCGTGCTTCGCTATCTCCGATCCGAATCCGCGAAAATTCACCGAAAAATAGGAAAAACTGGGAGAAGAATAAGAAGAAGGGAGAAGAACGAGGACGCGGAAACAAGATGAGAGTTGAATGGGATGATGATCTGGATCCATGGCCGCCGCCACGAAGAAGCTTTGATTTGATTCCTTGATTATTCTGCGCGTCGCCATCCGACGTCCTCCGAGCCCTTCTGCGTGGGTTCGCAAGGAGTACGTGAAATTGACCGGGCAGGAAAAAGTGCATTCCAACGGTTTTGGTATTTTGGCATAAAAGCCCCCGACAAGATTAGTGACTAGTTTTGTCCATCCCAACAAAAAGAAAGAAAAATTAATTCTGTAAAATATTAAAAAAAAAACCCACTAAAAGAATTCTTAAAATATTAATTTGTATCATAAACAGAATTATTTGGAGATTTTGAGACAAATTTTATTATTTTTTTGGTTTAGTAAATCTTTATGTAGTTCTAAAAGGGACAAGAAAAGGATCTCAATTTTCTATAAAAACAAATGGTTTTTTTAAAGGGGGTTATATGAAAAATTCGCAATATGGACAGATCGAATCCCGAATTCTAGTGATCGGGTCTTCGGAACCAACGGCACACCCGTTGCCATTCTCTCCAAATCGCCTCGCCTAGTTTCCGTCTTGCCGGCGAGTTACCCGTCTCGGAACGCCGCGATTCTCCAAGTTGTAGCATTAGGGGGACGGCGGAGATGGCCAGCAGCGCAGTGGATGCGGCGGGGGAGCCGATCCCTACGTCGGCGGTGCTGATGGCGGCATCGAAGCACATCGCCGTGAGGTGCCGGGCCGAGAACGTGGCCTTCCTTGCCTGCAAGAAGAAGGACCCCAACCCCGAGAAGTGCCTCGACAAAGGCCGCCAAGTCACCAGCTGCGTCGTCAATCTGTAAGCATCCGCTCCATAGATCATAGCAGTTCCGCGAAATTTATCCTTTTTTTTTCTTTCGATTGGTGGGATTTTTGATATAGGCAAATTCGATTGGGGGGAAATGCTGAACCTGGATCTTAGCCATACACGAAGGAGGATCTGAGGTTTGAGTGAGGGATTTGTGCATTTGGTCGAATTTACCTTCTTTTTCTAAATTGAAGTGGGATTACAGAAACGAGGTGTTTGGGCTCATCAGCACCTGTTATTTTTTTTCTCTAAATTCGTGTTATTATAACTCCCTGAGATGAGGGATTTGCCTTTTACAGTAGTAGTCGTCACTAATGACTTGTTCACTTGCCTGATATGAAATTCGATATAGAAAACCTTGAATATTGATAGGTAAATAGTCAAAATTGTGCTAAAGCTTAAAAACACAACATTCGGCGCTGTGTGCTGTGTGGATTAAACTACTCGAAAGCTACTCAGCGCGAACAACATAAGTCATTGCCACATTAACATGGGAGCTAAGCCAATTTTACCTTGTGATGCTATATTATTGGGTTTTAGCTGAAACTGATGAAAATTTTGGCCCACACCATGGTGGTTTCAAATCTTTAACGTCTGCGCATGTAAGATTTCTCTTAGTCATAATAAGCTAATTTAAAATGTCTTGCTTAATATTTGCAGGTTTCACACGAGTTTTATGGGTCTTAAGACCAGTGATAGGAAAAACATAGCTTTGTTTCTGTCCAGATTTTGAACCTTCAGATCTTAGAATGTTTAGCCATGCAAACTCGAAGTGCATTTAAATGCAGTGACCTTCCCATTGGTTGTGTTTTATCTTTTTTTTATTGCAATTGTAGTGTTAGATGCATTCTGCTACTTCATTTTTGTCTTATGACTTAAAGCCATGGTGCTTCATTGTCCAGTCCTGCAAAGATGCAAGTTGTTTGTATTGATGATTACAGGCATGCTTTTATGAAACTTATAAACCTTTTCTTTTTGTACAACATGTTTATGACAGCAACAAGTTATGCTGAAAAGTCTTATGTGTATCTCTGCATACTCAAAAGAGTGAGATGGATTCATATCTTGTTTTCCCATCCAAGATTATCCTTATGACTAGAGTCTAGAATGATACAAAATGGCAGATAATGACCTGATGCACATGGACATGTAACACTACTACCAACTACTGAATGGATAACCTTGTTGAAGATTAGACTCAAAGCTACTTATTTTTTTAAGTGGTTTTAGCCTTGTCCTGTTGTTTTCTAGAAAGCAGTTGCCTGGAAATGCATTGTTATCAAGTTTTAACAGCAGTT
The DNA here is from genome assembly GCA_005019695.1 of Trichopus zeylanicus subsp. travancoricus. Taxonomy (NCBI): domain Eukaryota; kingdom Viridiplantae; phylum Streptophyta; class Magnoliopsida; order Dioscoreales; family Dioscoreaceae; genus Trichopus; species Trichopus zeylanicus. Next base: position 165,613 of record RXID01014385.1, read on the forward strand.
TTTCATCTGCCGGCAAGGCAGAATGCATGAGCTACAGAGCGCTGTATTTGACAAGCTTGTATCTTGGGAAAACACCATGCAAAAGTGAGGCACACAAATGCATAATGACAAACTTAAACTATGCACTGATTGATATCTGCTTGGTTTACTATTTAAATGCCATTAAGTAACAAAACATTATTTCTTCACCTATTATCTACTTTTTCTACAAAGCTAATTTGCATATCTGAACACTCGATATTCACTGAGTTGGTCGCTTCTGAATTTTATGTTTTTATAACCTAAAGTTAGACTTCAGAAGCTAACGGCATAAAGACAGATATTAGATAAAATGTATATACTATGTTGGATGTATGTTTGAATTGTCTGATTCAACAACAATGGTTACATTGAAGTTGTTGTGGTCTTAGGACTTATATTTTTGCGGTCTTAAATTTGATATCATGACTCCTCAAATATGAAGTTCTATTCTCTTTTCTTTTTCTTTGGCCCTTAATGAACCTCCTGACCTCCTAATCATTACGTCACTATTCAAGTACAACAAATTTCTTATGGAATCATTTGAAATGCAAATGTAGCATTAGCATTTTAAATTTCAATTACCTCCCGAATGCTTTCTACAAATTAGTATTTCACTGTGTCCAGGCTGAAGACACTCCATCAAAGATGCCCTAAAGAGTTTGATGCTTATGCAAGCTGCATGCATTACTACACAAATGAATTTGAAATGTGTCGCAACGAGCAGCAGGAGTTTGACAACGCGTGCCCAGTATCTGAATAGTCATGAGGGTCACCCAGCCTTGTTTTATGAATAAGTAGAAGAATCCAAAGTTATAAATTTTGGTCACTTCTAGCATGACTATTTGGTTTAAAATAGGGTCTGTTGGACCCAGTGTTCTTCTTGCCGAATATTTATGTCACCGAAATCTTTGGAAAGAAGTTTGCTAGCGATGCGATGTGATGCCTTTTCTTTTGATGATACTCTGTTGTTCAATTGCTCGACAGCAAGGGAAGAGATGGAATGGAAAACTTTGTAGAACCTGATGGAAGCACGAGACCGTTTTATATTTCTGGAATTTTTAATCCTCTTGGTAGTTTAAAAGCAATTTGTTTTTATTCAGTTTCTAATTATCTCTTTTATTTAGTTTTTGTTTTATTTTATTATTTAATTTTAACAGCTGAATTTTATAATGAACTAAGCTGTATATGCAGGTTACTTTTTTCTAATTTCCGTTTTTCAGTGACTCGTATTTGTATTATCTTTTTGTGATTTAGATCTAGAATTATTTTCTGCCAAAAAATATATTATTTTATAATTAAATTTGTTTTTTCTTAATTTAATTGGTAATTAAGCACAGGTCGCGTGCATGTTTGGTGCAGATATTGCGTTATTTGCACTTAGCCCCTTCTATTGTTGATATTTGTCAAACAATTTTTTATTTTATTTTTACTCCAAAAATTCCTATCAACTAACTTGCAAATAAAATCGCGTTAATATGAGCGATGGGCGTTTTGCAAGGAAAAATACCAAACAGGAGGGTCATTAAAAAATCAATAATAAATTAAAATCCACAAATACCAGAAAATACGGGGGCTTATTTGCAATAAAAAAAACATGTTTAACGTGCAAATCCAGTACTCTGGAGTCCGTACTCACCGGCGACAGAACCCGGACGGAAAATGCAAACACCAGGAAACTTCCGCTCTCGCTTCACATTTTTATCATTCCATGAAATCTCGTGCTATATATCAAGTTATCAACCCAACCACATATTCCACTGAAAATTAATCCTTCAAAAAATTAAATCAAATTTTAAAAAATGAACCAGCTCAACCATTCACTACCATTTTTTATCTGGATCCTGATCGTGATCCTCTATGTCTCTCCTACTACCACGGCGGCGCAGCCGACGTCTCTCCGGCGAGGTCTCGCGGTGCCTGACATGACCCTAGAGCATCTAGACCCCACTCTGCCTCCTGCCCTCCCCGGCCAGACCCCGAAATGCTCCGTCGTTGCCCTCCAGCAAGACTTCGCCGATACCGTTGGCGCTCCGCCGGCCTCTGCCAACTACACGCAGCCACGGGACTGCCCCGCCCCTTGGACCCGCGTCATCCTCGAGCTCTCCGTCTCCGCCTCCGACCTTCAGAAGGACCGCATTGCTGCCGTCTGGATTGACGGGGTCGAGGTCCTCCGCACCACCACTCCTCTCCCCATGGCCCCCGGCGCCTTCTGGAAGGTCACGAAGGACGTCACCCGCTACGCCGCATCCATCCGCCGCCTCGCCGAGAACAACGGCGTCGTCTCCATGATGCTTGAGAACTCCAACGCTGCCCTTCCCGGCGTCTACAGCGCCAACGTGACGCTTCACTTCTATCGCGGCGCTGTTGTCGAGGCCGTCCAGCAACCGGCCTACACGGCGCATCCGACGATCAAGGGGCTGTACAAGGAGCCCGCGGACCTCATTATCCCCATCTCCCGCGAGGACGGATTCTTCGGCGGCGGCTTCTGGTTCAAGATCGAGAACGACACACACATAGCCACCAGCTACGTCACCATCCCGACAAACGCCTACCGCGCCGTGATCGAACTCTTCGTTTCATATCACGGCGACGACGAGCACTGGTATAGCAATCCGCTCCGCTCGTCCTACCTCCAGCAGCAGCCGCAGGGCCTCTCGGCGGCGAGAGCCAACGGAGGATTCCGGCAGGTGCACGTGACGATCGACGGGAAATTCGTCGGCGGGCACATACCATTCGTGGTGATATATCCAGGAGCAATCAACCCGTTCTTCTGGTCGCCAGTGGCCGCGATCGGAGCCTTCGACATGCCCTCCTACGACCTGGACGTGACTCCATTTCTATCGATGCTGCTCGACGGACGGCCGCACGAGTTCGGGCTTGGAGTACACGACTGCCAGCCGTACTGGCTGGTCGGCGCCAACCTGCATGTCTGGGTGGACATGTGGTCAGACGTCACGCAGGCGGGGCTTGTGGACTACACGGTGCCGCCGCTGAAGATGAACCGGAACGCTGAGTGGCGGAACGAGGATGGGCAGTCAGAGATCGACGCCGAGGGGCTTCTAAGGTTCATCGGGTGGGTGAGCTCGTCGAAGGGGAACTTGACGACGGTGGTGCGGCAGAAGGTGAAATACAAAAGCCAAGTTGAGGTGCAGAACCGAGGGACGGTGCGCCGGGTTGAGGTGCTGAACAAAGAGAGGATGATGGTGGGGCTAATGAAAGAGCACCAGGCGCTGGCGAGGGTGCAGCTCATGGTGGAGGCACCACTGCAGGTGCAGACGGCGGTTGTGAATGCCATGGGAGGGGCTGTGCTGGAGAAGACGAGGTTGTATCATCAGCTCCAGGAGATTATCAACCTAGCGGAGGGCCAGGCGGTGACGGTGAGCCAGCTGACTGACCGACAGGACGCTGAGGGGTCGGTGATGAAACATGAAGGAGAACCGATGTGGGGGAGCGGCGCCACCCGATCACAATACAAATATAGGGATGAGAACACTTGCTTTCTCCGACAAGTGAACGCTGCCGGCGGGATTGTGCAGGTGGACACGACCAACGCTTCTTGCTTGGGCGCCGCCGACGAATAATAACGGGATGCATTTACGTGCCTTCTGAATTTCTGAATTCGTTAGAAGTATTTTTTATGTTTAGCTATGAGATGATAATAGTGATGGTGGGAGAGAAAATAAGAGAGTTTGTGATTAAGCTCGAGCATTAAATTTTTTTTAAAAAAAATATTTTTGTAAGTTTTTTATTTATTTTTTAGTCTATTTTATTACTCGTTTTTATATAAATATTTTATAATTTAGATGGTTATATTTATTTTCATATATGAAAATTCACTAGTTTATTATCTATTTTTTTATTACCGAAAAGAAAAACAAAATGATTGTTCATTAATTGTTATATTATTTCTATTTTTCCTTCTTTTACTTGTAGATAACTCTTCAACTTTCAGATTTTAACCAAATTTTTATGTGTACAAAATTTGGAAGAACAAATTGGATTCGATTGTAAGGAACCGAGAGAGCTTACAATTTGAAAGAAGAATTTTGATTCAATTATAACACGAGATACCATATCGAATTTTAGTTATTTATGCTGTTGCTTCAAGTAAAAATATAATTATTTTGTTGGATTGAATACTAAATTATTTTTAAAAATCTAAATTAATAAAATATAATTTTTTATTATATATATTGAATTTTATTCATTTAATTATTTAATATAAGAATAATTTATCACCCTTTATATTAACAATTATTGTCAATAGATCAAAATTCTTGGAAAAATAAAAACTGACAGTAATTTCTTCCATTTTATAGATCTATGAATATATACCGATATAAATGTATATTCCTCCGTCAAAACTAACATTATATATATATATCTCATGCCTCTCAGTTTCCTACTCTAAACCCCAGTTCAAGCTCTATGAACATGTCTCTCTCTGCTCCTACAATAGCAGAGACATTTATCATCAAAAACAGAGGGCAAACTTAAAAGCCGACACTACAAGCCAGCCACAGCCACGGCGGAGCAAGACGCCGTGTCCTCGTCGTCGGTGACCTTCCCGCCGACCGCGTTCACCGTCCTCAGATAGCAAGACTTGTCATTCCTAAACTTGTATACCGACTTTGTGTCCCCGCTTCCCCACACCGCCACTCCCCGGAGCATCAGCGCTGACCCCTCCGACTCCTGCCGGTCCGCTATCGTCCGAAAGCTGGCCGTCTTCCCCGCCGCCACCGTCACGGTCTCCGCCAACCCATGCACCAGCTTCGTCCTCCTTAGCTCAGAGCCCCCGCTTCCGGTTGACAAAATCATCTCCATTTGCACCGGGGCATCCGTCTCCACCATCACCCTCCCCACCACCGCGCCGTCCTTCTCGATACGAATGTTGGTTCTCTCTTTGCTCTCCATGTCCACCTCCTTCATCATCCCCTTCTCACGCAGCTCGACGTGACTCCGGAACTTGATCTTGTGACGGATGTTGGTGGAGATGTTGCCGCGCGACGAGCTCACCCAGCCGGCGAAACGGATGATCACCTGCCCCTCGATCTCCGACCGACCTTCGTTCTTCTCCCAGTCGGCTTGCCGGTCGAGCCACAGGGGCGGGACCTTGTACCGGACCAGCTTCGCCTCCACCTCGTCGGAGACTTCGTCTAGCCACAAGTGCAGGTTCGCCGACACGAGCCAGTACGGCAGGCAGTCTTTCACTGCGAGCCCGAACTCATGCGGCCGGCCGTCAATAAGCTCTCCAACGAACGGCGTCAAGTCGAGGTCGTACGTCGGGTGGTCATAAGCCCCGATCGCCGTCACTGGCACCCAAAAGTATGGATTGATGGAGCCCGGGCAAATGACTGGGAACGGAATGGCTCCGCCGGCGTATCGCCCGTCGATGGTCGCCACCACTTGGCGGAATCCGCCGTTGGCATTGGGGTCGGCGTCTGGGTCAGGCACGTCCGGGTCGATGGATTGAAGAGGGTTGACGTACCAGTACTCGTCGTCCCCGTGGTTCGACGAGTAAATTTCCATGACGGCGCGGTACGTGTTTTTTGGTATCGTCGTCGTCACTGCCGCCGGCATGTCAGTCTCGTTGCCGACTCGGAACCAGAAGCCGGAGCCGCCGATGGCGTTCGATATTGGAAGTATAACGTCGGCCGGCTTGTCGTACAGGCCGCTGATGATCGGATGCGCCGCGAGCTTTGGCACAGTTTCTTCTTGTTGTTCTTTTTCTTCCTGGTGCAGTGCGCCACGGTAGAAGTGGATGGAGACGTTGACACTGTAGACGCCGGGAAAGGTCTCGTTGGAGTTCTCAAGAATCATGGATAGTACACTGTTGCTGCTGCTGTCGTCGCCAGTGATCGGCTTTCGTAGAAGGGCGGTGTACCGGGTGATGTCTTTGCGCACGCGCCAGAACACGCCGGGGGCCATGGGGAACGGTGTGGAGGAGCGAAGAATCTCCGCGCCGTCGATCCATATGGCCGTGACTCGGTCTTGCTGGAGGTCAGAGGCGGAGGCAGATAAGTCAAGCACAATTCGGGACCAGGGAGCAGGGCAGTCGGGGGGCGGTGAGAAGGTGGTGGACACCAGGGGAGCTCTGACAGTGTCGGCGAAGTCGTGCTGGAGGAGGAAGAGGGAGCACTTGGGGTTCTGGGTGGGCAGGAATGGAGGGAAGGTGGGGTCAATGTACTCCAGGGTCACATTCTCTGCGTCGGCCGAGGACGGCGGTGGCGGCGGGTGAGGAAGGAAGATGCTTTGAGGGGCCGGGTTTTCAGCGAAATTGAAAGGGATGAGCTGAAGCAGGAGAAGAAAAGGGAGAACGTTGGGGCTGCTGAAATGCATGTTTATGGAGATGGTTTGGTCTGTGTACATGGAGAGGGGCTGCGAGGTGTTTGCAGGTGGGTTTAAAATGAGAGGTGGAGGGAGGTCGAGGAAGTTGTGTAAAATGTGTGCGAGTGCTTTGGAAACTTCAATGTCACTTCTTGTTTGTACACTCGTTCTGTAGGATTTTGCCGTGGTTTGTTGGTGTTTTTGTTATGCATGAAGTATCTGAGGTAATAGCCGATAATGGAGGTATCCAAGGTTAGTCCTGTGTCCAGAGTTCCAGTTCTGGAGGTTTATCTGGGCAAAACATGCAACTGCTTGCCTTCTGACAACGAGAACGATAAGGAAAACTAAAACCGCCACCAGTTTCCCTCCGGAAAGCCAGGATTGCTTGTGATCGCACGTCAACTTTGTTGGATCGCCGCCATGCCTTCTACACCTAACAAGTGCGGAATCTCTGCTCTCTTCCGTCAGGAAGCTACTCAATCTTGCACTTGCTAAATACCTTTTTACTGAATGCGAAATAAAAGACGATTTCTTAAAAATTTATTCATTTTCAGATATTTTTATTCAAAAATAAAATAAAATAATTTTTATTTACGTACTAACCTGACGATCCTTAAATCAATTGTGAAAACCAAAACCAAAATTTTAAAAAAAAAATTGAAATTAATTGTAAAACTAGACAGTGTGAGACTTAGGGCAAATTTAAGCTGATTTTTTTGCTTTCATCTTTCCTTCAATTTTATGGTCTACAAGTCACATAATGTTTTTGGATCTTAAAGAAAAATTATTTGATATTTTTGTGCAATACTACGCGTTGAGGTTTCCATTTTAACCCGGAAAGTTTACATTTTTCTCGTATTTTTTACTACATAATTTTGTGATACATGCATATTTCTTAAATTAAAAAAAATTGTGAAGTAGAGATGGAAATGTGTGAATATAACATATCATTATATTAGATGCTCATCTAAGCAGAGACATTATTTTGCAAATAGTAAAATTAGATTGTTGAGATTAAATACAAATTATCAAATTAAAAGGTATCTTTGAAAGAATATATGCTATTAATGAGGGATCATATTTTCTACGGGAAAAAACAATCTAACTGGAAGTAAGGAAGAAGTTAGAATAATTTAATAATAATTTAGCTATTAAGTTGTAAAGTTTCATGCTATATTATTCTCTTTTTTTAATACTAAAAATCTATTTTTATTCTATAATCACCTAATCATTAAAGTTTAAGCTGTCAACTTTGTGATATTAGTAACTATAATTACTTTTGTTTTATACTTTAGGTTCGGATGAAAAATTTTAAAATAGTTTTTTTTATGTTTATTTTATTTTTCTCATCAGATAAATAAAATGAGTAACTTCCAATAATAATGAATTAGCAACCTAAATTTTGAAAATTTGTATATTTAGATAATCGCGAAATATGAATATATGTTATATGTATTATTTACAATATTTCTTGTCATTTTAATGTCTTATGTGAGGATTATTCTATCTTTTGTAATTTTATTAGATTTACTTATCTATAAAATATGAAAATCATGCATGTGATTTATAAAAATAATTATTTAACTTTTAACATTATTTCAAACTTATGCATTTTGAACCTAAAAAATCATATATGTAATTATAAATAAATTTTTTTATTTATAAATTTTTTTGGATCTCAATGTTATGATTTATGTTTGAGTAGGTCACCTTTTACTTACATTTTATTAAGACCCAATCATTAGAGATAATAATAATAATATTTTATTGTAACTTAACCACTGGGGATAATAATGGTATTATATTTTGATTCAGTTATTGAAAATAACAATGATCATATCAATATGTATTTTTATTTTATAACAATCAATTTTGTTGTCATTCGCGAATATTAAAATAACGACACATTTCTAATAAAGTCTTATTATATGGGTAAGTTCTAGCATAATCATTATATATATAAAAAATTATCTTAACGTAAGATCGTTCATTCATTTTCTTATAGATTCTAATATTAGCAATTAGCTTGTGAAAAAAACTCATGAGATTCAACAAAATTTTTTTTAGGCATTATTTCAAATTAGAATTAGAAGTAATTATTTAAGATTTTATTTGTTGATTATTTTAATTTATGAGTTTAGTTAAGATTTATGTTTTTTAATTATTTAAAATCGTGTGAATTATTGAACATTTTTAATTTGTAGATTCATTATTTTTGGCTTAATGTAACCCTTAATGGTTTGGTTATTTTGTGACAAGATATTAAAAAATTGATAATTGAAGAATATTAATTATACTTGATAAGCTAATGATCACATGTTATGGATTTATTAAAAATATATATATTTTATAATTGTACAAGATAAGTTTTACATATATGTTGAATAGACGATATACTGTCAGGTCTTGATTTCGAAGCTTGACACCAATATTGTATCTATGGTTTTAAATATTGGCCAAACATTTCTGGGGTTTTTTTATTTTGATTTTAATATTATTCACATTTAGATATGATGTTTATTTTTTTATATTAACTTTATATAAAACTTTTATTTAGCTATAGTGATTAAAATTTTAAACCTTTTTTTAAGAAAACAAGAGTTTGAATATCTTTTATTATAAAATTTATTTTTTCAAATTTAAAATATTTTGTAATAATTTTTTTATTTAATAATTTTTTAAAAAATATATGTATATAAATTATTTTTACATTATTTTTATACTTTTAAATATTTTAAATTTAAAGTCAAAATTTAGTTAAATAAATAAAAAATAATTTGACCGAAATCGAAATAAAAATAATTTCGGCCGAAATAGCAAAAATATACCGATGTATCCATCGGTTTTACTTAGAGCCAAGCACAGTCATCTGCACATGCCATGCAAATCTATATTATCTGAATTCCTGAATGATAGCTGATAAAAACAGTTTTTTAAGTTTAAGTAGATGTAGTTGAAATTTAAATACCTAATTCACATTCAACAATTCAATCTGCGCAGATTCTGTCACAAACTTTGAATGGAGACAGTCAAGAACACAGAAAGCAGCAGATTTAGACTCATGTAATAAATTAAAAAATAATTTGCACAGTATATACAAAAATTCTGAGTATAGGGTATTACACGAGTCAAAAGAGTAAAAAAGATATATCAAACAGGAAACTTCGTGCCAATCCCTAGGACTCATACATTTGCTAATGCAAATAAAGTTAATCAGCTCCGTTAATATTAAAATCTTTTGGCTTTGTCAAGATTTGTATCCATCCATACACATCCAAACTATATTGCACAATCATCCATTCGAGAACACTGGCTTCTAACACATTAAATTTGAGTTCTAACCCGTGTTATGTTCCAGTTTACCAGCAGCAGCAACAAATTTGTGGGAGTGATCGTTCTCGTCAAAGAAGACAGAGTGGTCAGAACACATGTGCAAGAGGCAAAAACCAAATCAAAAGTCTTAAGGTGAATTCAAATGCAACAGACTGGTTGTTGCTGGGTCATTGACAACCCTGCCTAAAAGCCGTGACACAGGACTTTGAAATCTAGTTTATGATCAGGAGCAAGCACATGTGCCCGTCAACCTCAAAGTTTCGTATTGTGAAGACCATATGTAGACAGATATAAACAAACAAAATATCATTGCATGGGGTACATGTCTTGATTGAGATCCTAACATCAACAAAATCGCCGGAAATGCATGTCTGAACAACATACTTTGCGATAAATTACCACAAAAGCATGCGTAAATCCACAAATGTACATGATCTACGGCACCACAATCAAACCAAACTCATCCGTGTACATAGACAAAACATACTTTTAGTTAACTGTGAAGTGCAATTCAGACCTGAGAGGTTTTCACCTATTGCTGTGCTTGAGAAGGATAGAGATGATTTCTGAGAAGTGAGGTCGCTTGGAAGGAAAATTGTTCCAGCACTTCATCATCAATGATTTTAGAAACTGTGGGCAGTCTTTTGGTATCTCGGGCCTCAGTCCACAAGCAGCAATTCCTACTGCAGCTTGAACTGGGGAAAAGGAAGAGTATGCAACCTCACCACTTACCATCTCCCAGATCATCATGCCAAAACTGTACACATTGCTCATCCAAGTCTCTTTCACAGTTTCAGGATCCCCAGCAATTATCTGCAGTCAGAACAAAATGATGAATCTGTTCAATACATGATTGATGGAAAAAAGTGAAGATATCATGACTTCTGTTTTTCAGTAAGTGGGCTAGATGCCAATTGCATTAATTTCACTTAAGTCATATGAAGAGTGATTGATGAGGTTAAATTGAATAAAAGATAAGCTAGTTCTATGTGAAATCTCTCCTGACAGAGACTTAAGAAGCCAACTAAGAAAGATAATCCACCTGAGAAAGATATATCATCCATCATCCTGTATTGCCACATTATTGATTCCATCACAAATAGCAGACATGATGTAGGTTCAGTAAAGTGGATATTTTTAATTGGCATGAGTAGGACATTGAAAGAACGAATAGTTCTGAATATGTAAACGATATTAATATGTTCCATCAGTCTCAATCATGGCAGAGACAAGGCTCCACAAAAGCCTAAGAACTTGCAGGCTTAAGAATAGCTTCAAAAAGAAAAATTATCTAGCATCACTAACAAGCAACAAGAATAGTAATAGACAGCTAATGATGTTTCTTCCATGTAATCTTACATTTGATTACTGCAACTCTGGAGTTTCTTGCAGTGATCAACGCAGAAAAATGAGACATCAAGTAATGAGAATGGCATGAACACAAGATCTATGAATCCAATTATCCTTATCCTGAAGGAATGTAAACTCCTTCCTAAAGCACTTTATATGATGAAGCTAAAATATTTGGATACATATATAGAGAAGAACAACTTGGATCAAGCAATGGCAATAACAACCAGCACAGGAACTGCAGAACTAACCTCTGGAGCAAGCCACCGGTAACCAGCCGTCTCATACTCTGTCACGTCTCCAACATTCTTACAAGAAGTAACAATGCCCATGTCTCCAAGACAAGCATTCCCCTGCCTATCCAGCAAGATCCTCTGTGTATTCAAATCCCTATACGCAACACCATGGTTGTTCATGAACATGAGCCCCTCTCCAACATCCAAAGCAATCCGCACCACATCCTTGATGGCCATTTTGTTGTTCTTCTGAATCACATCGTGAACTGATCCACCGTCCATCATTCTTGTCACCAGGCACAACCCGTGGTTCTCCTCGATGCAAATGCCGTTGAATTGCAAAATGTTCTTGTGCCCACAGCTCATGAGCTGCAACAAATCTTGTCGGAGTTCGATCTCATAGGCACTTCCTCTTTCACATCCCTTGAGCTTCTTGACGTGAACTCTCTTCCCTCTACAGTTGCTTTTGAATGCATTGGGCCCTGCCCTGTCAACGAACTCCACCTCGTCGGAGCTCAGCAGCCACCTCCCGAGCTCATCTCCTCCTGATCGGACAGTCTGCCATTCATCGATTGCAACGACAATAGATGTCTCTGGTAACGGCACCGGAAGCTGGATCCTGCGAGCCATCTCATTTTCAATTCCAACTCCGTCATCTCCATCAAAAGGAGTATTCTCTTCGCCGTTCCTAGAGCTCTCCTCCTGGCAACCACAAAGCCCAAACGGCAACTTCACACCGGCATTCTTCGGCTTCTTCACAGCCGACCTCACCGCAGCCTCGACCCTCGACTTGAATGACTTCTCGCCGCCGGGTTGGACGAGCACGGTGACGACGCCGAGGGTGAGTCCCTTCTTCTCGAAGATCTGGATCCTTTTGCAGCAGATCAAGGAGCTATCCAGCGCTCCGGACATCGCCGGCCACGAGAGCGAGGAGCTACTCGCGAATGTCAGCTTGAAAGACACTCCTTCGTCTCCATCTTCGTTCTGAAGCTGCTGGACTTGCACCGCAGGGAGCTCGTCCAAGGTCGCCTGATCTATCAGTCTGACGTGGAGAAGCACCTCCTTCATCTCGAATCCCGCCTGCGAGTAGCTGCAAAAATGGAGAAAAAAAAGAAAGTGAGAAGCAATAGCCGGAGATCGCCGATCGGCGATTTTGCTTGAGGATCTCGCGAACCTGTTCGGGAGGGAATCGAAATGGCGGCGGATGTTTGAGATGAGGCGCTCGGGGAGCTGGCTGCCGGGGTATAGCTGAGTGAGATTCCGAACAACGGCGCCCCAGACGAGGCGGTCGATGCGGGCGCCGCCGGCGGCGGGGTCCCGGGCGGAGTCGAGGTTGAGGGAGTTCTTGATCGCGGCGAGGGCCCCGGCGAAGTTCCGGCCGAGGCGCTGCCACTTCTTCGGCGGCGCCGTCGGGGGGTGCGTCGGAGAAGACGAAGGAGAGGCCGCTGAGGGGGTGGAGGCGGAGGAGCGCGCCGAGGAAGAAGAGAAGGCCTCGGAGCGGTCGTGGGTCTTCATCAGCACCTGCTCGACCATGTCCTCGTCGGTGCTCGGGCGGCCGGACCAGCACTCCAGCGCCGCCGCCATCTTCCAATAAGCTAGCTGGAGAAGAGAGTGGAGAGGTATATATAAATGCGGGGCGGGGAGGGGAAGTGGTGGAGGTGGAGTTAATGGCGCATGTGATGTGTTGTTGTTCTGAGCTAAGGAAGATTGGAAGTCTGGAAGAGAGAGAAGTTACGAGTTACAAGGGGAGGTGAAAGAAACCGGGGAATTCGCGAGGTAATGGGAGGACTTTTATTTTGCTCACGAGAAAGAACGGGGCAACGTAGACCTTGACAGGAGTCAGACGAGTTCCATAACTCCGAAGGAGATGTCTTCCATTTTCTCCTGTCTGAACTCCGAAACCACGAATTTCTAAGAAAAACAGAAAATCCAGTAAACAGGGACGTCTTACGACTAATATTTCACGGGCCAAAAACATGATGCAAGACTAGGATTCCATGCCAACACAATTGTTTTTTTTTTTTTAAGATTTCCGTAGCGATACGATGACGGCGTGACGCTGATGAGTTTCCAACCAATTTATAAATATTTAGAAAATAGAGGGCGTTTTCGAGAAAATCGGCAAAGTAAAGGCTGCCATCTGCGGGGCCAGGAGACAGGCGGGGGTCAGTATCTTTAGCCGGCTTGCTTGGATGTGGAAACTAAACTGCCTCTTTGTCACCGATTCAAACATCCGTCGCTCTTACTGCATTTAAATCATATGGTTTTGTGCCTACTTTTAGCCATTTGTTCATTTAGCATAAAATTTGAAAAAAATAAAAAAAGTTTATTGGCGAAAAAATCGTGGTCCTTCGATTTACCGGAAGTGGCTTTTTATCGGATCGGATCAACCCAGAAGCGAGATTCGTCATGTGGATAGTGAAGTAGCTTCATATTATTATTCATGCTGTGGATAAGTGAGACGATGGATAAGAAGCATCAACGCAAACTCATGTTCGTAGCTTTTGTATTCAATAGAAAATCGGGAAAAAGCCACTTCCCAAGTCCGGTGCACTTGAAAAACAGTACACAACGGGCATCATCTCCGGAGCCGGTAGAAGTTTCTTCGCTTCCTCCATTTCACCATTGACTTGTAGAAGATCGATGAATCAGACACTTTCCGAAACGTAATCGATGCCTCCTGACAGAATTCTCGCTACTTGCTCGCAATAAAAACACGAACAAGTTGAGAATCCAAATCAAACAGAAGAGTTCGTTCCGAGACGACGCCGGTCGAAAGACAAAGACCAAACACAAAGATTGCTGTGTTTCTCCGCCGATGGAACACGCTACCCCATCGACAGCAATCAGTGTTCACTCTCTGCGCCCCGAACCCGCAGCAATGGCTCATAATTGTGTTTTTTCCCATAATGCACTTCTTGTAAGAATCCGCTGAGTACAAGGTTTAAAACGTCGATCGGTTTCCATAGCGATTTTACCAAGTTAATCTCTTCGTCCACTGAGAAAGCATGTGCTGCGACGCACCCGAGAGGGATTCTGAGAGAAGAAGTATAATATAATCTGTCGTCTACAGCAGAAGGAAGCCATGCATGTGACTTTTTTTGATACTTCCATACTTAAAAATTACTCAACCATATATGATAATGATGATGGTGATGATGGGGTTTTACGTTTTGACCCTGTAAAGATTCTGTTTGCAGAGAGCATACAAATCGTACCGACTCGTCTGGTGCTCACACGCTCCGGTGTGGGAGCCTTGCTGCCATGGCGCCACCAGAATGAAGCTGGAAGGACGGCGACATGTGCCTTTAATCATAAAGTTGATTGATTAGCTTATGGTTAGTTTAATCTAGTTGATCTTAATCATCTACTAATCAAGTTTTGGTGCCTGATGCTCCACGTGAGAGGGAACGTGCATAACATGGCAGCTCGTTGGACCTTGAAAGTCAAGGAAGTTCTGTGAGTCATGGAGCTCTCCGCTTGTTCGCTAATTAAATGGTAATTATTGGGGGGTAATATGTAAAGGTCTCTTTAATGCTATTGGGCCCAAGTTGAAGGCCATTTCAGTCGCACCGACAAAACCGGCATATTTGGGCCGAATCGGACTAGGCCCAATAGGCCCATTGCAAAAGCAGATCTGGAGAGTCCTCTTTCTCTTTAACGTTCAATGAAATTCCTTTGGAGTTCTCCAATTCCCATTTCTTGATCGTCTCCCATCGGTCTCCATCTCTCAGGGTGGTGCACTGGCGTCTTCCAGCAGTGCGATGGGGCGAGGGGAAGAGGAGGACGAAGAGGAGGAAGCCGACGACGCCTTGGAACAGGTTTCGCTTCCCTTCTCTTGCTCTGATTCCTCTAATCCCTGATCTTGAAATTGAAACTGATCAAGAGTCAAGAAAATTTTCCCCAATATTGCCGAGAAAGTTTGAATTCGAGATTTTATTATCCAGATAGGGAAACGGATTTTTAATTCCTTAATCATAAAATCCCTTTTCGGAGGTTTTGTTTGGAAGATTCTGAAAACCAGATTAATGAAACTCTTGGACGTAGAATATCAAGATTTTGTGGAGATCTTGTTTGCGTGATTTAGTTGTATATTGCGCGGTTGTGCTATAAAAGGTGGTTTGAGATACATTTTGGTTATGAACTTGAAAGATTTCTGAAACATGGCAGCCCCGGACAGCTTTACGGCTTTGATGACTTCAAGTGAAATGTAACTGATTATCCGTTATTGTTTTCTACAGCTTGAGGGCTTTGATGACTTCACTATTGCATCTGCATGGGAAAGGTAAACCACTTTCCTTGCTATGGAAAAGAAACTGGCTAATTTTACTAATATTTACTGTTTGATTTTGCTAGATTTGTATCTGAAATAGAGGCTGTTTGTCGATTATGGCTGGTTGATGGGCCAAAGAACTTGGTGGTATGTTGCTTGAATTTTTGTGTCCATAAAACTTCTTTAGGATATTTTATAAATTTGTTTTATATATCAAGTTTACATGTCCATGCAACAATAGCACAATTACCTCTTGGGTTATACCATTCTGCTGGCAGAATGTAGATGATAACTAAGGTTGGCATGGCTTTTTCCATTTCTCGACAGATGTGCATTCTACATGTAAACTATCAATGGACGAGCAGAACCCAAAAAAAAAAAAGAAAGAAAATGAACTAGCCACAGATTTTCTTTGAGATTGTGAATTTCCTGAGACACTGAATCTGTTGAGCCCAAGGCCTTGCCTAGTAAAGTTTCTATGTATATGATGAGCCAGGGGCCTACTTCTCAAAAAGTTCAGTCTAGTATAGGGCCAGGTCAAGGTCATAGTCTGCAGCTCTATTCAACAGTTAAAGACCTTTTTGCAACACTTGTGGCACACATACTTTTGCAATTGATTGCCTTTTTTGGTGGTAGAAACCAGTTATACTGTTGTGAGCATGTAACATATGCATCATCTCTTTTTGATAAAAAATTTTATACATCTGATGTTTCAAACACATGGTATTGTTGCTAAAATTCAGGAAAAAGGAGCTGAATACCTAGGTTATTCAAAGAATTTGTATAAAGTCAAATCTGAATTGAAGTATGGCGGTAAATATTATTACATGGAGTACTACTTCGTGACTATTACTGATGGTAATGCAACTTCTTGTGTCTTTATATTTATATGTTCATGAGATATAATGCCAACTCTGTTTTTTCTTTACGATACTCAAATACATGAATGCAGGCCCAACTTTGGAGTGGGATGACTTGCATAACATACAACTATCTTTTGGAGTTGATGAATTTCTGGTACATTATTGTTTCTTTTGTCATTTTTCCATCCCCTTTCACACTGACTCACAAAACTGTAGTCTTTTTGTTGATCTCCCAGCAATTTAATGTTCATTTCATGTACTGCTATAAGTAGCTTTTTTTTCCCATTCCCTATTGTGCTCATACTTCATGAATTTTCTTTTGTTATCGAACATGTCAGATGCTGAAACTTGTTTTACATGTGGCCAGATTATAGCACCCTTAACTGCTAGCGGTGTGATTCTTGATGCACCTGAGTCGAGCAAACTCCTAAGTGCTGTAGCAATTGCTTTATCAAATTGTGGAAGGTTAGCTTAGTTTCTAAGTTTGCAGTATTCATTCAAACTACGTGTCTTTGTTAAACAAGAGCAATTTCTTTTCTCTCTTCCTGGCTTTGTTGCATACTAATTTGACATGTAAAGTTTCTCTTTGATTCTACTTCAAATTCATCAGACTTAGTATCTGTGTTTTTAACATGCCCTCATATGTGTTTAGTTTTAGGAAAAATTACTTATACACCTGACAAAAGTTTTTTATAACTGTTCAGCCCTTACAGCTTTTGGAATCCACTGTAATGTCCTAGATTTCAAACTACTTAGCTTTTAACACTTTTGATTAGAAAAATCAGGTCACTCTCTAAAGTTTTTGTTTTATCTTTCCAAAATTTTGTTTTCTCTACTAATCAGTTGTTCCTCTGAAAATTTACAGTTTATGCCTTTTCTGATTATTGAATTTGCCTTTGTTTTTAGGTCTCACTCTTTACAATTTTAGTTTTAACTTTCCAAAATTTTTTTATTTCTATCACCATTAAATTTTTACCCTTTAAAACTGTTTTCTCTCTTAATATTGCAACACTTTTATTTTTATTTAAATTTATTTATTTTGTTCAAAATTTTAAATGGAGAAAAAAATTGAAAGATATAACGAATACTTTGAAGAGTGAGAACTAAGGTTGAAGGTCCTTAAATATTTAACCTTCTATTTTTAAAATTGTTATTTTTGAAATTTTAATAGTTCTTCTTGCCCAGTTTTAGTGGCAAAATTTAATGTTTTCCTTTTCCTTATTGAAACTTAATATTTTTCAAATTTTCATTTTTTTGTCCTCAGTGTTAGTTCTCATGCTTTGTTATTTTCCTTATTTCTTTTGAAATTTTTGGTTGCAATCAGTCTCTTCAATATGATTTTCACTTTAGAACTAGTTATTTCTCTTTTAATATTTTAGGCTGTTTTTATTAAAATTTGATTTTTTAGAATTTCATGTTTTCCTTGATTTCAACTTTTATGGCATCCCTAAACAATTTAGTTGTTCAAGATTTTATGATTTTCTTCTAACATTTCAACCTCATGTTTTGTCCAATACTATTATGATCATGTTTTTTGAGTATCTAGGTTCAAATGTGATTGGATCAATCTCTGTATTGCAGTAATTGGCCTGCATTTGTTCCAGTTCATGATCCTTCACGCAAAGCATATATTGGTGTACAGAGCACAGGGACAATTTTTACAAGACGATTTGATGCTGATAGGATTGGTAGCCAAGTTCCTATCAGGCTCATGCATATGGAAGGTCTTTATGAATTGTTTGTCTCAAAATTTGTAAGTTCTGCAACATTGGCTAAACTTCTTAATGGAACATGCAAGCTGTTTTCATTGTACGCAACATCATATGAACCTCATGGGTGTAGTATCTGAGCGTCTTGTGCAATTTCCTTCATGTTTATATAACGATTTGGCTCCTGCCAATCACATCATAAACTCTAGACTGTTGAACCTAAGGTGTTTGTTTGAAGGGTAGATGATATTGATATCCATGTATAAGAATGTATCTTGTACACTGCATTATTTTGTAATCGCAAATCATGTTCATTGTAAGTTACAACGTAAGGTGTTAGTCAATGATAACATTTATGGTGACGAGTTGTTACCATCAGGAGATAAGTAGGGGCAAAACTGGAGAGTATGGCTGTGAAACTGCCAGAGAATGCCCCTAGTGTGAGTCAGCTATGGCTGTAGAAAGCACTAAATTTAGAAGCTGGGGAAACAAGGAAAAAGATTCACAACTTCCAGCAGTTATTTGGGACAAGAAGCAGAGTTTCAAGAAACACTTGATGGGGCTTGTTAGTTCACAAGGATTGCCAGTGATTAGAATTTCAGACACCAGAACATATGTTACCCTGCTGAGTCTTGGTGATTAGTGCGTGTTGTCAATGGTCTATCTATGGTTGACTGGTGATATATTGCTCATATTTCTGATTAGCACAAAACTTAAGGTGCAAGTTTTTAGGAATTCATCTTCTGCTCGTGAGTGGTAATGTATTGTTCAAATCTTCAGTTATTACAAATTAGGTTACAAGTTTTTAGAAATTTATCTTCTGTTTGATTTAAATATTCAGTGTTGGTGGAAATTTGTGCCATCTAATTTATCGCCACCATTTTAGGAGCTCCTGTGGTGAGTTTACCATAAAAAAATGTTTTCTATTAGCGAAAGCTATGGAAAGTGATGTTGAGATCAGATGTTAACAACTTATTGATATGATGACAAGGCTCTGATACTCAAATCATTGCTAAAAGATTGTCCAGAAATTTGATCAAGTATCTGGGCTTCTTTACAAGGGTAATTATGTTGCATAGCTCTCATGGTTTGCATAACTTTGTATGCACTGCACAATTATGGAGTTCTTCATCTATGATTCAACAGTGTAACAATGAGTACCGTGAGGACATGTATTCAAGTATCTTTGCTATTATATGTTTGTGCTTTGATTTTCCATCCATACATATAGACCTATAAGGCTGTCTAATTTTTTTCTTCCCCTGTTGCTATTATTATTTGCTTGTTTGGGAATAACACTTGCATTCTATTTCTTTCCTATCATCAGTCAACTAATTGATTTCAATAATCCATGCAATACAAGTTTCATTTACTGATTTCCAGTGTTTATATAGATTTGATCATTCTTTTAGCTAATTTGGCCTTTAGATGATTCCCTTGTATGTGTTGAAGGTTGAATTTTTTAGATTTATCATTCTATTGCAAGGTTCCATCAAATAGTTTGTTTTGAACAAATATTTGCAATGTGTCCAACAGCTTGGTGGGTCCATGTTCTAACTAGTACATTATTTGCTTTCCAGTCATTTTCCTCATTTGAACACCCAACAAAGAACGTGAATTTTAGAATGAAGCTGACATACAGAACTCCTCCATTTGATGATGACGAAGATGATGTGGAGACTGCAGGATCTGAAACTAAAGAATCAAGGGAAGATGCTGATGATTTTAGCCACATTAAAGCACAATGGGATGATGGTTGTCCTTGGTCGGAGTGGTATTCTGCTGATGATCCCATTAAAGGTATCCTCTTTTCTTGTTGTTGAAATGTGGGAGAATAATTTTCCATATAATGAGTTATTTATTTGTCTTACTATTGAATCACCTGCGACAGACATTAATGATATAGTATTTTAGGCTTCGAGTTGATAGCCATTTGGTCAAGGAAGACTTTTGAGAGTTCTATGGAGATGGCAGAACTAGAAAATGCCTCATGCTTTGATGCTGATAAGTGGAGTCTCTACCCTGTTATTTCTCAGATCATGTAAGAATTTACAACACAATGCATGTAAAGTGACTTGCAAATTCACTATCACTTACTATCTTTTTTCATTTGACAAATACTAGTATCTTCTATTGAACATGCTCGACATTGTTTTTAACATTGTACAGTTTTGCTAGAATACAAATTTGCTCTCTTCCAACATATGCATGCTTTTTTGGTCACATGGTGCCTTCAAACAATGTGATTTGTTGGGAGTACATTTTTTTGCCATGTCTTTTTTATTCCATTCCAGAAATTTCTTTTAGATATTTCTCTTATGAAAGAAAGGATTCAGTAATGAAAATAAACAATCACTTTGATTAATTTTTGTTCTAACAGTTCAGAGGAAGGTGTTTGTTGGACTGATGATTAATATAAGTTGTAGGACTGATGATTCTGTTGGCAAGTTTGTTGGCTTTGCATCTCAGCTAAGTCTTTTGGTTGGTGCTTTGGATATGTCTTTTGAGGCCCAGTTTTTGGAAGATTTTGTGTCAGGTGGAAACTTTGTTATTCTATTGTAATGGTTAATATGACTAGATAGTAAAATAGTACTCAAGCCTAATATTTTGTTTGTGTATGCTAGACAGCTGAAAACCTGGGCTCTGATCATTCTAAGCCTTCAGTTGTTATTCCTCCTCCATCAGTTCGGGATCGTGTTCTCAAGGAGCTATTCCATGATGGTACCATCAGATGTTCTGTCTAGTTTATTGTTTGAGTTCTATTGATCGTATCTAGTTGTCATAAGCATGTTTCAATTGCATGTTAAGATTCATGCTGCTAGTGGCTAGCAGTAGACAATGATTTTGGTTTACTTGATTTTGGCATTGGAATATCTTGACAGATTAATTAGTGGCTGAAAAATGTAATGGTGAGAAAGTCCATTAGTGGCAGGTCAATGCTTGTTGACAGTTTTTGTATAGTTCGGCCATGTCATTGAATGATCATCACTGTTCACTTCTGTGAAGTGGCACTTGTATTAAGATCCAGAACATTAAAATACTCCTAGGGTTAATTCTTGAACTTCCCATCCATGTAACTGGAAGAGGGACATTGCCCCTTTGGACTCTGGTTCGAGAATGTTTAGTGAAAATAAAGAGTTATGGTTCTGCTTTAATTCTTGTCTTCCATTTGGATGTCACTTGTTGCTTATCGAGGCAAGTTTATCCCACTGTCAATATACTGGTCAGCAAATATGCTATGTAATTATCGCCTTATTTTATTAATTATATCCTCAACTAGTTCCTTGCTTTCATCAGTTTTTGTAGCCTTCTAATTGATTTCTAACCTGTTCTACATATTTTATTTTGATTGGCCACTATCCTCTGAGATCACTTGCCTTGTAACTCAGTTCAAATTTGTTTCTGTTGCTAACTTAGCAGTTCTGGTGTCAATAACTATTCAGTTATTGATTAATCCCTCTTGCTAACCTAAGTGAGATTCCCTTCCCTTCATTCCTTAAAATCAATGTCAGTCATATTGATTTTTTTTTTTTTTTGATTAATTGCTTGATGACTGCAAAATTGTGTGGTTCTCTTCTTGCATCTCATTCTCTTTCCTGTCCTCTTTGTTTCATTTAATTGGTTCTTGTGGTACAAAAATCCTTGTTTTGAAGCTGTTAGAGATTGATATAGTCATCTGATTGGCTGTGATGGAAATTTTGTCATGTTACATCCTTTTGTTTGTTGTTGAAAGCTATATAGAAACACACTTATATATCATATTTTGACTATGTAATGCATCACTATGTCTATGTCATGCTATTAGTTTGTTAATTGTTGATATAACACCTAGGATGGTATCTTAATATAGGACTTAAAATATATGTATCCTGTTTCACCTCAATTTCTAAACCTTTAACAGTTGTTAGTTAGTAAATATGCTTATGAACTAAAATGTGAACATTTTGAGCTAGATGGTATGAGGAAGGTCACAAAAAAAAAAATAATTTTTGTTTGGGAATCCATGTATATGATGGTAATTATTTGATTATAGTAAAAGGAATGATGAAAAATCAGCATAATGATATGGAATTTGTGGGATACAACTTGAGAAGTCTCTTTGGCTTCAAGATGGCCCATAATAGGTGTTGCTGGCGAAGGATCCACAAGCTTGATCCCGAGCAATTTCAATCTACTCGGCTTAGCTTAATGTTAATTACAGCACAGTTTGTTTATCTACATACAATTGTTTTCACTCTTCCTGATGTGCTTCATGACTGATTGGGTAAATTATACTTCCTTGAACAGGTGCTCAAATATCAAGTAGTTTGGAGTCTGAAAATAAAAATTCTCGAGCTATCAAAGGCGCTCCACTAGAATCTTTATTTGCTCAATTCTGTTTGCAGTCACTTTGGTTTGGCAATTGCCATGTTCGTGGTTTGTACCAGAGGAGAATTCACTCTAATTTCCTAATTCTGCTTTTCTGAATTGATTTGGCCTTCTTCTATGTCAAACATTTGAAATAGACTTAGATTTTAACCTTTCAAATGCTGTTCACTGTTCTAACTGTGTTGGTTTTGTTGGTTTTAGCAATAGCGACACTTTGGATTGAATTTGTAAGAGAAGTTCGTTGGTGCTGGGAGGAAGCACAGGCACTACCAAGGATGTCAACTGAATTGGACATTGACCTCTCTTCTTGTCTGATACATCAAAAACTTCAGCTGGTATGACACATCTTTATTACATTGTTACCTGAGTTGTAGGAAAACTTTACTCATGTATTTCCTTACTGGTATTACCTATGCCTTGCATCCATAAGTACCACTTTTGTTCTTCATGAGTGTTGGGCCATTGCCTGATATGACCTTAATGAGTGATGTGTATTACTTCCATTGTGGACTTTTTTGTGGAACAGTGGTTGGTAAGTTTTGTTTATCCATTTTCTGAAAATATTTCCTTTTTATGTTATTGTGACTTTATATTCATATTTCTGTATATGTTTAGTTTGTCCTCTGTTTAATCCAAATTTTGACATATACCAAGAATTACTATCAATGATCTTTATGTCTTTGGCTACTGATATAAGTAGAAATATATCACTATTACTCTGGTGTAACTATTAAAGAAATTAGGTTTCTTGAGTCTTTCCTGTTTTTTGCCTGCCAAAGAATCTAGTTAAACATTTATAATTATGCTGATGGTGAATCTCTATCATAGAACTGTACTCTGGAAGTCTCATAAATTTGCCTTCTGTTCAAAGCACCATACATTAACCCAGTTTATCATTGCATTGTTTCAGTTATCTTTCTTGATATTTCCTTATTAATGACTGAGTATGCAGTTAGCCACATAAGATCTTTTGATGTTCTTATGTCTTCAGCTTGCTATCTGCATTAGGAAGAAGAGTTCACTTATGCAAGAGAATAACACTTCTGTTGAAAGCAGTAGCCAAAGATCTGGTGATGAGGTATCATTTTCTATATGATGGGCCTAGCTTGTTTGCATCATGTTTTCTTGTATTTTTCTTAATTAGTTTACCACATTTTAGAATTCACAAGCGTCTCTTTATATTCTCACTTTGTGCTCTGATCTGTATCACAGGGTTTTGCTGAAGTTGAAAAAAATCAATTACAGGATTTGCCACAGAAAAAAAATGTAGAAGATAAATACAGTAGGTAAATTAAGTCTGTCTAAGTAATTTTCTTTTCTCTTAAGTTTCTTTAACTATATTTCACCCTTGTCCATACAAAGACACCCAAGATAGCTTAGAGTTACTCAGATATCTTTTTCTATCCTGTTTATTGAAACTCAGTCCTTTTAGTGGCAATTCATGAACCTTCAATTTATTTGATGCTGCCTTGTTACATAAGTGTGTGGCAGCTGTGTCCCCCAATAATTTTTTTTTGTTTGCTTATTCTTGTCAAGAATTCAACTGCTTCCAAATGCATATAATTCAGAACTCTGATGCACCCAAACAAAACTCAGTATATGGTTAGAAAATAAAATGGGAGAGCTGCAAAGAATATGTCTCCTTGATGTTATAAAGGGAATTTTATTCTATCTGAATAGTAGCTGAAATCTTTTAACTCGTTACTGTAGTTCTTTTGCTATTCATAAATTATCATTGTTTTCTTGAATTCAAGTTATTGTGATGGTTCATTCTACTTTAATCTATGCTTGTTATTGTTGTTGGCATGATCTTTTTTTCCCCATCTGTTCCAAGTACTTGTGGGCCATTAACTGAAATTGTGCTATTTATTCTGTTTGCTGATTGTTTGTTTGCAGTTCTCTCAAATCTAGTGGAAGCCTTTTTGCAGAAGGAACTGACAAAAGTCTTGATAATGATTTGAAGTCTACATTGGCTTCTTCAGATGTGCAAACAGTAGGTCATGTCAGGAAGGGGTCTGCTCGAATTGCAGGAAATATGATGCTTTTGCATTCTTATCAGAAAATGCATGTTCCTTACACTCAGGTTTCCTGATCATTTCTCATCTCCAATGCTTGCAATGTTAAACTTAGCTCCTTGTCAGACTACCCTTAGTAGCTCTCAACTTGTAGGATCCACCTATTATGACAGAAGACATGCATGAAGAAAGGCTCCATGCAGCTGAAGCTTGTGGTGATACATTTGTAAGCTCATTTATCTTTGTCTTTATGGCTAATTGTGAAGGGTTCTTTGTAAAATGATACAGCATTATGTTGGCAGCTAGTAAGTAGTTTTTCTGGATGCACTGCCTTATAAATTTGGAAAAACAATTCAATGAGTATATTATCATTCTTTCAATTCTAATAGGCAGTTTGCTGTTTTGCTGATGTCACCTATCATTTCATAACTTTATACTTGTCTTCATTTTTTAATTATGACTGGTGGAAACAATAATGGTGGCTATTGTTGCAGAGCATCTCTGGACAGTTGGAAAAAGAAATTCTCTTATCTGGTATGATTCAAGAAGATTCTTCTTCAAAAACTTGTCATATTCTTAACCATGTTTTGTCTCACTTCTAAAGACTTTGAGATGATTGACATTGAAATAACTTTATATGGTTTCAGAAAACAAATTTTCTTTCCTTCTTTGCACTTGTCTTTCACATTGGCCAGTGATTTTCTCCTTGCGGATTAATTTATAATTCTTTCATCCTATTTGTGTACTGGCAAAACAATCCGAAGAGCTTCAGTTAATAAGTTATGATGCCATAAAGTGCTTTTGGGTTTTATCTGTGAAGAACAGTGGTTTCTTTGATGTCTCTTAAACCTTCTATAAAATGTACTCCAGTGTGCAACATCTTCTGTTTTTGGTTTCTTGACCTTCAGGTTTGACCACTAGGTAGTTTTGGATTGCATGCTTTTATTGGAGGCCAGGTCAATGATTTCCTTTTTGCTTTTCTTTTCTTTCCTCATTCCCAAATATTGAAATGTTCAACCCCCCCTGCCCAGTTTTGGGGGCATTGAATCTCCTCATATGCTTGGACATCTATTATGAAGCATGAGTGAATTGAGGAGTTTTGGAATTTTAGTTAATGATTTTAAGTAGTTAGCATGTTTTATGCACTTGTTTAAGGATAAGTGATCTTCTAGCAATGCCTTATGATGGATTTCTGATTGAGCATAATCATGTAGAATGATTTAATAAGTGCTTTCCCATTTCTGATGACATTTGAATAGCTCTATCTGACACTGATATTCTCAATATGTGAAACTAGATATGTCAGCATTTAAAGCTGCAAATCCAGATGCAGTTTTTGAAGATTTCATACGGTGGCATTCGCCCGGTGACTGGGAGAGTGAAGAAATTCAAGGTACATCCACTGCTAACAATGAGGAATCTGAAAGAATTAGCTGGCCCCCTTGTGGGAGACTTTCACAGCGAATGTCTGATCATGGGAATTCATGGCGGAAGATTTGGAATGATTCTTCAGCTTTGCCAGCCTCTGAGCAGAAGCCTCTTTTTGATCCAATTAGAGAAGGAGAAAAGGTCCTTCACCTACTAAATTATGTTTGTCATTGTACTGTTTTCTGCATTTGAGTGGAAGTCTTCAGTGGTTTCATTCACCATCCATGATATTATACTCTGAGTTCTTAAACTTGAAAGGCATATTTGTCTTTTGTGCATTTGAGAGCATTATGACGTGCTACCTGGAAGGCATCTCTTGTGTGACTAATGAGAAATATCTAACATTGTTTTCATAGGATGGTCCAAAATCAAATAATATCATGTAAGAAATATGTTGCATTATTCTTGGAAGAACATGACCTGTCCTCTTTACCATGTTGTTTATCTGCTTATACATCTAAGTATTACAGTTAATCTTAAATGTTCCTTTGTACAGGTGCTTCATTACCTAGAAACTTTGAGGCCACATCAACTGCTTGAGCAAATTGTGTGCACAGCTTTCAAAGCATCAGCTGACATTCTCAATGAGACTTCATTTGGTGATTTTCAACTCATGAAAACAAAATTGAACCAGCTTTACCTTACCCTTGTATCCACTTTGAAGATTTTGCAAGGTATGTGGATCAATATAGAAAATATTATTCAATGGCTTTTAATCTCATAATCAGACCAGCTGAGCTAACCAATTTCCTTTTAGTTTTCTCTGTCATGAGCGATAAACCTCTTCCTGAATCTCCTTTCTATGTTAGTGTGTTAGCTTGGACAATTTATTTTCTTTATTATCTCTATTCCAATTGTGGCAAGTTGCTACTGGACCTAATATCAGATGAGAGGTTCAATTTCTTTTTCTCCATCTTCAATTGAATGCAAGCAATGGATGATAAACGACTTACAAATATCAAGATTGTGTTCTGTCATTATTTGTGGATGTTGATTATGGTGGCACTATGGCAAGCAGATCAAACTTAAACCATCACATTTTCATGACAGTTTGGCATTCCAGAATAATGATTTTAGCATTTTTGCAGTGAACCATCAGCATGAAAAGGCTGAGTGGATTGAGGACTTGAGACAGTTGTGTCTTGTTTTTGGAAACATCGAGAAGCTTCTTTTTCTTGCAGCTTCCCTTCATCGTAAGCTGGCAAATGCCCCACGTCTTTCTGAAGCAATTTTTGGCGATTATTTCAACTTTTATCTTCCCAAATTGGGAAGTGGTTCATCAAATATCTACAAGGACAAGGTATTCTTAGCTTACTTAGATTACCAGTATGGATTTACTGTTGTTTATTTAGGATGTTAATGGCACACAATTTGCATGCAGTTGATTATCAACCATTTGTTTAAATAGTGAAACAAAACTTCCTGTGTTGTTAATGCTAGACCCTTTTAAAGATTAGGTGCATACATACATCTAGGTCTGTAGATATACAGTTTTGTAATCTTTTAGCTTCAATTTGACCATCTGTAATATGACATCACATAGATTGTTTGTTTATTTCATTTTAGTGGTTCTAGAGAGGTTCACTCCTGAAACTCAGAAATGCTAATCTCAGTCTTTCTAAATACCTTTCCAGAATAAGACCCCATGTCCAAATCTTGTTGCTGCCAATAAAAAACATGATTGAGACCAGGATTCATTAGCTAACTGCTGCTATGATTCAAGTGTAACATTTCTCTAATAAAAGGAAACTAAGCATCACTCTTCTCATGCACTGCTGAAAAAGGAAAGCCTATATGTTTATGCAATAGCACTGATGTTTTCTTCTCTGTTCTCTCTTTTCTTGTCATTGATCCTGCCAGAAGTTCAACTCTAAGCAAAAGGTGAATGCAAGCGAGAGGCAGTCTGTGGCAGATTTGTTTCCCCCACCCACTGCCAACCAGTCATGGAGGAAGGTTTTGAGCATGGGCAATCTTCTTAATGACCACGAGCCAATTCTAAGGGAGATCATATTCACGGTCTTTGACAGATTGGGCTATAGTCAGTACGGAAGCAACAATTCGTGGGGTCATGCTGATGAAATTCAGACTCATCGAATGTATATCTGTGGAACTTCCAATGATCTGCAAATTGCTCTGTCTGTGACATCTTGGGATTAATTGCTGTCTTACTAGGATCTGCCTTGCATATTGTGGTAGTGGTGATTACTGCACTTGGCTCATGGTCAATATTATCTGGTTGTTAAAAGTGGAGTGGCGGCATGTTGGCTTCCAGCATCAAGCAAAAGATGGATCAAGTTGATTGTCAACTGGGCACCAGATAGTGATATGTGCAGGCACTGGTTTTATTAAAGTCTACAAACCATTGCCATTATAGTATTTAAATGGATGTCTTTTGGGTAGTGATTGTTGCTGTCATTGTGGCTTCTAGTTATCATATCAATGGAGCTTAGTGGCCGGAATGACATTTGATTAAGGATAAGCAAATGTTTCTTCACAATCTCAGGGAATTGTAGTCCTATTTCATTATTCATAGCAGCAACAGAGCTTCTGCTGCTGCTGGTGAGCAATAAAATGTGCAGATATGTTAATTGCTTTTTGTATCATTTTCTGCAAGTGCTTTGGCAAAAAGTGGATATTATCTCATCGCAAAATTCAGGAGACACAAAAATTTATTCATGGTCTATCTACAGAGATTCTGCAAACCATGATCTATTTGCCCAGGAATCACCATTGAAACTTGAAACCAAGGATTATCTGCTATTCGGGTCTGGTTTGGAGGGCATTAGATCAAGGTACAAGCTAATGATGATTTTTAAATCTCCATGTTCCTTGCATTTGTTTTTTTAAAATCCTGTTGGAACAATTATTATTGTACCACATATGGAAAAACTGAAGAAAACGCTTAATTATCATCATGACTCGCTTGTAATGGGCAGCATTTTTTTACCCATCGATTCTCTTTATTCAAGCTAGTGTACTCTGATGATATAATGGGTATTAGACTTTTGAAACCTTTGGTTCAACATAGCGGGATTGATGTCCCAAGCAAGCAATTTGGTCGTGGCGAACCTTCCCAGTGATACTGTTTGTTCAGTTCAAGGATAATCCTGAGATGTCCCAAGTTTTGTAGCATGGGATATTCTCCGGTTACCCCCAAACCAAGCAGCAGGAGATGATATAATGCAGGCACCATAAAGAAGAAACAAGCATGGTGGGATGCTTAAAGCGCAATCCAAGTTGGCAAAATATGTTCTCACTTTCGGCAGATGAAATAGAATACATCGGTATGTTGCTTGTCGTCCCCACTCATTCTTTTTTATGGCAGCGTGTTAGTCTTGTTTGGACCTGACTGATTTTCTTAGACAGCGAGCACTTGGAGTGGTCTGCTGGGTGAGGCGCCAGTGTCTGTCCCACCGCCGTAGGCAGCAGCGCATCGGCATGCAAGTTGGACGAGGTACTACTACCTACCTCGTTAACTATATCTAGGACTCTGTAGTTCCCCCTATTAAACTCATTGTGATTGGAACCCACCTGAAGACGGAACATGGAAGCCATGAGCTGATGATGATTTGAAAGGGTGATGGGGCCGGAGGACCCCTGAAGATCAAGACAGGGGTCAAAGATAATTCCTTATGCATTCATGCATTGCACCTGGAGCGGCTTTTTTGGTGAGAGGCCTATCTCAGTACGACAAATCGGCATCTCTCCTCTGTTCGGATATTGAGAGCGTGAAGGAAATGGAAAGCGAAAGGAGGCAAGAAGAGTGCTTAGCAAGGCATTTTCCCGGTCGGTTCTGTTTGTCCTTTGGTATGTCAATAGTCATCATTATTATGTGCCTATTGCTGTTGGCAAGGGCCCTCTTCCCCTTCACCTTTCCCCGGAGGGCACCGTTGTTGGATTGGTTTCCCAACGTCTGAATGCAAACACCGAAGAGGCAACCATAGCAGCTTGAGCTGACTTATGGTTGAACTGTCCTGTGAAACTTCATCTTTACAATCCCTCGCAGGATCCTTAAGCCTGGGTTTGTGCTTGTCTTTGGGGTGCTTTTATGTTTATCCTAGAGCAGATTCCGTACTGATCTTTGTGCTTCCGATCATGGAAGGCGAGTTGGTGTGACACTAACAAAATGTCCTACATGGAATGGGGATTCTAGAGGAGAACTAAATATGTTTTTTTTTTTTTTTTTTCTTCTTTTCGAGTGAGACAACAATGGCTGATGGGATGACAGTGTCATTGTATCTATACAAATCTTCGGGATATCGTAATTTGAGAGAGGGAGACAAAATAGAGTGCACATATCAATTCGCTCCCTGCTGGGCCTAAAAATTCAGCTGTCGCATATAAAAAGCCGATGTGGTCTCTCGTAGCCCGCTCTTATTGCTTTAGGGCTCAAATGATTGAAAGGAATCCCTTGTGATGTGGTGGGCTCTCCATTTGCTTAGAAGCATATTTAACAACAAAACCAATTCGAATTAAAAGTGGTGATTGCTTATTGAAATTGTTTGTTGGCATTGGATTCGCGTGCTTTCTGTTTTACTTTAATAAATTGATAGATTAATAAAAAGAATTAGGGTAAGAGAACACCCATGATGCACAGCCATATGATAATATGATTATTATTTATTTTTGCATGAAGCCGTACGATGAAACCACCGCAATTTGAAGTGGGTTGCTTCATAAATAAATATTTATAAATGAGGATGGTGGTGAAGGGCCATTTATTTTATTTACTTATTTATTTATTTTCTTCTAGATGGCTTGCTTTGTCTTTCTCGTAAACTATGTTGCTCGCTGTCCTGAAAGTCCCAACCAACTTTGCTTTGTCATCTCTAAAGAGTTTCTTTGCGGGTGAACCCAATTCTGATTCCTCTAACGCTCTATTTTACTTGCAATCCAAGCACTCTTTTTTTTATTAAGTAATTAATTATTCTTAATGCATCAAATGAGAGTGCTCGAGATATTTAGACTGCGTTTGGTTGTAATCAGCATCAGAATCATCCTGTTTTGACCGTTTGGTTCAAAATAGTCAGAACCAAAAAAATAACCAAATTAGCTTTATATTATTTCAAAAAAAAGATTACTATACTACTCTCACATTTATTCATTCAGATACTGTTTGGTTCGGAATTAAAATCATGATTATAATTAAAATTAGTAATTCACTTTTGTAAACTAATATCTTTTTATCAAAATTAATATTTCAATAATTTAAAATTCAAAAAACTATTTAATTTTTTATAATAATTTAATGTAATAACAATGTAAAATAAGTAATATTAATTTTATAAGAAAAAAAAATTCTAAAATGAGCTGATCCTGATCTTGATTTCAAACCAAATGAGGTCTTAAAGTTCAACAAAATAATCTATCTAAGGATATAAAGATTTAAAAAAAATTTAAACCATTCACTAATTAGACTAATATCTAAATACTAAAAATTTGACCATATTATTTTTTTATGCTTTAGTATTAATCTTGAACTTGAGTTTGATTTTAATTTCGAACTAAACAGTGCCTTACACTTTGTTCAGAAACATTAGAGTTCAAAAAATCAAAATCTTTTTTTTTTCTCGAATTCTAAATTTAACTCGAAAATGATCATATAAATATGAAATGGTCCTAATATTTTTTAACATTTTAAAATATATTTTATGTAATAATGTTGAAAGAAAATGATGGGAAATGACACGAAGCAGTAGGGGTTCATGAGTTGTACGAGAACGAACACGAGAAAAGGCGGGCGTTAGGAACTTTATAGGACGGGTAAGTAATCATATGATTGGGAAACCGAACCCGAACCCGGAATCCGATGAACGGATCTGAAAAAAACACCCGCACAGTACCCGCTTCACGTGATCCTTTTTTTTAGCCCAAACGGGTGGAGGGGGGAGTAGCTTTTGTTGGGGTCATTTCAGGAACATCATCCCGTAAATCTAGGGCAATGCATGCGTCGGTGATTCATCGTCAAATCGCTGTTAGCACAACCAAAAGAGAATTACTCACTTAATCCGATATCACTAATCGTTGATTTCTCTTAATATAAAACTCCAGCGGCACATAATTTATCGACAAGATATATTTATGTGTTGCTTGATTTGATTCGAGTCTTTTTAAGTTTTCCAACGCAAACCATCGCCAGATGGAGACGTCTCACCAAATTTTTTTGGCATCTTTTTCTCTAAACAGGATCGATACTAAAACGAGACAAATCGTAATTCCTGTTGTTCCGCGAATGGAAATTGAACAACAATTAGTTTCTCTTATTAAGTTTTAATTAAGATTTTGTTAACTTTCGTTCATCATATCATTATGCGAAAGCCAAGCAAGTAATTAACCTCCTCTGGTTCTAAGGTTAGGGTTAGGGTTAGGGTTTCCTCCTCTCTCGAGTGATTTATGGATTATGTCTAGCGTTTAATTTCCTTTTGTAAGCTAATTTTAATTATAAGTGATTTCATCGTTTTTGTTGGTTATCGGCCACCGTAAACGACCAAGCGAGATATATCAATATCATGCTGACCAAATTAATACCGAAGGTCAAATGCTAATATCAATATACGATAAAAATACATCTACAAATTGCAAAAATACTTCATTTGTTAGTAATTTTGCCTATTTTTGACTGCCATTTTTGTCGTATTTTTCTCAGCCGTCAGTCATCGTGGATCACCAAGACAATAATACGAGCGGCACACCAATTTTTTTCCAAAAATATATACCGATACCAATACGGATATCGATACCAATACGACTTACACCCGCAACACGAAACACGTAGACCCCACACCCCTGATGGGCCACCACGTGAGCGCCCCCACACTCTCATTCATTTCATTGACTCCATTCCTTCCACTAAACCGCTCTCCCTCCCCCTCCTCCCTCCTTCCTCCTTCCTTCCCCTTCTCTCCGCTCCCGAGCCACCTCCAATCCTTCCTTCACTCCCAAACCCTAAAATCCAATCCCCTCTTGCATGGCCTCGGGCCCCTCCCCGCCCCGGGATCCCCCTTCTTCCTCCTCCTCCCCCGCCGCCACCGCTGTCCCCCACTCCCCATCCTCCGACCAGCCGCCGCCGCCGCCAGCACCTCCTCCTCCTCATCATCATCCGCCTTCTTCTTCCTCATCTTCCACGCAGCAGCTCAGCCGCTACGAGTCGCAGAAGCGACGGGACTGGAACACCTTCCTCCAGTACCTCAAGAACCACAAGCCGCCGCTTACTCTACCGCGCTGCAGCGGCGCTCACGTGATCGAGTTCTTGAAGTACTTGGACCAATTCGGGAAGACCAAGGTGCACGCCGCCGGATGCGCCTACTTCGGCCAGCCCAACCCGCCGGCGCCCTGCGCGTGCCCTCTGAAGCAGGCCTGGGGCTCCCTCGATGCCCTCATCGGCCGGCTTCGCGCCGCCTATGAGGAGAATGATGGCAAGCCGGAGACCAACCCTTTCGGTGCTCGGGCGGTGAGGATGTATCTTAGGGAAGTAAGGGAGAGCCAGGCCAAGGCTAGAGGAATTCCTTATGAGAAAAAGAAACGGAAGCGACCTCCTCCGGCCGCTGCCGCAGCTCTTGGGCAGACTTCGTCAGAGGCAGCGGCAGCGGGAGGAGGAGAAGCTTCTTCTTCTCCAGCTCCTTCTGCCGCTGCTGCTGCCACCACCACTGCCACTGCCATTGCCAGCGATGTTAGTGGCAGTGCTAGTGCAGCTGAGGGTGCTGGTAGTTCATCCGGGGCTACGAAAACGGCGGCGGCGGACGAGGAGGGTAGTGGCGAGCCGGCGAAAGGTTCTTTGGGTTCTTGAGTATAGATTCTCTCTTTTATCTTTTTTTTTTTTTTGGTTTGATTTTTTCTTGGATTTATGGTGTTAGTACGAGGAGATTAGGGTTAGGGAGATAGGAATATATGGTAGAATTGGCGCCAGTGAAGAAAGAAAACCAAATTCAACCAGAGACGCAAGGGATTATGATCCTCTCCAATTCTTGATATTCTTGCTTTTCATTCATGATTTTGATATGATCCGAATTCGGTTTAAACTGGATGGTTCATTGTTAAAGAGAGAAACAAAAAAAGAAAAAGAAAAAGAGAGAGAGAGAGAGAGAATGTTTTTCACTATAGTGTTAAAGCAAATCATCCTGTTGAAATATTCGTCATTCTCTCTCTTTAAGGAACATGATGGAGGAAGCATTCTTATTTTCATCTTCTCCAAAATTTTTTATCTTTTTTTAATAAAATTTTTATTGGCACATAGTACTGACAAGAATTGAGCTATTTCTTTAAATCTTTGTCCATTTCAGCAATGCTTTACTTATTATTTTTCCTCTGAAACATATCGTCTTTTCTGGCAAAAGAACCCTAGAAACACACTGTAGAGTATCATTCATTCATTCAACTTCAGAGCACGTACACGAGTTCACAAACAAGACCTAATGGTCCCCTGCAAAATCTGAATTTTGAACAGGAATGGATTCGCCGCACGTGCATTGCATCGGATCTGAGCTTGCTCTTATGCTCTTTCTCTGCAAACAGAAAAAAAAGAAAGCCAGAAATGCACGAAACGATCCGGTGCATTTGGTCTCTAGATTGGATTGAACATCTCACATCGAAAGGGACTTTTCTATATATACTTTGACTTAGCAAACATTTCCTGCTTAAAAATGGAAAAAGAAAAAGAGAGATTAAACTCTGTAAATGTGTTCATTGATCAGTGAGAAAGCAAAGAGGAATGGCAGTCTCTTTGTCCATTTCCCATGACCAACGTCTCTTTCTTTCTTTCCTTTCTTTTCTCCATCATCATCATATCCATTACAAGAAGCCCTACATCGTCTTCTTCTTTCTCCCAAACATCACCATTCTGCCCACAATATGGAAATTTCCTCTTTTTCACCCCCTTTTTTTCTTCTAATTTTTTAATAAAAAAATGAGGAAGATGATGAGTTTAGGGTATATCCATTAAGAAGGAAGAAGCTCGGCAGCGTCAGGTCTTGTCCAGATCCGAAGGCAGCCATTATGAAGGGGAGAGACCTTGCTAGTTTGATAGAGATAAATTTTATTTTTATTTTTGAAAAAAATTAATAATAACACTATTATGCTTGGGTCCATTAGAATGGAGCCATTCTGCATTTAAAATATTCATCCTCCTTCGTCCCCAGCAGGTCCCACTTGTTTTTGAAAGACTTGAATTTTGCTCCCCATTTTCTTCTTTTTCTCATAAGGATTATACACCATCAGCGAACATTATGCGGGTGATTTAGCAACAATTGCACAGTGTTTTAGGGTTTCACAAGCGCGTTCCGCTCGCTCATTCCTATTTGTTTAAGAAAACAAATATATTATCGTGATGTTATATATTCTTTTGCGGAATGCACCCAAATTGTTTTACTGATTTGTAAAAGTAAAAAAAAAAGTAGATTAATTGGGAAATTAACCACCTGTATCTGATGTCGCACGCACATTAATAATTCATAATGCAGTCATATCAAAGCTAAAGCAGTGATGATTTAGCGATTCTTTTAATAAAAGTAAATTTGCATTTGTTTAATCCGGTAAAAGCGCGAATATATGGTTGTTCTTTATTGAGTGGTTAATGTTCTTGCGATAGATCCAATAACAGTCATTCCCCTTTCCTTCCTGCAATAACTTCATTAATTCATTCTGAACTAGCCGTAAGATAATAGAAGCAAATGAGAGAGATAGAGTGATAAATCGATAATGCAGGGGCATTTTCGGAGTAAAGTGTGTTTTAGGGTTGTGTTAAGTTAATCAAATGTGAACTTATTAGTCTCAGGGTTTATGAATTTGAAGTATAAAACTAGGGTTTCTTTTCTTATTGAATTTTGTTTGAATGGGAAACCCTAAACTTCATTCCTCGCAGCAAGAGCGTATATGATTAGCTTGTTTTTCTTCTCGAAAAAACCATTAGTATTACACCGCGGAGCTTGGTTAACCGATTAAAAGAAGATTAAGTACAAGGCTTAATCACGATAGTTAATGGTAATAATAACTGGTAGAATCCTCCAATGAAAATATTGATTTGTAGATAAACCCCCGAGTCCGCCCTTTGCTTGTCGGGCATCTCGGGAAAACGACGTTTCGCTGCTGGGGGAAATTTTTTTTTTTTTTTTTCTTATTAACTTAAACATATTTTCATATTTGTAAATTCCGTTTTCAAATCGATCGAGCAAGTTCGGTTCTGTTCGAGAAATCAACCGATAATAACAATCCGAAACCGATCCGAATTCGACCCGTATATAATCCTAGTTAAAGGGTTAGGTGTAGTGCAGGAGCATCTGGATTATGACAAGACGAGCGAGAGAGAGAGAGAGAGCAGATTCTTAAAAAATAGACCCTTCACCTTTGATGCGAAGTTCCAACCAAACGCATCCATCGCTTGATGGCAGTTCCAAACCTCTCCCGAACCCTAACTTTTCTTACGAAAAACATTCTGAAATTTTCTTTATTGTCTCGCAGAATTGCTTTGCTTCCTTGTAGAAAAATACATGCAGCGATATCCTTGATTCGGAATGAAGGTGAGTTTTTTGTCCTCTCTCCACTTGATCCGAAACGTACATGAGCACAATACTATTAGTTGTCCGTCCAAATGAACTCCAACATAGAGAAATAGATGAAGACTTTGAAGAAGAAAAAGTTAATGAGATGACCTCATTGAATTACATTATGAAGTTTTAAAAAAAGTCGTAACATTAGAGAAATCATTACTGGAAGGCACGAAGGGAGAGGTCATAAGCCTTTATACCCTAAAATCGATTTTCGACGAAATGAAAAAGATATATATATATATGATAGAATCGTAGTCATAGAATACGACCATAATCGAAATACATACATTTGTTTCAAATACTATGAAAAATGATGAGAAGAAATATATTTTACATCTCAGATAATATCAAACTATCCTAAAAATCAAAATTCGATGACTATTTATGTTTAGATGTAAAGTAGCGGCTAAGTATCTGTTAGCATGTAAACAGCGACTCTCGAGTTTACCCAGTAACTAGCGACCTTATGTATTACGTATATGTTTTGCGGTTTCCACGCATCGCTCGCCGAAACGAAACTAGTTGGAATAAGCGTCAGATCCTCGAGGAAAAGAGAGAGAGAGATTGGTTTCAGATGTTTAATCTGATGATTAAGACTAAAAATTGTAGGACGAGGGAGTACTAATTAGAGAGACGAGGGCACCGACCAATGGCTTCAGCAGAGAGAAGAAAGTAGACTTAATGGCCGAAGCATGATCATACACCATAATCATTTGTCGGAGGGAGAATCTTTTCTTTCCTCTTCTACTTGCTTAGCTTAATCGCCTCCCCTAATCACCATTTTTATTTGAATAAGCATTTTATTTCTGTATTCTTTTTCTTGGGATTAATCTTTCTGTCAACATATACGAAAAAGATTGTACACTAAAAGTGCATTTAGTATAGGAATAAAATTAAAATTAAGACTAAAATTTGTAAACTATTTTCGTATATTAATACTTTTTTAACAAAATTCTGAAATTTTAATTATTTTTTTTTAATAATAATTTAATTTAATAACAATATAAAAATAATTAATATTAATTTTTTTTGACAAAAAAATTAGTCGAACCATTTTTTTTTTTTTCTCTCTGTTTACTGCTGCTACAAACGAATGAAAAAAATTCAAGTGAAAATGTAGAGATCGCTTTGTGGGAATAACGATGAACGGCGACATGATAGTCCGGGCCATCAAGGTTGATCATCACATCGTACAATCGACACAGGATCCTGAGGCTCGCCGCAATTTCCGCGGATTCGCCGTTCCGACTGGATGCCGTGGGACCCACAGTCGCCCTTTCGGCTCGATGCCGACTCGGCCGCCGACAAACCGCTCTGCCATTCTGGGCCCATTGCTAATATGGGCCAGCCGGCCCAAGCCGATGAGGCGCCTCGGAACTTGTGTCCACGCGCGGCGCACACAAATCCCGAGGCACTCAACAATAGAATCCTGCACCCCCCACTCGGTCGCAAGTTCTTCCACTAAAACACACAATTATCCATTTACTGACATTTAAAAGTACATATTGGCCGTTGCGTCCCCTACGTCGCCTCTTAGAAGCTATAGAACACTGTTGAAGATCACAATACATATAGTTTCCCAACTGCCATGACTGTTGTAAGGTACAGACAGCATTCTTAACGCCGTTGTATCATCTCACTTTGAAGGAGTCCAAATCAACAAATCTATCTCCATTTCGCGCTTTTTTTTCATTGGCTCCGAGATAATTGCCCCATCAGCGTAGGAAACCTGGTTGGCTTTGGGTTTCACCAACTTCGGGCTCAAGGTGAGAGGCAATAGCTCACACACCTTTGGAAGATCACCCTTGTAAGCATTGCAGACATAAGTTTCGAAATTCTGGTAGTCCTGGAATAGCAAATGCACAACTTAATAGTAGGCGAACCAATCAGCATCAAAATTCATCTCAATTAAATAAATCTGAACTAGACAGAAGTGATTAAAAAAAATCAATTTATAAGGATAAAGATCTGCAATTGGGAGAAACAAGAAAAAAAAGATTAAGGTCTCCATTTCCCTCGCTGTGCCATAACAATGTGTGAATATAAGCAGTTTATGAATTCTTTAACAATATCCGATGCTATTGATCAGTAATAAATAGACAGCACGCTTCAGTCGATGGGTAAAGAATTGAAAATTGCTATAAATAATTGATTGGAAAATTGCTGATTAATGGCATATTAGGAATTTCTCCAAAGAATCGTGCCAAACCAGAGGAGACAACACTGATTCAGTGTATGATTGCTAACTGAGCCAAATGGTATTAGAATTATCAGTTTATCACACAAACAGAACTAGACTCAAGGAATTGCCCTTGATAACTTCTACTAAAGAATTTTTTGCATTGGTAGAGAACTCTACCGTTTCAAGTGGTTGCCCATCCACAGTCACCCATGGCACATATTTATGAGGAGGTTGAAGAGCGTCAGTCTGTGCTGCATACTGCAGTTCCAGCTGCAAAAAACATCCAATTCAAATTAGACCAGAATGCTGTTTAACTATAAACATTACCAAAATGTAGCAGAATTCCTAGGGACAGCAAGATGGTAATAAAGGTACTAAATACGATTTACCATGTAGAGATGCATTGTTTGAACATTGTAACATTTTCGAGACGATAAAGATAGAATATCAAATGCTTTTCAACCATCTAGTTCATGTAAATTTCATAAGCAAGTGACCAATCCTAGCACAGGAATAAAGAGAACACATAGCAAACACTGAGGAAGGACAACAGAAAAGTGTAGTATGAGGAAAAGCAGAAATGGGACAACTTAGACAAGAAGAAACTTTGAAAGAGTAAATGTCAACTAGAAGAGACTGTGTGATCGAGTAAACAATTGGCTGAGAATGGTATCAGAAGTGCAAGGATGGACCCTCGTAATCTCTGAAGTGGAGAATGAAAGATTTCTAAGAAACTGAAATGAAACAAATGAACTCTTAAAAGGTTTGGACAATAATATGACTTGATGACATAGAAAAGAATTTAAATACAAATACAGGGGAAAGCAGACCTTATATGACATAGTTGAAATTTTGAAACTAACCAATTGTGGATAACAGTACAATTTTGACTAAGATTTAAGTTGCAAGTCTCATGGCAAAGGAAGCACGTCCAACATCTTCAATTGTTCTCGGTTAAACAGTAAATAAAATAAACAGCTAAAGAACCTTCAGCAAGCGGAGAGAGAAGGGTTGGTTGGGTCCATTTCTACTCCTAACAATTACATCTCCATCCCTCGTCAATCAGTTCAGACTAAACTTTTTTAGAAAAAATCCCCACAACACCAATATCAAGTATATCTCTTTCAATAAAAGCATGCCTTTTAACATAAAAAATAACAGTAATAATTAACCAAAATGGTGCTTTATTACCACTTCTATGAGCAGCTTTCAAGTATAAAAACTTGTTAGTATCATCGAAACATAACAAATAGTAATCCATCAAAGGGAAGATATTTCAGTAGACATATCAATTGCAAGGTCTTCAAACAGGAACACCTTTCTTTGCACTTTGAATGTCAGCCTGTTTCTTACTGTGCTCATGAACTCACATAAATGTCATGGCATCTTGTTCGTGTTTCATTTTATGATCACAAAGTAAGAAAACCTGTTGCAGTCACTAACTTATATTTGCTTAACAATTCTGTCACAATCCTTGATTGCACAAAAGAAAAGAAAAAGAAAAGCTGATAATGCCCCACGAGGCATAAATGGAATTAAATGAGTGCTTAATCATGCTATGCTTTATGACAAAATTTGAATTTGTTATTGAAATATTTAACACCCTTAAGCAATCATCTGTTAAAATTGTCGACAGATAAACTTCTTAACGTACAAACTTCACTGCCAAACAATAATAAATTGATATAAGCAAAAACCAGTTAAATGTGATGGGCAGTATTGTTGAATAGGAGGATGGTCCCACTTGATGCACAATAATATCAAATTCACTAATATACAACTCCAATGCTAACATTACAAGTTACTTAATAATAATTTGACAAAAAAATAATTGCACAAAAACAAAGCTCTAAATGCAAAGTTTGCAATTAGATGTGGACAACAACCTTTTTGCCATAATCACTTTTGTAGCAGTTCATAACTGCATTAGACTCCAACCCAGTTTTTGAGAAGCACGACTCCCACTCAGTGTACTTTTTTTCCACAACCAGTTGCTCAACACAGTAAATAAAATTGAAATGCTCATTCTGCATCGCGAACAGAGGAGGTTAATACAAGTTATGAACAGGGCTAAAAGCAATCAACTTCTGGATCAATATAACACTCTGAAACAACAACATAGAAAAATAGCACTCTCCAAGAAGTTCGAACATTGGGACTACACAATTCCTTGAAGAATCCCTACAGATCCAGCACAATATGCAAAACAGCTACAAAGATAAAATAATTGCAGAATCTACAATTATTTAGCATCTGAATTTTTATCCTACAAGCCAAAAGGTGTCTATCTACTTCAACATGAGCAAAACTCAGAGAAAAGCATTGTTGAATGGAAAGCCTATGTGCATGATCTATCTGCAAAGGGAAATTTTTATTACCACATCAGGCCAAGCGTCGATTGCACAAGCTTCTACGGTATTCAACAGGCACTCATATTTGCCATGCTGCAAAATTAAAGATAAACTTTTTAGAGCAGTCCCAAACTCATTAACGTGCCGATGGAAACATACTTTTATTCGGAAAAATAAAGCTTCAAGTAAATAAGATCGCGTCCTTCTGAAAACCATAATCGAACATTTTCACTTCTTTTCCATTAAGCTAAAGAAATTAATCCAAAAAAAATACCACATGAGCTGTCACACTAAATTCAGACGCAAAGTCACGCCTTTTCACGCTTCCTCCAGCTTAAGTGGTAAAATTGCGCCGAAATTTCTCAAAATAAAATAAGGTGCGAGACCTGGCAGGATATGGTGTTGTTGGATCCGACCCGGGCGTTGCCGTAGGGGATAAGATTGAGGTCGACGATGGTGATCAGCCCGTCCTCGAAGATCTTTCGCAAGTAGTTGACGATGAACCTGGAGCAGTAGGGGCAGAGAGTCTCGTAGTAGAGCGACAGCGAGACCTTGGGGGCGGAAGCCTGGGGCGAGGCATAACAGAGGGAAGAGAGAACCAAGGCGGCGACGAGGACGCGAGCCAACGCCATAAGAAATCCGAGCGCTCCTCCAACGGTGAGGCGACGAGAAGGGCGGTGACTCTGAGAAACGATATTTTATTGCGCAGTGGAGATTGGGTTAAGCGGTTTGTGAGGTTTATAATTGTGGCCCGTGTTTCTGTTCTGACCGTAATAAGATTGCTGCTGATTGATATCGTTGGTTTAATTGGACAAACTTAATTTTTACAATTTTTATTTTTGAGTCCCTATCCCGATATCAACCGACCAAATGTGCGCTACATTGTACTCGATTAGTTCAATTTGTTCTGGATCAGATCAACCAACCAAACATGAGCTACTTTGTCCCCATGGGCCCTTTCGGCCGATTGGATTCGATCGAGCCAACTTTTCAACTGAACGTCAGATCAAGTGAGGGTGATCCAATCCTGGACGTACGATGACTCTCGAAGCGGATCTTTTTCGCCAAGCCTACCCAATCCGATAAGCGGTCTTCCAGCACCGTGCAATATAAAACCCCGAGTCCCACATCCCTTGTTCGTCTTCTGTCGCGTTTATCGCCGCTGCCCTAGAAACGCATCTCATCACTTCTGATCTGTCTTCCTCTCGTTCTTCTCTGCCCTCTCCTTCTTGAGCGGCAAAATCCCTAGATTCATGTCTGGAGCTTTCGGATCCGGCGGTGCGGACGATCGCGGCGTCGCCTACGGGCGCGGAGGAGGCGGAGGCGGCGGCTTCGGTGGAAATCCCCGAGGTTCGGTGTTGATCTACTCCTTTTTTGTATTTCGACGAATTTTTTGTCGGTGAATACCTATGATTTATAATTTTTATCTTTGATATAGGAGGCGGCGGCGGCGGTGGAGGGTTCCAGGGAGGAGATCGCGGCCATAGAGGCGGTGGAGGCGGCCATCGAGGTGGCGGAGGCCGCGGCAGCGGCCGGGAAGGTGATTGGCTTTGTCCCGATCCCAGGTTCGTTTTCAAATTCCCTTGTTTCCATCGATTCCATATTTTCAGATCTTGTTTCTATTGTATCTTAATTATGACCATAAGTCTTTCTTTTCGCGATCCAGTTGTGGAAATCTAAACTTTGCAAGGAGAACCGAGTGCAACAAGTGCGGATCCCCAAGCCCTGGTGGCGGTGGCGGTGGCGGTGGCGGTGGCGGTGGCGGTGGCGGCTCCTATAATAGAGGAGAAGGAGGAAGTGGCGGCCGTGGCGGTGGCGGCCGTGGCGGTGGTTATAATCGTGGTGGTGGAGATTACAATCGAGGTGGTGGTGATTATTCGAATGGGGGCGGTGGTTATAACCGGGGTGGTGGAGACTACAATAGTAGTGGTGGTGTTGGTGGTGGTCGTGGTGGTCGTCTAGGTTATGATGGGAACCGTGGCAGTAGAAGTGGAAACTACGGTGGAAGAGGTGGTTCTTATAATGATAACCAGGGTAGGGATGATGCTCCTCCGTTGGCTCCAGTACCAGCCCCATATGGTGGTCCTGGCAATTACCCTCCAGCTCCCAACTCTTATGGGGGAAATAGTGGTTATGGCATGGAAGCAGTTCCACCGCCAAATAGCTATGGTGGGCCGAGCTCCCTTCCACCTTCTTATGGTGCTCCACCCCCGAATCCTTATGGCGGTGATCCCATGGTTGGTCGTGGAGGTCCACCTCCGGTTAGCTATGATGGTGGGTACGGTGGTGGTCGTCCAATGGCTGGACGTGATGGAGGTGGCGCTGCACCCCCTTATCATGGGGGTGGTGGTTATGGTGGCCGTCCGGTTGAGCCACCTCCTGTTGCAGTGAAGCAGTGTGATGAGAATTGTGGGGAGTTCTGTGACAATTCAAGGATCTATATCTCCAACCTGCCTCCAGATGTGACTACTGATGAGTTGAGGGATTTGTTTGGAGGGATTGGGCAGGTCTGATAATTTCTGGTTTTATGTGGCTAACCTAAACTTTTGGAGTAATTTCATGATAATAATGTTGCAATTGACTGCATGTGTTTTTCAATCGCACTGAACTGGTTGAATCGTTATTAGAATGGATAGTTGTCTGAATCAAGCTTTAGT
The DNA here is from genome assembly GCA_005019695.1 of Trichopus zeylanicus subsp. travancoricus. Classification (NCBI taxonomy): domain Eukaryota; kingdom Viridiplantae; phylum Streptophyta; class Magnoliopsida; order Dioscoreales; family Dioscoreaceae; genus Trichopus; species Trichopus zeylanicus. The sequence goes on from RXID01014385.1 coordinate 209,267, forward strand.
AGGAATATTAATGCCTGCTTTTGAAAAGCATCATGTCGACGACCTCTAATTTACTTTTTGTTGTCAATGGTTTTTCCTCTAGCTGTATGTTATACTAATCAACTTCTATGGAATAGATCTTCTTTGTTTCTTAGGCTATAGTATCATAAGTTTAAGTGTTTTTTGAAAACACTTACCACTATTTGGTGACTAGAACTAGCAATAAAAGAGGAGAATTATGAAAAAGAGGTGCATGGAAATATTGCTTACAAGACAATTACATCTACTTTGTTTATGTGTATTTGCAAAAGCTTTCAGCACTAGTTGTATCTGTGTATGTGAGTGTGCATCCACACCATCAGTGAATTAGATTTTGAGTATGAATTATGGTTTGTTTGCATTATGAATTTCATTTTTATCATTTCCATTCAGATTCTTGTGTCTCCAGATCTTTAAATATTTGATAATCCGATAACCTTTTTTTTTCTCTTAGGTTGGAAGAATCAAACAGAAACGAGGTTACAAGGACCAATGGCCGTGGAATATAAAAATATATACTGATGAGAATGGAAATAATAAAGGAGATGCAGTTTTGTCTTATGAAGATCCATCTGCAGCTCATTCTGCTGGAGGCTTTTACAACAGTAAGCTACCCACGCAGCAATTGCCTTAAACAAGATTGTTGATATCAAATAATTGATAGAAGCCTTTTCTGATATATAGTATAGGTTTTCTTTCTTCTTTTTTGGTCTTAAAAAATTCAAATTTTGTTTTAGATTATGATATGAGGGGTTACAAGATTAATGTGGCGATGGCTGAGAAATCTGCACCTAAAGCTCCACCAGCTTATGGACATGGGTAATCCTTCAATTCTTTTGTCTTGCATCAATGCTAGTTAGTAAATTCTTTAGTTTGTTTCTCTCTGTTCATTTTTCTTTTCTTTGGCTTCCAAACTACACTATATAATCCGCTGAATGAGCATGCTTATATTGACCACGTGTATCCATTTCATTTTATACTATGTTAGATAAATGGTTGATATACTGCTTCTCATCTATACACATTCTGAACATCCAACATTCTTGAGCACCTTTATAGCATTTAGATTTGTTGGAACCCATGCATTCTCTTGTTTCGAAGGACAAAATGTTGTGTCCCTTAGTTTTTGGAATCTGTCAGAGGCAGAATTGTAAAACCTTGCACCTGAATGATTTTTTTACTGTGCCTGTCTTGGTATCAACAAAAGTCTTCTTGATTACATCCTTTTTTACTTTTTACATAGTTTAGTCACTTTATTGCTGCTTGGCGGTGTTGTCTGAAGGGGTAAGAGCCAACTGTTCAGAGGTAGCCTAGTTTCAGCTTTTTTATATCTGCAAAATCATAGGTTGTTGGTTATGTGTGACCTGGAACTAACCAAGGGCGAGATATAAATACTACATTGATCTGAAATATGAATGCAATAATATTTGGAATGCTTGTAGAAGTGATTTTTTAGGGACTGAGCTTATTAAATTTGTGAGGGAAGGAATATTTGGTCAAGAAGATCCAATAAAATAAGCCAAATCATCATGGATGGTTTGAATGTAAGTTGAGAACCATATTTAAGACCTTGAATAATAATCTGATTCTAGAAAAAATTTGATTTCTCTCAGAAATTTGGCTAGACTTTCTATATTAGCTATATGTTTTTACTCCACAGAAGAAAACACAAACTGCTCAAGGTGAATCTTCATTTTTTTGTAGAATTGTGTGTGACCATTTTCAAATATAGGTTGTTGGAGAGTCACATCAAAACTGGAAAACTATTGAGAATTTGTGTAATGAGGCAATAATTCTGACAGTAGAGAGGTATACTATTATGTTTCATGCTCATGAGGGAGTACTAATTTATGAGGTGCTTCAGGTCTTCAACTATTGTAGATAAAAGATCAAAGGAAAAGGTTTTTTGTGCAATTTTTAGAGCGTGGTTTCTTGATTTTGTTGGTTATTTTTAAAGAAATTTGGTTATATTGGTGTTCTGTGCTATTTACTTGTGCTTGTAGTTGATATAGGATACTTTTTGCGATAGTTTTCACTTGAATCAACATGACTTGACTGTTTACTGTTTTTGTTCAGTTAAATTTTCAAATTATCTCTGTCTATAAAATATTTAGTTGGATTGTGAGATGGTGGTAAGTCTTCATTCTGCTGGCCCTATTGTTAGTAGTTTTAAAACTGCTTGAGACTGAAATGTTCCTTTATGGGCTTCTTATGGAGCAGAGGTGGCAGAGGTGGTTATGGTGGTGGTGGAGATCGGCGCAAGGACAACTACCGAGATGGCGGGGGGTCTGGCCCAGAAAGACACTACCATGGTGGCCAACGCTCACGACCTTACTGAAGAAGGCTCAGTATATTCTACAGACTAAAAATCTCCATGAGAAATACTTTCTGTTCCTAATCTCCAAGTTGTATGCCAAAAGGAGCCTAAGGTAGGTTGCCCCAAGCCCCCCTTTTAACAAGGCCAATTTATCTTTCATAGAGGATGTTGGATGGGGAAGTTCGTACTTAAACCACCTAAATCTTTGTTTGTATTGTGTGGATGTCTTTGTTTTTTTAGAGACAAAGTGGATATAATCTCCGAATTGCTGTGGTAGGTTTTGAGATTTTTCAGGTGAGTGCTGTGCTTTTTATGAAACTGTCATTGTTTTTTCTTTCACTATATCAATTTGTACTAACCTGTTTGTGTGCATGGATGTGTGGGAATTTTCACGACAGCATGTGGATGTGGAGGCCTGGTTATTGAACTGCTGTGGGATATTCCCTTGGAGCAAAGCTGATCATTTTTAGAATGCATCTTTGGCTGCCCATTCTTCGTTGTCTCATCATAGTTCGTATTTGCATTGAAAAATATATTACATGAGGTCATCATAGTTGGGTCTGATGGGTTAATATATTGGAAACAAAGGATCGAATTGATACAAGTGTAGTAGTGTTTTGTTGATAGTGGAAATCATTGATAATCGTCGTCCACACTTGTGGTGCCCTTTTGTTTGTTAGCTCTGAAAGCTGCTTGAAGAGTTGCCTGAAGTTTGCATCCCTGTGTTGTAAGCTTGTTCCCGAGTCTATAGCTCCTGAAACCAATCCTGGGTTGATCCGATCCTTGGTTTTACAGATCTCACCACTCTTCTATTGAGATTTGATTTTTGTGGTGGTGGTTATTCGTTTTGAGCATTCTTAGTGATGGGCATCTTTATGATAAATGATTACCTTTCTTAACATTATTGTGTATTAGTTGTATTTAAAAATGATACTACTGCAGTCGTAAAGATCTTTTTATGTATCCCCTCTTTTTAGTGTTTTTGTTGTCCATTGGATGACCATCGTTAGCCATTTGCAGTAGATCATGAGACTCTGATTTTCATGTGAACCCTGATTCGGTTGCTACCAGCTTACCATCCGCTGGAGCATGCAACGGATCTAAGCTGTTGATACTAGATCCATCGAGATTTGCTCCATTGGGTATGGATACAATCCAGTTGTAGTGCGAATTTACGGATCTGAGTCGTCAGCTTCAGACCCAAATGGAGATTCGTTCCATTGGGTAATCTTTTGAATGACCGACAGTGTGAATAATTATGTTGAACCGTCACAAAAAAATTAGTATCTAATCAAATTCAAAGCCTGAAAATAAATTATCTGAATTCACTATTTGTTATCTCCCAGCACGGCTATCATGCGTCATAATATAATAAATTGCAATGTGCATGGCAAGCAGTCCGCGTGGATCCGAAAATCTAAACTAAACTGAGTCCGCTAAATTTACTGATCGGAGTCGAAAGACTAGTGCTGGCAGGTCATTTTTTATTAGCAGTGGTATTATCGCCAATATAATTTGACGGACTAGGTTTTATTTTATTAGTTTTTGTCCTTGTGTGCCTAAAAACTCAGCTACTATAAATAAATTGGAAATGAGATCAATTCGTCTCCCGCCCTTCTTCTTCACCCGCAGGACTCGTGGGTTCCTCCGATCCCTCAAATCTCGCCTCCCAGAAAGAGCCATGTCCTCCTTCTCCTCTTCCCCAGCTCAGCAGCCCCAATCCCCGCCCCCCTTCAATCCATCGCAGCCCTCTGTCCCGATCTCCTACCCGATCAAGACCCTCGCCGACCTCGAGTCCTGCACCTACTTCGAATCCTTCCATTTCCCCTTCAATCGCGCATCGGTCAAGCTTCCGGCGCAGGCGGCGGAGATGCCGGCGCGGCGGAGGATTCTGGTGTGCCACGACATGCAGGGCGGGTATGTCGACGACAAATGGGTGCAGGGCGGGAGAAACGACGACGCGTACGCGATCTGGCACTGGTACCTGATGGACGTCTTCGTTTACTTCTCCCACGAACTCGTCACTCTCCCTCCGCCCTGCTGGACCAACGCCGCCCACACCCACGGGGTGAAGGTACCATATTCTACTATGCCGTTTAGGCCCCGAGAAATTCCTCAAATGATATTCCACTCCCTGAATTCTCTTTTTTTTTCATATTTGCCCCTGAAATTTCGTATTTTCCAATAAAAATCTCTGGATTTCACGGATATATCCTTTAATATTTTCTCTATTAGAATTGATCAAGCCATTAAATTGAGGCATAGTAGAGTCTTTTCTGTTATTTGTAGTGGTGATCTGAAATTGCAAAAGATTCAGGGGGTTACGTGGGACAATTTTTTCCATATTTTGGTCTTTTCTAGATTGATTTTGGACGTATTAGGCGAGGGCGTCCGTCTCATTTTGGGATTGCTGCTTCGGATTGCTTAGAAGATCATCACCGTCAGGAATGTGTACGACAGGATCCGGCACACTTTGTTGGTTTGCCGTGCATTGTCATGAAGCGATTTTTGCATGAATAACCCTGGAAAGTTGGTTAATTATGCGGTTTTCTTCGTTCAAGTTTAGTTTTCATTTAAGCCCATACAAACAATATCAACATTGTGTTAATGCTCCTGATGCCTCCACCTTAGGCTGACTGTCATGTCTGGATATTTAATGTTTTAAATGCAAAATTTAAGAGAAATTTTATTTGGATTGCTGGTTTTGAAGGTGTTGGGGACATTCATTGCTGAATACGATTCTGGCAGTGAGATATGCAAGACTCTGCTTGCCACGAAGCAATCTGCTCGGCTATATGCAGAACGTTTAGCTGAATTGGCTGCAGCCTTGGGCTTTGATGGCTGGCTGGTACTTCCCCTAAACGTTAATCCTCTTCACTTTTATTTTTTTAAAAATTTTTGTAGTTAATTCTGAAGCTGGTATGGAGAAATGCTTGCAGTTGAACATGGAAGTGAATTTGGACTTGGCGCAAATCAGTAACTTGAAAGAATTTGTCAATCATTTGACTCGGACAATGCACTCCCAAGTATCTGGATCTTTGGTTATATGGTAGGATTTAATTTACATTAAAGCTGTTCATCCGAACTGCATTGGGAAGCCTGGATTTGAATGCTGCAGGTATGATGCTGTGACCAAGGATGGTCACTTGGACTGGCAAGATCAACTCAATGAGAAGAACAAGCCTTTCTTCGATTTATGTGATGGTATATTTGTCAATTACACATGGAAGGTTAGCCTATTTTCTTATTACTGTAAAGTGTAATTAGGTTCGCGGAATTCTTCTCTGATTCAAAATTTTTCTGACTGTAGAAAGATTTTCCAAAACTTTCTGCTGAGGTTGCTGGTGACAGGAGATATGATGTCTACATGGGAATTGATGTTTTCGGTAGAAACACATTTGGCGGTGGCAAATGGAAGGTTTTCTATCATTAACTCCTTGCTTCTTGGGTTGCTTGCTTGCTGCATTTCTTGCTAGTTATAGTCAAATTTGATGGAGTTCAATTATGCATGTTGCAGCCAAAATGTTACAGTCGTGTAATTTAGTCCATCTGAAAACATTTTTGTTTTGCTAGAGTTCTGGTTGAGTAGATGATGCTTTTTGGAAAAAAAAATGTTTAACTCGTAATCTTCTGTCTGTTACTGGAATGTGGATTCAAATATATGAAGTTACCAATTAAGCTCTTCTTTGTTTGGTTTACTACTCATTTGAGTCACTGAGTGGATTTGAATTTCTTGTTGAATTTGTCATTTGTATGACTGGTTTGAATTCTCAAGACTGCAATGTTGAACACATTTGTTCTGTGCCAGACAAATGTTGCCCTTGATGTATTGAGGGATGATGATATTTCAGCTGCAATATTTGCTCCTGGATGGGTATATGAAACTAAGCAAGAGCCTGATTTCCAGACCGCACAAAACCGGTAATGTGTTTTTTCTTTGTCTTGCATACTTCAGTTTGTGGTTCCTCAGGTATGTGGAAGTGAAATCAGTAGAACACAGCTTGATTTGTACCAGGAGATCTTTGATTTTTACAAGCTTAGATACCTTTATTCATTGTACAAACATTCTCAGATACTCAACATCATGGCTTTCTGCAAGTTAGATAGGTATATATAAACACTGCTTTATTCCTTGCCTTCAGGATATTCTACCGTTCTTGTTAGTAGCCCCTTTCTCATTTGGTGATAGGCTTGCATAAATTGGTTTTCCTTGACTTGGTATGTGTAGATGGTGGGGCCTTGTTGAGAAATCATGGGGAGTACTCCAGAGCTATCCAAAAGAACTACCATTCTACTCCAATTTTGATCAGGTCATTTTCTCTTCACAAATTTATTCTAGTGTGCTGATTTTCCTCCTCAGAGCAAGTTCTCAAATTTTTGCTACTGTTCCAGGGTCATGGTTTTCATTTCTCTGTTGAAGGGTCACAAGTTGCTATTGGTCCTTGGAATAATATTTCTAATCAAGGTTTCCAGGTAGTGAACTAACAAAGTAGATGATGTGGAATAATATTGAAATATTTAAATTCATATTCTTGCTGCTAATTGTTTAATTGTGTTGATCTAGTGTTAAAGCAAAGTTGTGAAAACATGATTTGGATTTGAAGCTTTTCTGGTAGTGTTGGAAAATTTTAATGATTGCCACTGCATACAGATCACATGGATAGCCAACATATACAACTTGAACTGAATGTTATTTCATGGTTTTTATTTCTCCATCTATAACTTGACTGACTGTTTACAAAACCTTGACTGAATGCTGCAATTAGGACAATTTCTTTTATATGAAAATTCTTTTTAACTATTAATCAAGCTAGATCTACAATAAAGATCAAATAATTTTTTCTTCTTATGTCACAGCCCCTCCTTGATAGCTCTATGGATCCATTGCAAGTGCTTATCAAGTAAGTTTCACATCTTCTGCTCTTTAATGAAACTTAGCATCTGAAGTATCTTTCATTTTCAATAGTAAGCATGGGATCTAGAATTGGCAAACCTTGAGTTTGTTTTGCTAGATAACAGACATTCATGTTCTTGTAAGGAACATTTCTAGTCTTTGCAACAGATTTAACTGCAATCCACCATTAATTGCCTCAAAAAATCCCTGCACACCATAACAAGGACTTCAAATTTAGAGTAGTTCCCTAGAAGTGAATTACTCCATTGCTGATGACCAGCACTAGTGATCTTCAAGATCACAAAGCTTTTCCATTAACTTGCAGAATTTGCAATTTGTTGTTTCTGTCTTGTGCTATAAATTGGTTCATACTTGGTAGTCTTATATCAACCAATATTTTGTTTCTTGTCAGTTTCGATGACGTGGCTTATAGTGGTGGAGGGTACACTGCCATTAAAGGAAACCTGACTGCTAATACTTCCTACTCAACAAGGCTCTTTCAAGGACAGCTTCCTTGTGGAGATTTGCCACTTCACATTTCATACTCCGTGAGCAGCATTTTATTCATAAGAATAGACCGAATGTTCAAATCATTAGCTTCATATTTTCAAATGATATTTTTCATTTCAATTTCCACATACAGGTTAAATCTGATGAAAAGTATCTGTTGGGGATATCACTTAAATTCTCTTCAAACAGCAATCATATAGCATCCATCCTTCTTGTGAACAATCTACATACCTTGCAAATCAACAAACTACAGAAAGAATACAGCAGAATCATTTTGCCACAAGTTAAAAAGTACAAGAAAGAAGTATCAAACCCAACATGGATCCATCACGAAGCTAGCATTGAACTGAAGGATGATCACATATTGACCGAAATTGGTGTGGTATGCTATATGGAGGGAAAGCTAGAAAATATTGAACAAGAAACTGAAGGACCCTACAATGCATCACTTGGTCATATCAGCATTAGGAATACAGGACAGAACACAGATTTCCCGCCTGCCAGTTCATGGTTCATAGAAGGACAGCATATATCCTGGGATACAAGCTCTACAGGGACTAGAACTGTGAGCTTTCTGATCATTTGGAGTCTTAAAACTGGAGATACTGCTCCATTTGTGAAGTACAACATATATGTAGAGAAACAAAGGGACAACAATCTTGAAGAAGAAAGCAGTTTTCTTGGAGTTGCTAGAGTCCAAGCATTCTATGTGTCAGATCTTGAAGTCCCTACTGATGTTTGGGGCCTCAGGTTTATTGTGCAAGCTTGTGGACTTGACGGCTGCTGCCAGGAACTGGAGCTTTGTCCTGCATATATTTTGGTTGCTCCAGGGCAGTAGAACATAATGATGTTTGGCTCTGCAGTATTTATGTGAAGTTATATGAAATAATGTCTCAACTGCCAGGTATTTCCTTTGTTGTAGCTATTATTATGCATAAATTTCAGATGTGCATTGTCAATAATAAATCTTCTTTTTGGGGTGCAATGCTGCATTTTTTTGAACAAAAGTACTCTCATAGGTCATTAATTTGCAGTTTCTGCAATCAAGCTATGTTCAGACTTACAAGGCCAAGGGCATTTTTCAGCTTGAGATGTGTCAATTTAGAACAAATGAAACAGGGAAAAGAGCTGATGGATTTTCACAAACTACCGTGTAGATTCCAGGATGCAATATAACTGATCGTGAAATAATTGCATTAAATCATACAAATTCAAAGAAAAAAGACAGTCAGCTACAAGTTGGTGAAAGTCTTGATGCTTATAAAAAGCTTCAAAGATCTTATTGATGGACAGTACAATTTTGGTTAAAACACGTGCGTATAATTTCAGTTATCCAGAAACTACTCAACATTTTCACTCGCAACTCTCAATATTTTACACTGATGGCATTTGAGAAATGATGAGATAAGAAAATCTAAGCTGCTCAGCACAAACCATTTATCAATGGAAAAAATTGATAACATTCATGCAGCTTCGCTTTCTTCAGATATCAGGGAGATACCAGCGGCAAAAATCACCTGAAATATGGCATCTTTATGATCCCTGACAGGCGCAAGTCCATCTAACTACTCTCACCAAATGAGCCATTAGTTCATAACAAGCTCATCTATTTGTATCTTTTCAAAGCATTTAACTGAATAGGCTCAGATTATTTCCTTGTTCTTTTAGCCTTGGACTTGAAATGTGGTCTCTTATTTTTATGAGAGCCAAGACTGCCTCCAGATCCCTTACTCTTTACACTCAGCTTAAACTTTTGTTTTTTCTTGTTCCTTGTTTCACTGTCTGGTGAACCTTCCTCCTCTGAGAAGTTTCCAAAACCCATAAGTTTTTCATATTCACTTTCATCAATTATTCCTCGCTTCAGTTTTTTCAGTAGCCGATATTCCTTCTCCAATTCCTCATTGTCCTCTTTTGCCTGAGTTGCTCGGCGCTGCTTTCCTGTTTTCTTTCTTGTAACTGTAGCAGCACTATCTGAAACCTTCTTTGCTCTCTCTGGCTTTGGCTCATGAAGATCTTCTTCTTTCTTCCTTTGCAATGACTTCTGACGTTGCTTTTCCCGAGCTTTATCTCTAAATCCAAAAGAGAGGTTATTAGAGCAGGCCTGTACATCAAAATATTTGGGATGGCATGTTGTTTCCCAGTGATACTGGTCTTCCTCTAGATATCAAAGGTACCACAAACAAAACAGGAAGGAGACCAGTTGATAATCCAACCAGAGAAAATATTGCTTACTTGTATTTGATCCCTGACAGATCAACATCTGCAGGTGAGAAGCCTTCAATTGAGAGAGAGTGATGCTTAATCTCTGGCATTGAAGGGATTTGTAATAAGCCATAACCCATAGCCAGCTTCCCAATCTCCAGTTCTTTCCACCTGAAACAAAATATAATCAGAAAAGCCAATATGTAATCAATGGTAATTTAAGGAAATGGTACTGTGGAATTAGAGGCAACCTAAAAATGTAAGAGCAGTGGTGCTCTTTATATGCACGGATGTATGATACAAATGCTTTGAGCCCCTTCTCCATGACATCACGGTCTTCTCTTGCAGCAGATCTCATCTGTATCATTTGGCCATAATCAGACTCAAGATGGTCAAATTTCAATCTGAGTAACAAATTCAATTGAAACAAAACCAGTCAATGTTCTACAACAGCACAATTTAATATTCTATATTCATGTTACAGTTGAAAGTAACTATAAATCAAGACAAATGTCCTGGCTTTAGAAATTGTACAGTCCTATATTCATACCTGTTTTAATTAAGAAATTTTGCCAAGCTTATAAAGAGGGGCAACAAAAAATTGAAAAAGTGCAACTCTTTCATGCAACACTCATATCTCCTCTCCATTCATTTTTAAAAGTGTTAAAACGACTTGAAGATAAAATATCCTCAGGGATTAATGCACCATTGTATCTTGTTTCACATTTGTCATTCCTTCCAGGCTCCTTCGATTTATCTCAAAAGGTGCATTTTTGGGCTAAAATTATTGGATATCTAACATGATGAACTCACAGAAACCAAGCTGAAACATGCTTGCTGCTCAGAAACAAATCTATGATATATAAAACAGGGTTAAGTGCTTGCCAAAGGAATGACATCCACTGCATCTTCTGCAAATTGTCTTTCCTGAAGAGGCACTCTTCTCAACTGCATGAACTCCACATAAGCATCCTCCTACAGAGAAGAAATAAGTTAAGAGAACTATACCTTCTCCATGAGGAACTAGATGAAAAGGTATAATGCAGACAAACCTTGGGTAGAAGAAAGACAACAGCACTTCCTTGTCTGCCTATTCGCGCAGTCCGGCCAACTCTATGTATGAACATATTTGGATCCTGAGGTGGATCATACTAAAGTAAAGGTAAAATATATTAGTTTAAATGAAATCAAATCTTTCCAAGAAGAATGAAAGCTGGCATGCAGAATTTCTTAATTGTTCATGAATTACTTGAACCTAGAGCAACAAGCAAAGTAAGTGTTTTCTCCTACATGTAGGAGTGTCACAATGGAAAACTTATATTGGCTTCAGCCTTGTCCATTATACAAGCAAGATACAGTTACCAATGGTCAGCTTAACTACCAAATTCATATTTTCCAACTTCAAATATGAACTAAATTCCGTAGAAATCCAATGCCTTCAACCTACTTCAAGCAACTTATCATTCTTTCACCCGAAGAAATGCAAGTTAGAAATATATTATCAACTAAAATCTGCACCATAGAAAAATATTTGTTGATTCAGTCTATAATCTGGAAAATTGTTACTTGAAAAGGTGAGTCAAGGAGAATACTTCTTTTCCTTAGAGAAATTTATGAGTGTTAAAGATACTCAAAACTTCTTGTGTGTTTGATTACCTGCACAATCCAGTCAACACCTGGAATGTCAAGTCCCCTTGCTGCTACGTCAGTGCAAAGCAAAATACCACTAGAAAGTGCTGTAAAAGACGCCAAGGCTTTCTCCCTTACACTCTACAAGAAATTAGTTGTGTTGTATAGTTATCTTTGTACTTAACTACAGAAGAAAATAATCAATGTAATTGCAAATATTATTCCTTTCCTCAACCTGTTTCATCTTCCCATGAAGAGATTTTATTGAACAATCTTTAAGAATATTTATCTGAGGAAGGACAAGACCCCAATAATCGACACAAGCACATGTCATGAAGTATCTGCAATGAGAAAAGCATGGGACATAGACTCTACTTATAATTGAACATGCATCTCATTAGAGACAGAGCCTTCTAGGGAAAAAAAGAACAAAGTGAGACCATCAGCAGCTTGTCCATATTTTTACTTACACAATTATCTTTTCTGATTTGTTCTTTGATAAGAAGTCAACAAGCTGTGAGGGCTTCTTATCTGCTTCACTTGTCAAGTACTGCACAACCAGAACAGAAACATAAAATCTTAACATACGAAAAACACAAAGAAGTTATCTAAAGAAGAAATTGCAATGGAGCCATTAAAATGTTACAGAACCCTTATTTCTGAGGTTCCCTGACAAAGTCAGAAGTCAATTGATAAAAAAACTACAATCTTTCCTATCAAAAAGGGATGAATTTTCATGCCAATAGTATTCTTTCCAGTCATTGGCAACAAGCAACCAGCAGGCACAACCCCTGTAGCTTTGAAGCAAGAATTAACTCCCAGAGCTGTGCAATAGTGTTAGCTCTTTAGTTTAATTAACGGGATTGAGCATTGCGAAGCCAGAAGCACAGTAGCAGGCAGGCATTTTGTTTGTGGTTAAAGTCTATTAACCCTAAAGATGATATGCAGACGACATTAGGAACTCTTGAGTACAAGAATTTTTTTTCAGAAATACCAAAAATAGGAAATATATTGACTTAGAACATGAGGATATTAAATAGATAAGAGAAAACTGAATTTTTACAGGATAATAGCTTATAAAATACCACCTGAGTCAACCACATGTGAATCATAGGGTGAAATCAACAGGTTCAACTAAACAGAGGAATACAACAACAATAATAGCATACAATCAAATACTTTGTGCACAAAAGGTACCTCAATATGAAGTCCCAAAGGAGTCCTAGAAGATGACAGTCCTTTTGAAGATGCCAAATCACCTAGCAGCTTAGCTTCAGTTTGAACTTCCACCCTGACTGGGTTTCTTAATCCAGCTCTAGCGAGTTCGTCAACAGCCTCAGTTTGAGTGGCAGAGAAAAGCCCTGTCCTGCGGAGCTTTGGCAATCGGGATATGATTGAAGTAATTTGCTTTTGAAATCCCATATCCAAGAGCCTATCAGCCTCATCAAGAATGAGAATCTATTTTGTTCACAAAAATGCCAAGTGTGTTTTACAATCTGGTGTTCAGCTGTTATCCTTCACAAGTACCAGGAAAAAGAACCTAGGCCACCTCAATGAATAGCAAAAGGAAAAAAGAGAGAAATACCTCAAGACTGCGGAAATCCAAGGTATCTGCACGTTCCATTATGTCGTACAGTCTTCCAGGAGTACCAATCAGAACATTTGCACCTTGGTCCTCTATCGCATTCATGTCCGTTTTCACATCCACCCCTCCAACAAGAAGCATAGCCTTAATTTTTGGCATTGTATTGATGAAAGGCTGAGCAACATTAAATATCTGTGATGATAGCTCCCTCGTTGGAGATATTATCATCCCCATGACCTGCAAGCGAGGAATTAAAGTAGATTTTAAAAATTCCTCGCTACACATCCTCAATCAATATGACCAGATGGACGAAATTCGTGTTCAATACAAAAAATTTCATCGATTCATCATTCAAAAGACCTCAATAAAGTGAGAAATTTCATCTTTAACTAATAAACAAACAGCGACACTGAGCTTATCTATATGCTCTTCTTTGACATCAAAATCAAATTTCTCTAAAAAATTAGCGATAGTAACAGTTTTGAGGACCAAGCGCCTCAAGCAAAAGTTCAATAAAAACTAACGTGCTTCATTTTTGCACTAAAATCGACCTACTTCTGCAGTTCTAACACTCAGCTAGTCGTATAACTTAATTCTGAAAAGCAAATCAAGAGAGAGAAAGTTGAAACCTGGTGGTGTTTGGGAGGAGGTTTGACGCGGATGATCTCAACAAGGGGAACAACAAAGGCGAGGGTTTTCCCGGACCCGGTGGCAGCATCGACGGCGACGTCCTTGTGGCTGCAGAGCAAAGGAATGGTGGCCGTCTGCACCGGAGTGCAAAAATGGAATCCGGCGGCGTCGAGGGCGGCGAGTACCAGCTCCGAGAGTGCAGGATTCAGTTCGGAGAAGCGCGTGGTCGTCAGCGCCCGGTTCGACGGCTCCGCCTTGGCACCCATCGATTCCGCGAGAGAGAGCGGAGGCTGTGGTTTAGGGTTTGGGGTTTGGGGTTGACAACGCGAGGGATGATGGGCTTGGGCCTATTAACGGCTTGGGCCAGAGTTGAAACGGTAGAGAAGCGGGTCGGATCGGTTTGGGTTGCTGTGATCTGGATCCGATACGATCGAACGCGGGCCATGTTTCTGAATGGGAGGTCTCTTCGGGTCTAGCGTGGCCCAGCAATTTATTTATGGAAAATAAGAGATAAAACGGGGGAAAAAATTGAAAATTATTCAACAAGCGATCGCTGAGGTAAATCCTGGTTCGTGGATGACATGCTGTTGCAAGTTTTCCTTGTAAAAGCTTTGAGTAGTAACTTAACGGGCATCAATTTCAAGTGACCCGCAAAAGGCCAATGTTCTGTCTCCTTCGATCTTAGCTCAAACGCATCCACAAACAGCAAGTCTTTCGTCCTTTGCTCATCTTCCATTATCTCTTTGCCCGAGAATCTTTCTTTGAGACTTGGAAAAAACACAGTCCGAGCTGACAGTGGACATAAAGCCGGAAAAAAAAAAAAAAAAAAAAAAAAATCAACACCAAGCATGACATTGTTGTCGACAGAAACACACATTGACATCGCAGTTTGCTTTATGCAAACACTTGTCCAGGCCCCGAGTGGGAGAGGAATATGTACAAACACCTTTTGTGCAACGCCACGAGCACCGAGCGAGTTGCTCTCCGTGATGGCGAAAACCAGCGCCACTGAGCGTCGGGATCAAGCGTGCCGTGCACACGCAAGGAAGCGCGCAGTCAAGTGATGGGAGATGCTGCCGGCGAACGTGTGTGGCGAGCACGGGGAAAAGTAAAAAAAAAAAAATCATATCTTGGAGGCCGAGCTCTATCCGCACAAGGCTAGCTGGGGACCGTTTTGATGCTCTCTGCTGCTTCATCCGTTTGAGGATGAGGACGATGAAGAAGGAAAGGGATTGGAAGGGATAGGCTGACTTTAGAGGTTCGCGGACCAAGGCACTCTGCTCTGTCGCTTTGCGCGATCCCTCTCTGCTTTTCTTCGAGCTCGCAAGGAGGAATTCTATTTTGCATGTATATCCCTACGAAACTAGGTATTTGCATTTCGATTGGGATTAACGAGATAATCATCATGTGATGATGCTGCTGCTGCCGATGATGATAAAGCTAATTATGAATTCGTCCAAATGTATTTTAACTTTTTGTCATCAAATTTACTCATATTCAACTGCAATCATATCAATTTAACAAATTTATGTAACTAAAATCCCATCATGTATTCACTAAATTAGTTAATAACCAATTTTACTAATTAAGCAGATTTATGTGATCAAGAATATAATCTAATCATGATTCATGGTTTATTAAATGTATATCATCACAGTGGAAATACGATAGTTTTAAAGGGTATATCTGCATACTCTAGGTATATTTGTAAAGTGGAAATATGCAATATCATAGTTTTGAAGGGGTCTGTATGCAACGTTTTTTGGGGCCATATATATTTATTTTTGGGATGTGCATGCAAATACCCGTTTTTGGAGTGTATTTGTCCAAATATATATGAAATTTTGAAAAAGTTACAAATATGTCCAAATTTAATCCAAAATTATTAGCACAAATAGTTGTGTAAATTCTTTTCAACCAAATCAAATCCTCTGATTTTTTAGAAAAAAAAAAAATTACTCTACTGATTCCCTTCAAAATATCGGTCGCCTTAGCTTTTGGCGATCGATTCGTCGGCCCAATTGTTTGAAGCAAAAATTATCACTAACTTTGTTGATCATGACTAAGTCGAAAGAAACTTACAAGGAACACCCTCTTTTACAAATATTTATATTCCATAGAAAATCTATAAACCATTGAACTTGACACTTTTTAGCTTTTTTTCAGAATAAAACTCTCTTCACTTTCTATCCAATTCGTTTACTGTTCATCGATATTTTCAAAAGAACGACAGAAAGTCGCTCTTACAAAAATTGCATGGCAAATAGTTAACTCTATTTAATTCTGAAAACTTGTAAATTTCAGTATTAATCGCTTGAAGATGTGATTTTCTAAAATAAATATGTGATTTTATCATTATATACAAATATTTTAACTTATATATGAAATAAAGTGTTTACATATGAAATAAAATGATAAAGTCATATCTTTATTTTAAAAAATCACATATTCATTGGGCTGATCTTAAATTTTAAAAAAGCAATTAATTTCTAATTTTTAAAATTTGAAATTTTAATTCTGAATTTCAAAAATTTTCAATTTTTTGGTAATTTTCTTATTTTTATTGTGCATGTATCGAATTTTAATAATATTTTTATTAATAAAAAAAGGTCAGTTGCATATAATTTCTTAAAAATTTATTAAATTACATATTTTACTTTCAAATTTTAAAAAAAAGCATATAACTCTTTGAAACATTGCTAAGTTACATATATAACTCAAAATTTTTCAAATTACATATTTCTCCTTCAAACTAAGAAAATTAAAAATTAAAACTCAATTTAGATCATATTTGAGGTCTAATATACATTAGATATGGAGCTTATTTTTTACTCATATTTTATGTTACATTAATTTATACCCAATCAAAAGTATTTTTGTCTTTTACTTCACCTTAAATAATGTTAAACAATATATTTTTAAAAAAAAATTATTATATCTAATGATAAATTTACACCAACAATTTTTTGCAATATATCAAGTGATTAAAAAATTATATTTTTTTAAGTTTGAAAGAGAAATATACAATTTGAAAAAATTTCAAGAAGTTATATGTAATTTTTAAAATTTTAAGAAATATATATATAATTTGACAATATTTTCAGAAATTATATGCAATTTTTAAAACTTAAAAATATATAATTTAGTATTATATGCAATTGACCTAATAAAAAAAGAGTTTCTTATGTACTATCCTTGAAAAATGTCTAAATTATGTGTAACCTTCTAACTTTTTCATAATCATGTATAACCTCATTTTTTAATTTTCAAAGAGGTTTCAAGTTTTTGGGTTAAGGTAACTACTTTTCACAATGAATATACTTAAAATATTCTCCAACAATTATAACTAAATAATTAAAGTATCTCTATATAAGATATTAAAAAATTTGACTATAAACATAGCAATTTCTAATAGTTTAGGGCAAATTTTGATTGCACATTTCTCAACAACACAACTACTTCGTAGCTATACATTTTCTAGTCTCTAAGATTTTGTAATGTGAGTATTGTGCATTATGCTTTTTAGGTTTAGTTCTCTGTGCTAAAAAAATTATGTATTCTTTTTTGCTTGAATGTATCATGCATTATGTTATTTATGATATTATAATTTTATCCATTCTACATGAGTCTTCTATTTTCATTATTTTGAATAAGTTAATATTTAACATCTAAAACAAATAAGATAATATTTAATAATAAATAAATATTTAAAGCAACGTAGTAATTATAACATAATAATAAACATCATGTAATAATAACAAACACAAAGATAACCAAATATTCTAGTTTTACAAAAAAAAAAAAAATTAAACCCAACACAATCAAAACTGATTATAAGTCAAACCATTAAAACACACATCCAAACTCTCACTATTATCTTACAATTGAACCTCCAAAATAAGTATGAGTGTAAAAAAAATACTTTTAAAGCTATTGAACTAGCACTAATGGTGAAAATTTTTTAATGATTAAATATATAATTGAAATTATTAAACATATAACTATAAGTAATGTAGGTTAATAAAAATAAAGATCAACTAGAAAATATATTGAATCATTGCACACAAAAATCAAACTATTAGGGTTGAAACTTAGTTGGAGTTGTTGGCACTCACATAGTAGAAGTTGGTGACTTGGATTAGGTCCAAGACCATAATCTCTTTTTCTTTCTCTTCCATTTCGTATAGTTATAAAAATGCCTCTCCCATTATTAGTGCTTCTTTCTCTCTCTCTATCTCTACTTGTTGATTATTAATAGCCATCAAAGCTTAGTTACTGTTTATTTTTTTTTTGGTATTTTTGGTTGTTTAGAGAGCTCCTTGCATGCCCTTTTACTATGACCAATACCTTCACACTTTTCACATATATATATGATACTTTGAAATTTCTTTTATTAGGATTTCTAATTCTTTTCTTTCAAGATCTCCTTGGAGGTCTCACTGAATGAGGTAGAAGTATTGGGGTAGCATTAGGAAATGATTATCACCACTGGGATTCACAGCAGAAGGTTCACGAATAATCTTATTCTCAAACAATATAAGAAACAAAAAGTAATATACACAATAATATATATGATTCATCCAAAATCAAGTTACGTCCACAGAGGGAGCGAGAAATTAACTATAAAAAGGTCTTATAAGAGTTTATAAAAAAGACTACATCTTTTCTTATCTAATTAAATTCTTTAATCAAGTCTTGGCAACGTTTTCATTTTTAAAGAAAATCTTCAGGAAAACACCATGAGAAACCATCGAGAAATATTAGAAAGATTCACATACGAAAACTGACACTCTTTCTCTTTTTCTTCTGTCTATTCTCACCTCTCATATGTATTTCGATACTTTAGGTACTAATCTCTCTTCTCATTTTATAATTTTATTTTTTTTATTGAATCTCTCCATTATTTTTTATATGACTTAGTCAATTATTTAAATAAGTGGTATGTCCTTTCATGTTCTGTTACTTTTGTTTTTTCTTTCGGACATGATTTATTTTTCATGTATTACTAATCCTTACAGAATAAGATAAATTAAAAACTAAAATATTTAATTATAATTTAGTCTTTTTAAAATTAATTGGATTCAAAGAACCTAAAATCCCTTTAAAAATTAAAAGAGAGATCATATGTAATAAAAAAAAATAGAAATTTATACGTAATTTAATTATTTCTGGGGTAAGTAAAAAATTTAAAAAAGCGTATATTCCTGTGAGATTCTTTGGGAGTTATAGAAGACGGCGCATCGGAAAGAGGTACCCGTACCGCTAGTCACGGTCACTGCCCTCGTCTTCTTCGTTCTCCCTCGAAGTGCCAAACTTCTGACTCGATCTCGTCCTCCCGATCAAAACCACTGAACAAAAAACCCTCAAAATTCCAATTTTTAGAAACCCTAGTTTTCTTCTTTTCCTCCGATGTGACTTCCATTTGTTGCATGGCCCGAAAGCGATCTCGATCCAATTCCGATTCCAAATTCCAATTCGCTTCTCCTCCTTATAACCCTAACCCATCCCGATCCCCAATCCCCACCTCCACTCCATCATGGCCACCGATGCCTCCCCCAAATTCCGTGCCCCGGACCTCCTCCCGGCAGCCCCCGCCGGCGAGCTGGCGCTCTCCCACGACGGCCTCGAGTTCTGGCAGTACATGATCGCCGGCTCCATCGCCGGCGTCGTCGAGCACACCGCCATGTTCCCCGTCGACACCCTCAAGACCCGGATGCAGGCCGGCGCGCCGCCCTGCTACCCGCAGCTCGGGCTCCGCCAAGCTGTGACCACCGTTCTCCGCCAAGAGGGCCCTCTTGGCCTTTACCGCGGCATCGGCGCCATGGGACTCGGAGCTGGTCCTGCTCATGCTGTGTATTTCTCCGTCTACGAGCTCTCAAAGCGGGTGC
Organism: Trichopus zeylanicus subsp. travancoricus; assembly: GCA_005019695.1. Taxonomy (NCBI): domain Eukaryota; kingdom Viridiplantae; phylum Streptophyta; class Magnoliopsida; order Dioscoreales; family Dioscoreaceae; genus Trichopus; species Trichopus zeylanicus. The sequence continues at coordinate 228,940 of RXID01014385.1, forward strand.
TTTCAAAGAACAATCCCAATAATCCTGCTGCTCATGCTGCGTCCGGGGTGCTCGCAACGGTGGCGAGCGATGCCGTGCTCACGCCGATGGATACTGTGAAGCAACGGCTGCAGCTGGAGAGCAGCCCGTATAGAGGGGTTTCGGATTGTATTAGGAGAGTGATGAGGGAGGAGGGATTCAGGGCGTTTTATGCGTCGTACCGGACCACGGTGGTGATGAACGCGCCGTTCACCGCGGTGCACTTTGCGACGTATGAGGCGACAAAGAGGGGGTTGATGGAGATTTCGCCTGATAGCGCGAGCGATGAGAGGTTGGTGGTGTATGCTACGGCTGGGGCTGCTGCTGGTGCCCTGGCGGCGGTGGTGACGACGCCGCTGGATGTGGTCAAGACCCAGTTACAGTGCCAGGTAAAGTTTCTTCAAGCTCCAAAAGTCTGCCTTTTAAGTTGTATGCCAGAAAGATTGCTCCTTGCTTCTCTCTAAAGTGATCTTTGATAGTTTCGGTAGAGTTCAGTTCTGATTTTGTGTGCAATAGTTGTTTGTTGAGCTGATCGCTGTTTTTGCATGGTTCTTGTTGGTTGGCTCGTTCATTTGTTCTTTTCAGGCACTTATTGAAGCACTAAATTTTTGCAATTCCCTAATATCCCTTGTGTTTGGAAAATCCTGTTTCCTCTCAAAGTTTAGGTCGCCCTTGATATGTTGATATTTACACTTAGGATCACATTTGCAGTGGTCTCATCCAGGCCATCTAAAACAAATATACGGAAAAGTTCCATTCACAATGGTCTCATCAACAACTAAATTTCATTGCGATGTTTTTTCACTCTCCTTTAAAGATACAAGTTTTGTGTATATTTATCATATAAGTCTTATAGTTTCATCAACTAGGCATATCAAAAATCAATTTTGTTAGGTAATAGGTATCCGAAAGCTGAATCTAACATTCCTGTGAATCCTGCCACTGTCTGAAGATAAGGTTGGCTTCTTTTCTTCCTGAAGTATATCTTTCTTTACTACTTGACTTTTGAAGGCGTCTTCTTGAAATTTCTTTTTCTGCCTGTAATTGATCATTTGTATTGTTTGGGAGAAAGGGTATTATTTATTATGTGCATATGGTGGGACAATAGTAAGGGTATTATTTATTATGTGTATATGAACATGGGACATAGGTATATTGTCGAAGTTGATAGAGTTTGGTGCTAAAACAAATGCATGCAATAGTATCAAATAGGGTCACCATTGCCTTATTTGTACGTTATTCTGCCGCCAGCCTCTAAAACATTATGTTGCTCGAGTAAAACTTAATGCAGTGTAGCATTTGGTGAAGCTGTATCTGATAGGAATAACAAATGAAGTTCTGATTCAGTGTTTATGGGAAAGGATATTGCACAATGTTCATGTAAGCTAGGCATGCTATCAATGGTTTCCATACTGTTTTCCTCCCAAGGGTTTTTAAGGACCACTGGCAAGAGATTCTAGAGGTACTACTGTTAGTTTCTGTTTTTGTAGTTTTTAATGCATAGGCAACAATTTCAAGGAGGGATTTCTGTCAGTTAGTACTGAGTATTTTTTGTGAAATATAGTAGGAATAAGTTATTCAACTCATCGAGAAGATTGCATTCTATCTATAATTCAGTTTTCTTTGGGCCATACCTTCAGATATTGAAAGAATGAGTTATCAACTCATAGAGAAGACAGTATTTTGTCTATCATTCAGTTTTCTTTGGGCCATATCTTCAGATATCAGAAGAATGAGTTATTCAAATCATGGTGAATATTGCATTTTGTCTATCATTAAGTTTTGTTTGACACATACTTTTCTATGATGAATATATTGCAACCTAGCTTTCTATTGATTATATTGGCTAACTCGTGAGAATGAAGTCACAGCTTTGTTTGATGTCTAGTAACCAACTGACAATTAGATTATTGTTTGTTTATTTATTTAGCTTTGAGAATGTACATTCGTCACCAACAATATTATGCCTCATCAGTCTGTGGGTTTGAGCTCCAGTCTCTTCCATGGGAGAGCTAGCATGTTGCCAAATCTTCTAGCAATTGGCAAATACCTTCATATCTTAAAAATTGTCAATTTGGCAGATGAAAAATGTGAACTTGGGAGATGGATATTTTTAGATCCCCACAGGATTGACGATTAGGGTCTCGAAATGGATGTTGAAATATAACCATGTCCATAAACTTGTTTTTGTCTTCTGCTAGTGTTTATCCAATTGTAGCAATCTAATGGTCAACTAGACTATATTGCTTATCAGCTGATGATTTCAGATGGCTTTCCAGAATTATTTGAATCAGTGTTCTTTGTCAGCTTTGGGGAATCACTCTAATATTTTCCTGCACGGGATAGCTTTCTTTTGTTGAATATTCACTCCTGATATGGTCTGGCAGGGTGTTTGTGGATGTGATCGATTCTCCAGCAGCTCTATTGGTGAGGTCATTAGAGTCATCACAAGGCGCGATGGCATTGCTGGGCTTATGAGAGGATGGAAACCCAGGATGCTCTTCCATGCGCCAGCAGCTGCCATTTGCTGGTCTACATACGAAGCCTCTAAGTCTTTTTTCCAGAGGCTTAATAGCCAGAAGCAGCCATCTTGAATACTTAATTCTTTAACCTTTATTTCTCATCATAAATATTTAAAGTCAGTGTAGATGGGCCATGCAGCTCTCGCAGATATATGTGGTTATAAATGAATACAAAAGCACGGAAGCAGCTTTCTCTACATGGTGGACATGGTCTCTGCATGGGCCCAGAAGATTTTTACTTTTATGATTTCTTGTTTATATGGTAATAGGGAATAATAATTTTGTATCACATATGGGGTTTGGGTTTCCTTGGCAGAATTGGAGAATGGCTGATATTTAATGTCCTTGCAGTATTGCTACGTGTTATTGATCAGCTGAGCAGGATTTTGATATTCAGCGTGATTCATTGCTGGAAATAACAATATTATTTTCTTAATTTGAAACAGCATAAGCACCAGTGGTAGAATAGTACCCTGCCATGGTGCAGACCCGGGTTCGATTCCCGGCTGGTGCAAATTTATTGTTTTTCAGAATATACATTATCGCAAATTAACTGTTGTCTATTTAACTCCTATTTTGCTTATTTTTCTACTATTTCAAATTTATTTTCTATTACAATTACAATTAGGGATCCTATTTTATTTAGCTTTATTTTATTTTGAAATGTACATAATTACCGTTGATGGATCAAATATTCTGTCTGTCAATCAATGGGACAATATCTGCAGTCCACAAATCAAAAGCTTCAAAGAGCAAACAAGACATAAAAAATGAAAAAACACATAATGTTTTAACATTTTCAAGTATCTCACTGTCAACATATATTTTTGTTCATCCAAACATATCAGTGACTCAGCACACTATCTAGAACTTATCTACAGTGATGCCATCTCTAAGGACTTCATAGGCATCTCTGCTTCTGGTTTTCTTCACCCCAGTTGTGAACTGGACCTTCCCTCCCTGGCCCTGGGTGGTGACACAGCTCACCTTTGCCCAAACCAGCACCTTGGTCTTCAACCCCTCAATGTCAGCTAATTTCCCCTTCTCAAGATAGCCAGTCACACTGGTGAAGAACCGCAACACAGAGGAGTCCCTGTAACCAACCTCACACACTGAGGGGATGAACACTATGATCTTCTTTGTCTCTTCGTTGAACTCATAGTTTGTGGCGTCGCGGGGAAAGAGGCCTATTGGCAAATCATACTCCCGTAGCAGATCAGGCAATGGCTTCTGCATCTTACCTGGTGCATCAAGAAATTCAGTTATTCAAAAGCTTGTGCCAAAAAATGCATGATCTGACAATATCAACGACTTCTTTTATACTAGAATTATGGTGCAACTAAAAATAAGACAAGGAAAACACTTTATTCCTTGTAAATGTGGAGAAACCTAACTGCATCAACGCAACACAGAAGTACAATGGTAGAAACATATGCTTTACAAAGCTGATAGGGATTTTTTTCAATCAATCAAGAACTAGGATAAGCCATACCATGTAGCATCTTTCTATATCGATTTTTCTCTATCATGCTGATGCACTATGCAGGTTCTGTACTTACAGATTCAATATTGCAGATATTATTGGCAATAATTCTAGCAAGGGTAAAAAAAGCCATAAATGATGACTCTTATAACCTAAATATTGTCTCAATGCATCAGTTTCAGCTTAAATAAGTGGACATATGGTCCTAGCCATTGAATACAGCTGTGCCTCTTTACATTATATGGTGGGAGCTTATGAACTGATAACAAGGTTTAGTACAAGGTCAGTTGGGTAGTGATAATCAGAAACAAATTAAAAAGAACAGCTTTCTTAACAACAAAAAGTACATTGACTCTACTTGAAGGAACAGCAATCATACAAAAGTAATATATGGCAAGCGATAAGACGTGCAAACAAAACTCCCACCTTTGATTTTATTGACCAGCCATTTTGTCCCTCCTTCAATGCTGCTAGAAACCGACTGCGCACCATTGGAAGTGTAAGATCAGCATCAAGAAAACATACTCATCATAATAAGCATCAACCCCAAATACATCATCAAGATTTCCAAGATTAATCACAATGAGCATCCATCAATAATCATGAGCATTAACTCAGAAGCATATATCATCAAGAATTCCCCCAAAACGCTAAAATCTAACTTCCCTCTATTTCATACAATCTCAACGAGAGCCAATTTTTGTTTCTGATATATAAGAATAGCAAATCCCAACACGCAAATTCCAATACCAAGTCGCAAACAAACACTTGGATCATAAAATTTTGAGGAGAAAAACCCTCAATGGAGCAGTCAGCACATTGGGGCACTAAGAAATCTGGAAATAAGGATTCGGATGGCGCATGATCGACGAAAAGAAGGAATCGGAACCCTAATTGGAGGGATCGGGGAGAAGGAACTCACGTTGATGTCGTCGCCGAAGGAGGAGATCTCCTTGGTGGCCTTCTGGTTAAACCAGTAGGCGCCAACCTTGTTCAAGATCTGATCCATTCGTCTCGCCGAGGTTGGAGATCGAAACCTCGGCCACAGAGATTCTGGGGAAGAAGAAAACGAAGCGCGAGGATGAAGACGAGAATTTATCGGACGCCTGGGAAATTTCTTTCCTTCTTTTCGAGATTATTTTCCAATATAGTCCCTAAGTTTGCCAAATTCTGATTTCAGATTAATTCCATTTAAGCCCACAAATTATATTAAAAGTTACAACTCAATGAACTCAATTCTCTTGAAATTTAGCATACAGTCCCTGTGAGTTTTCTTTCAATATTAGCAGAAACCACCCTGAAGCTCCAATTACGCTACAAAACGATCCCATTGACCCAATTTGCGAAGTTACCAGCCACTCTTTCCTCTGCTGGTTCTCTGTTTGTATTAACGATCTTAAATTAGTAATGAAATTTTGAACGAAATCCAACAAAAGCAATTCCCAGAGTCCATCAGTTCACCATTCATGTGAAGAAGCTCCAAAAATAGGCATAATTTCGAATTATCAGAAGAAGAAAGTACACGCTCATTGGATTCTGCAAAATTGCTTTACAAAGTACAAATTTGTGTAATAAATATGTTGAAATCATTCACAACAATTTTCTATGCCGCAGATTCAATTTTGAGCAATATCAACTCACAGAGTTAGAACACTACTTACTAAAATATGAACTGTAATTGGTAAACATTACTTCCCGAAACATAAATATGTTGCTTCAGAATGTATCACACGGTTGAATGGAGTTCGTTTGCCAGAATGTCTTTGGAACAGCAACACCTGAAAATTCCTAGTATCCTGTTGGCTAGGAATTCTTATAAATAGATGATTCTCATAAAATGAATCTTATGCTGGCATATCTCCTCCCATCATCTGTAGACACATGATTATATAGTCAATAGCACGCCAAGAGTCTTGGGGCAAATTTTAGAAAGTAATAATAGAACAAATTAAAATAACTACTGTATGTTAAAAAACAAAATTGCTAGATAATATCCAATAAAGTTGTAGAAATTAAGAAAAAAAAGGAATATGCCACACGCTAAGGAGTAAGAAGATAATGAGTCCTTTTTCTAGAGATTGGAGAAACATAAGTCAAGTTCTGCGTTTTATATGAGAAAAACAATTTCTGACAATGAAGAGCTCGAGATCAAATATCAACTCCTAGGACATTATACTGCAGTTTTGTTTTATCCATAAATGAGATTTAACAACAGAGCTGAAGAATAAGCATCAGTGTTCACCAATTGGCGAACATCAAATTAACTTCAATGGAAGAAGTAGCGAAGAGAATAAAGGACAAGAAGAGAACCGGCCCTCAGACATTTTCTTGGTAGCATGTTGCCCTGTATAACAATCTGAAAAAGAAAACCAGGGAAGGAGGGGGGGCTGGGGCAGCAGAGTTGGGAGCCAAAAAATTCAGAATGCTAGGAAAGTTTTCGCTTTTCTTTAATATTTTGATCTAACTAGATATGTTTGACTGGAACACCAAGTTTTAGCTTCTAATTCCTTAAAACACATGAATCACCAAACAATAAACCTTATTCCATTAAGGAAAATATTACAAAAAAGAAACTAGCTTGCACATAATATAACTATTTAAAACTGTATGCCCACCTTGAAAAAGTCACCGAACATGCCCTGCAGGTTGTTTCTCCGTTGCACACCATAAAACTTCTCAGCAATTTCATCTAATAACTGCAGAAATTTTTTTATGTTATTCCACTTATCTTTTCTTAAATAAAGAGACTCCTAGGATAAGTTACCAAACTACGTCAGAATTGAGATCATGAACTGAAGATATAGCAATAGGCAAAACATCAGATGCTCCTAACTCTGGAGTTCCATGAAAAGGCCTGAACTGCACTACTAAAAAAGATGTCCCAGAAATATAAATTTTCTCTTGCTATTTTAAACCAGAGTAAAAAGAGTTGCAGCAATTTCCTTGAAATCAAATTGAGTCCACAGCTTGGTGGATAAGGATGCTTACAATTATGCAATTAAGGTTCTCCCAGCTTACCAAAAATTTTGAAAAAGAAATAGATGGTAACAAACCGAAAACAATTCTTCAGAGAGACTTAATCAAAGAAAAACTTACCTCATCAAATAGAGGTTCACGATCAATGCTTGACTTGAATTTCTGTCTCAATATTCTGTAAAGTGGATAGGCATCTCTCTCCAACCTACATTATTGAAACCAGATACAAATATGAAAATTGCTGTTTCACAAGATAATGCAGACCCATGAGATGTTTAGTAGAAACAACGGAACAAGCAAATTCCATACGTTTGCAAAAGGTACACAATGAACTGAATCATGTCTGACTCTGGCAGGTCGAGGTTCTTGGATTGCAATTGCTTTTGAATGTCGTCCACAATATAGTTTGCATCTCGTAGATTCCCCTGTGATAAGTACCTACAAAATAATGGAGGCTGATAAAGTGATTCAATCTAAAGCTGCAGCAAATCCAATTAACAATTATGTCAACTAAATCCAGCAACCACAAGCACTTAGAATGTATGCTTGCACAGGTTGGAAGTATGCTCAGTACACTTACTTCCGTGGAGAAAAGCACAAATTGAAGCATTTTAAATAGAGGAAATTTTTAGTGCACAAAACAAAAGGGAGTTCGATTCAGTCACAACTGTAGTGATCGCTACAGTTGATCTGGGTCATAGATCTCAGAGGGCTGGGTGAACCCAATGGGCCTTGGGTTCATCCAGCCCTCCACAGCCCAGATCAACAATAGGGATTGCTATGGTTGCGACTGAATCCATTTCCAAACAGATGGGGTCATCTAAGAAAACATTTAATAGGCAAGCCATTTCAAGCAAAGGGAAGTCTGCTGGGAAATTATGTCACCATGGAAGAGGCCTCTGTAAAGAACCAAGGAGAGTTATGTGATGTTTAAGCACACTTACATCAGCACTGCTCGTGCAATAGCCATATCATCTTCTCCTGGATAGCACTATCCAGACAAACAAAAACAACATTGGTTTAAAATAGTGAAAAGAGAAAAACAGATGGTGATTACAAATAATTTTAAATGCAAGTTTCTACATAGATGAATTAACACACAAGTACATCAAAATTCAATGTCTAACCTTGCCCATAAAATTGACTAGTATGGCAGCAAAGTTCTCTGGGTTGCTCCCACGAACAAAGTGAGCTGAAACCTTAGCCATGTCCTACACAGTAGCACCAAATCAAATTTCTCATGACCGAGTAGAAACTGATCCATGCAAAGTCGCACACAAAATTAACACGTAGTCAGAGGATAAAGACACAGTGTATAACCCCTTGCTGCAAACATACAACCACATCTGCCAATCTCATAAAAAAACAATTTCAATATGTCATAGGGAAAGAGGTGTTCAATATAAGGATCACAAAAGCCCATTTTGGGCAAATAATCTGATTCAAGGTGTACTGCTGTGGTTCAATAAAAAAATAATGTAAGAGAAGCTTTTGCCACATGGGAAGCCAAAAAAGGGGGATCCCGACTTGCTGTTACACAATATTGGTTGTCTTGCACCAATTCATGGCTTATGTAAGTGCTCATACACCAACAAGCAATAGTATCATCTTCATATGAAGTACTTTGCTCCCAGACAATAAATTAAAAGTCGCATTGGATAGCGTGGAGCATCAAAGGGATTCCATGGTTCACATACCAACTCAGGAGATTCAGAATAAATGTACTCAGCCAACATATCATGAAATTCAGGGCATCCATATCTTAAACCCTCAAACTCCATTGACCACCTGAAAGTAGGAAAGGACCATCAGGAAAATGAATCTAACATTCAAATTGCAAAATACTCTAAAGATAATGCTTAAAACATCATATAAATAAGAAATAAGGAAGAATATGTGGTTCAGCAAAATTCCAGAGCAAATCAAATACAAACTGTATAACTGTGAGAACAGAAGATAAATTGGAGAGTTTTGTGATCCACAAGTCTATTATAAAACAGAAAAGACTGCAGCAGGTATGGCGTATGGTTTGATGCTTTAAAACCAACATTCAACAGTTCCCTTGCAAGCATATATTGCAAATGGAGTAAAACTTATTTTGCAAGTAATATGTATATCAAATAAAGATGAAGTAGAGCAACTTATATTAAGATAGGTGGAGCGTTAGATAACCATGGTAATTTAAGAGAGTTAAAGATGAAAATACTTCGTCAAAGAAATCAAAGGACAAAAAAACTCACTTGAGAGCTGCTTTCAAAAATGATGAGCAACACTCAACACGTATTTTGGCTGCGGCAAGGGCTTCTGAAAGCTTTTGCATGTCATTGTCCTCATCATCCAAGTTTTGTGGCATGGGAATTTTGGGGAAAGCCTCGTACATCCTTTTAAGGCGATCTGAGTTTGACTTTCCAGTTAATTTGATGCAATCCTCAAACAGGAGGGAAGCATCTAGCTTAGCATTGAGCATATGTTTGTGTACATGTGTTTACATGGTTGAACTAGCAGGAAGGCTCTTCTTAATGAGTGACAAGAAGGAATTCTTTATAAAGATGCAATATTTGATATGAAAATATGGCTTTTGGTTGAAACAAAGTAGCGATATTTTGTTATTAAAAAATAAGAGCTGCCTATTTAATTTAAAGATGTAGGTTCTTTATAAAGAGATCAATGCAGTAATGATTTAGAGGGTTAACGCAAGTCAAGTATGGGAATATCAATGATAGGACCCTATTTCCTCGGCCAATTACAGACTATTATAGGATAAAACACGAGCTACTTGCAATGATACAAACTCATGACACTGCCACATGGGGGCTTGCATATAAGCATTCATTTTAGCTCTCCATGCCTAAGAAAACTCTGGAAGAACCTTGCAATCCTATTCAGAACCTATCTCCTCTCTAATACCCTCCAACTCTCAGGGAAACAAAAGCACATTCTGAAAATTAATAAAAGTTAATAAATAGAAATGCTATACATGATCTGTCAGCCAAATTTTTATGGAGTGAGATTTTTTTCATGCTCAACATATCATAAGGTTCCCAAATGCCTTTTTGAATCATTTAGTTCATTGGCATAGGTAAGTCCATTGTTTTGATCAAGTAAAGCTGGAGGAAAGTTCGTAATTTTGATGGCATGCCCATCTGCAAAAACCCCTATAGATAGTTAGTGTTAACTACTTTCCTGACACAAGGTTACAATTCTAGCTCTTCCATAGTGGTATCTCACTGATGCCTCAGGCCTCCCCGGAAGGAGGCCTTCTTTACCCTCCACCTAAGCTGCGCAGGGATGGCCCAAAGCCAATCCCAAGGAACAGTAAGGCTTCATAGGGTCTTTCTGTTTGAGCAGATTTCTTGTTGAAATGAACAGTTCAGTATACAAAAATTCACATGGCTAAGCTTCAGGAATTTTACCAAAAGGAAAGGAACCTAACCAAAAGTTTCTTCATCGAAAGGAAACTTCCCCTTCACCAGTGTCTCCACAAATAAATTAGCCAGTTCAGCACCACAAGTAATCTGCAGTGACAAGTAGAATAATACATAGAGGGCTGGCTTCCTAAAATAGAAATCTGGAGGTGGAGGATATTATGCTGTTAAAGAGTTTTGCAAGATTATTGACCGATAATAAACATACACAGCAATGAAAACAAGAAAAATAATAAGCAAAAATATGTATAATCTAGATGGTTTAGTACTACAAGTATGCTCACCAAGCTTTTGTGGGACTTCCAAATTATCAGATAAATGACGGGTGTACAGAAGTCCCACACACACTTTAGATTTAAAAGTAATTCAAGGTAAAACCCACAAAAAAAAATATTGGACTAAAAAAGTCTTCACCAGCTGGTGCTTACTCCCAAAAAATGAGCCATATATCCTGATACACCCATGTCTAGCTCTCATGTTGGGTGCTTGCTCTAGTAAACTTATAGATTGAAAATAAAAAGATCAATTCAACCAGAATGGAGATTATGCATTGACATGTTATCAAAGACACAACTTCCACTCTTTCCAGTGATGGTGAATAGCCATCCAATCTTCAGTAAACCACATAAAAGTCCCATATATGCTTTTCAACCACCTACGGACTGGCATCCTAAAAGACAAAAATTAAGAGAAACCAAGAAAAAATAACTTCACCCCAATACATTCCACATTATGGTCTTTTTTAGAGATGCCGAAAGTCACACTTGACAACAGGGATCAATCTAAGCTGAAACTAGCTCTATAAAGGTAACTATTCAGGTTATATAGCACAGAAAAGAAAGAAAAAATTTCACTCTGATTAGAATTTCAACTACAGGTAATTGATGAAGAATTACAGTAAAAAAATGTAACCAAGGATCTAATAAGATAGCTCCATTTCGGAACAATATGTGCATGAACAAGTATGACATTTTTTTGGATGCATTTCTGAAAGAAGCTAAATTAAGAAAGAAAAATAGATCGAAAGCAACCTGTCCATGACTCAATTGAATTAAAGCACCAGCTTCAAGGATCTCCAACGCTTCAGAATATCTCTGAGCAGTAACGTACCTTTAATCAATTACTAACATCAGAAATTAAGTACAAAATCATGGGTGAAAACAAGAAAACTAAGCGGAAAACGCTCAAATACCTTGCGCTGAAAGATTTGTACATCTGCTGCGCCTCGTAGCTCCTCCCAGCATTCACCAACTTCTCCATCTTCTCGATGGACTACAAAATCAATAAAAAAAAAGCTAAAAAATTCCGATCTTATTCACGTAACATGAAATCGCCGGCGAATCGATGAGATAAAGCCCTAGATCAAATGGAAACACATGCAAGAAAGATCGAATCAGGGGGCGAAATAAGGGAGGGAACTCACTTCTTGGGGTGTGGGGAGAACCCCACGTCTGGGTCTCTCTCGCGACATCTCCTTCTTCCCACGCGCCACCTCGATCTCGCGTGATGCGATTGCGAAGGATTGTTTTGACTTTTGAGGCTTTTAAGGGAAACAGAAGTGAGATTGGCTGTTACAGAATGGAAGCGGATTCGGTCGTCAAGCTTGAAATGGATCTGCACTTTCCAACCCGATAATGGTTTTTCCCGAGGTTTACGATTTCAGTTTCGATTTCGGTTTCAGGACCGGCCGAAACCGATACGTTTCGGCCGTTTCGGTTTCAGTTTCGGCCGTTTCGGTTTCGGTCGAAAGAATTTTTTAAATTATTAATTAGGCGTTAACCAGAGTTTGACTATATTTTGACTGTGTTTTGACATCAAATTAAAAATACTATAAAATATTTAAAAAAATTTAAAAAATTATGAATGAATTTATACTTAATTTTACAATAATTTCAAATATTATTTAAGCTAATTAAAATTAATTTTGATAGTTAGTCACTGATATTGTCTATTTTTAATATATATTAGTGTATTAAAAAAATATATAAAAAATGATATGAATATGATTAAAATTTAAAAATTAACATAAGCAAATTTAACTTTTCATTAAAATGTATTTCACACATACATAATTTATAAATTCTAAAATAATAAAACTAATCATCATTAGTCATCATCGGTTGAGTTTGGAACATCTGGGTGTGGAATTACAAAATTATAAACGAATGATCTGGACGAGCATTTATGGGCATATGAATTAAAACAATTAGCGCGATCTCATGGCAGCGGTTCTGAAGTATAACCATATATCGAAGATCTAAAATAAAAATTATATTTTGACTAAAATTTAATTTAATTTTTATTTTTTTTTAACTTCAAATTAAAAAATTATAATATATTTAAAAATTTTAAAAATAATGAATAATTACGTGAATAATATTACGTACATAAATAATATCTGATAGAAACCGATAAGGACGTCGAAATCAAATTGGCGACAACACTGGCCCCATTGTAAAGCAGCCTCATCTTACGAGAGTACGAGTAGCGAGGGCATGAGACGGACGGCGGTAAAACTAATAAGATGCAGGGTTTTTGTGTTCGAACACGAAATCGGCGCGAGGTCCTCCCCGCCCCCCCCCCCCCCCCCCTCCCCCGCCCGGAGCTCCCGCCCCCCCAACCGCGGAGCTCGGCGAGCTCCCGCCCATGCACGCGATCCCGGCGAGCTCCCGCCCCCGCGTGCGATCCCGGCCAGCTCCCGCCCCTGCGTGCAATCCCGGCGAGCTCCCACCCGCGCGCGAGCCCGACGAGCTCCAGCTCCCGCTGCGTTCATTGGCGAAGACGAACAGTAATAAACAGTAACCCTAACCGAAACGATATTAACCGTTTCGGCACGATTTCGGCCGGAAGCCGAACCATGGTTTTTCCCTTTTTGATAGTTAAAAAAATGTGAAATCTATTTAGTTGGTTGTCAATGGATGTTTTTGTAATATATTTAACTCGGAATTTGTGAAAAATGCGAAATCAAACCAACATATGATTCTGCTGATTTGGTGCTGGAGTTACAAGCTCAGCTTCATAGCCTGATGATTTGGAGCTAAAGTTCAAGTTCAGCTTGATTGCTTATTTAATTTCAAACAAACTTGAGGTCATCTTCTGAATCAAGACTGAGCAGATCTTTACTCAACTGGAGCTGAGTTTTGTAGCCTGGGAAGAAAAGTGACCCACTTGAATTGTGATAATGATTACCTTAGTCTCTGATGATAGAAAAATATCCTAAATTTCTCCAACCAAACCTTCTCAATCAAATCATAGACATCAATTTAGAAAATGAAGAAACTCCCGTTCCAACCCAAATCATTCAAAAGTTTCAAGAACCAATTGGAACAAACCAAACAAACTTGGATGGAAGGAACCGTAGAACAAACTAAAGAGACAATCAGACATAATGTTGAATGTCCACTAACAAAATATCGGAGTATTTTGCTATCTTCCACTTTTTTCAAGCAGTAGATTATTGGAGAAAAAAATGCTTTCTTCTCATTCCTTCTTGCCAATACCGTGAGACATGTTGTAGATGCCATGCGCCTGTGCATGCAGTAAAAGATGATATAAGAACCAGAAAATCACACGAGACTAGCAAATGATGATAACCAGTATTGGATACTTACAATGAGGGTAAGGCTTGCTGCAGTCAGTGCAAGAGGGATAGCCACCGATGTGATTTTGTCATAGCGTCCTTTAAGGTAGGTGTGTTTCTGAAGGCTTTGGAAGTACTGCTGGTGCTTCAGCAGCCTCTCCCTCGGAAGAAAGGGGGCCTCTGTCATCCTGTGGGAGAAACAAAAAATTGATCTCGGAGGCAGAAAACAGGCAACTGAAAATATTCCCAGGAAAAGCTAAACTTGCATTTAAAAAATAATTATATATTTCTAGCTGATTAGAAGATCAATAAAAATCCAAAAAACAGTTGCAGCATCACATGGTAAGAACTTAGGACCAGTAAACAAAAGCCGCACCAACATCATGAAAGATAAGGCTAGTGAATCAATTGATTCTAGTTTAGGTTGAGATTGACCTCATAGGGGATGTTTAGATTAATTATCGGTTAATCTAACCTCACAAAATTGCAAACTCGGTCTACAAAGAAAAAGCAAGCTAATTTTCCCTGATGTTTATTAACTGATCCAGGAATGAATCACCAAAGCCGGACTGAGGAAAAAAAATGAGACATAAAGAAAAAAGAGAGCTTCAATTGGTGCATTTGTCATGAGCTAAGTACAATGTCATACAATTCATTGTAGCTCATCCCCAGCATGGACCTAGAGAGAAGAGCTGGGATCTAATGAGAAATCCAACCTGGATCAAATTGGGATCTCGATTCTATTATGTAACATGACTAGATTTCTCAAAAGAAAAAAATCATGACTTAAAAACATAGATTTCTGTACATTAGGAACAACAAAATAGGAGTCTCTTGCTATCAAATTTACTATTTTCAAGTTTGGTAAGACACAACAAATCAAATTTGAAGTAAAATACGAAAATTTCATCAAATAAGTGGTCTATGTTTTTCTAAAGCAATGCCCATTAACTGCAGATTTGAAAGATGCTAAGACAAGCTAATTACTGTCATTCAAATTTATTTTAGCAAACTGGGGATTTGCCATCAAAGCTAACATAATTTTGATAATTCTGATGTTTAAGTGACAAGGAACCAGAAACGATAGAATTATTTGCAAAAAAAATAATAAAATAATTTTTCAGTATCATATAAGGTAATCATTTTGGCTTTATGCAATCTTTCTATTCTTTGTTTGGTTCGATCCCCAACTTTATTCCATTCTCTAGAAGTTATTGACCCAATCATCCCTAGAAACATAAAATATTTAAAAGTAAAGAATGAAATAAATCTCATCCTAGACAGAATATTGGATACTTCTCCACTCTAAAGACACTGTCAACAGAAAGAAAAACAGTGCACTTGTGGAGGGCAACCCAATGCCTAATACAGAATCATATCAAGAATTCTCCATATCTCATAGTTTTGTTGATCGAAATTGCCTCCATGATATTAAGTGCCACAATTTTTCCTTTTCAAGGTAAATGAATTTATCAAAACATCTCAATTAGGCTTTGCAAGTTGCTTGAGCTATAACATCAAGCCAACCATGTACTACTCAATCTTAAATCTCACAGTGGTAACGAGACATTGAGAACAAAAAAGCTAGGGACTTCTACCAAACTACAAGACAAATTAAACACAGCACTCTAAAAAAAATGCATAAACGTCCAGAAAAATCATAAACGGAAAACAAGATTAACACATTTGATTAATGACAAGGCCTCTTCATTTTTCAATCTGTTGGTGGGTAAATCAAATAGAAGATAGGACCTGCAATCAATTCCAAGATCCTATTGCCTGCGCTTTTCCAGATTCAAATAAATTGGCAAATTCGATAGAAATTAAACCGAAATAAGATCCGAGATCTCTTATTTCAACAAATCAACAGCTTATATGACAACATCCAACTCAAAATCGATCTAGAAATCCTAAACCTCATATCCATAAAAACAAAAAAAAAAAAAAAACAACAACAACAACAAAAAGGAAACCCTCAACACCACAAATCGGCATCGCAGATTCACAAGCACATCCAAACCATCAACACCAAAGAATGCATCCAAAAGAAAAGAAAATAATGGAAAAATCGCAGATTCAGCCATACCTCGAGAATGCCGCGAGCGAGATCGCCGGATTCGGAGACGCTTTCGATCGGAATGGTGGCGAAGGAAGAGCTCGAATCGCGGCCGAGAAGGAGAATATTAGAAAACCTGGGCAGGCACAAATCGGGCAACCTAGCTGCCTCGACCCTATGAGTCTCGCACACGTACTGGCGCGGTGTGGGCCGTGTGGTACTGTCCGTTTTGGTCTTTCGGCCCATTAGTAGTGCTGGATCCCGCAGACGAATCTCGTGGCCGAGACAAATATCTACATATAAACCCTTATCAACTTCCGTAATTAGAAGCATTTTTTTTTAAAAAAATATTTACTAAATATACGGTACCAATTGGCAATTAGTGCAATTTAATGGGTAGAAAAAAAAGAAAAAAAAAAGAGAGAGAGGTAGCTTGCGAGAGCTGTGAAAATCGGAGAAAGCCGCATAAAGGCTGGCATGATGGGCAATACATGCAACGACCGAGCGAAAAGAAGCCGACACAGCGCCAAGAAAGTTGCAACTGCTCCGGGAACAAATGTCATCGCTGTAAATGATATGATTAGCGCTCTCTATGTTAATTATATTATTTATGATGATGATGATTTTGTTACTTACAATGCAAGTTAAAACGAGCATAAAACTATTAAATCAAATTAAGTTGGAGTGATACATAATCAAATATGATTTTTTAAAGGGTGTATATGCAAAGTTATGCGCATTTTTTTTTTTTCAGGGGAAAAATGCGAAAAAAAATCTGCTAAATTGATTTATGAACTAGTCCAAGGAAGCTGCAGCGCAGGTTGGGATGTAATGGTCATGCATGCAGCCCGAGAAACGCAGAAATATGGGATTTGAAATGACCAACTTGGCTGCAGCTGGCGAGCTTTTTTGTGGACATTAATTTCGATAAAACCCCCTTGACTTGGTCAAATCTGTCACAAAGAAGAAAAATGAAAATCAAATTGCGCAGCTGCTTATGCAATTGGCTCGTGGAAGGAAAGAAGAAAAAGAAGACGATGATGGCGAGGGTTCTTCAAAGAAACGGAGTCAGAAGGTGAATGTGCCCTAAACAATTTGAAAATTTGACCCTTCTCCTGCATGCCAATTTTAGCAATTCCTATGGACACGTTGCTTGAATTTTTAATACATGGAAAACAATTAAAAATTAGGGCAACACTCAATTATATTTTTTTTTAAAAAGGGAAGAAAGTCCCAAAGACAATATTCTCCTGAATGGTCCATTCCAAGTGACCTCCCAAGGTCTTTAGGTGAAAAAACTTAGGGTTGCGTGAGAGGAAGGTGCCCCAAACCCAAACAGTGAGACTGTATGACAACAATAAACAAACATGAACAAAAAGAGAAGTATACATGCATGTATAAGAAATCGCAGCAGAGAATAGAATTATAGAACAGGAGAGACCAAGGGGATCATTAAAGAGCCCTCTGCCCTCCCCACTTGCCCTGCAAGTTGCTCTCCACACACACACCCCCGCCCCCATTCATTCATTCATTACTCACTCTCTCTAATCTCTCTCTCTCTCTCTCTATCTCTCTACCAGAAAAGCTTGGGAGGAAACAACAAGAAAAAGGCAGGAAATTGAAGCAAGGACGCTTTAAAAACCCTCCAACTTGTATTTCTTTTTGACACACAACTTGGAGTCATCGAAAGCCCAACTTGCCTCCAGCTGCTGATTCCCCCGTCACCACAAAAAAAAAAAAAAAAGAAACAAAGCTTCCTCTTCCTGCATCTCATGCATCAACTGCAGGAGACACTGTACTAGCGCTTGCAAATTATTACTCACAATAACCACAAATATTTCTCAAATAAAATAAATGAAACTCTCTTCTTCGAGTTAAAATCAATCCTATATAGATTTCAGGGTAAGAGAAAAGATGATATCATCTTATCACATTCTCAGTTTCTTTTACAAATTAGATTATACTGTTCTTTTTTGGAAACCTAACTTAGGCAGGTAGATCTTGTGTGGTTTTCTTCCAACATTTGGTGTTCATTATTGGACAAAAAGCTTTAGACAGTACAACCTTTGACAAGGATTTCCTTTTTTCAGATTATTCACAATAATTATAGTTTCATTTTCATAAATTCAAAGACAATCATATCAGCTAAGAAAAAAAAAGGGAGAATAATGGAGGAGTTTCAGCTGAGACATTATTCACAAGGGTTCTGTCTTATTGTGATATAAACAACAAAACAAGAAACAAAAGAAAGAAAAAAGCACATAACTTTCATTGCCTATTCTCGACCGGATGGGAAGTCGTCTTCTTGCTCCGTCACACGGCGGCCAACGTCCCTGCGCCGCGCTTGGCGAGGTTCTCGGCCATGCGCGCCAGCGACTGGAGGTTGCACTTGACGATCGTATCGACAAAAACCCTCGTGTCCTCTCTCGTATTCCCCGGCGGTATATCGACGACGTAGGACTCCACCACCACCGTCGCCCTCTCCGCCGAGTGCAGCGTCGTCACCGACCTGTAATTGTTTAGCCGGTGGTCGCCGCCGACCACTCTGAAGCTCATCACGTGCCGCTCGTCGTCCAGTATCTCCAGCCGCTCCGTGCTCATAACGGCCGGCAAGCCCGACACCACTCTAACCTCCCTCAACGTCCCCACGTCGCCGTTCCCCAAGACGACCTGGCAGCTCTTGACGAAGTGCTTGTACGCCTGCGGCTCGTCGAACCGCCGCACCACCGACCACACTGTGCTCACAGGCGCCGCCACCTCCTGCACCACCGCCGAGCAGCACTGCCCCGCCGCTGCCGCGTGCTCGTGGTGCGGCGCCACCGCTTCGGGCACCGCGTGCAGCGTGCACCTCTCCCCTTTCCCTCCTCCGGCAGCCCAGGCGAGTCGGTGGTGCGCCGTCGGCGGTTTGGCCGGAGTGTACGGCATGGTCTCTTTGTTTCTATGTTTCTTTCTTGTCCTTCTTCTGGGTCGGTGGAGAGCGGTGAGGAAGGGCGCAAGAGGTTGCAAGTTTATATAAGGACGAAAATGGAAAAGTAGGAGTAAATATAATATATTTTATTTAGGGGTTTGTTTAGAAAAATCTTTAATTAGAAGCCTAGTAGGATATTATTTATAGGGGTAAATTTGCAATTGGGCGAGTGGCTGGGTGGTTTGTGGAAACTGCTCCGAGTTCCAATGGGTTCTGTCTCTAAAATATGAGCTGGTTGCGAAGGGCGATTTTACCGAATTGCCCCTACAGTTGGATTTTTTTGAGAAATTTGTAGATTGGTCTGAGATTGTTGGTTGATTT
Source organism: Trichopus zeylanicus subsp. travancoricus (assembly GCA_005019695.1). Lineage (NCBI taxonomy): Eukaryota > Viridiplantae > Streptophyta > Magnoliopsida > Dioscoreales > Dioscoreaceae > Trichopus > Trichopus zeylanicus. The sequence continues at coordinate 248,289 of RXID01014385.1, forward strand.
GACTTGCTTTTTTATCTTTATCTTTTTTGGATTTTTGTGTTTTTATTTTTTTCAAAAATTTAAATCTCGATTTAAAAACGTCTCGATCTTTAATTTCTCGGAAATAGACGAAAATATATTATATATCTTCATTTTGAGCTTATTTTTAAAAAGGATCGAAAATAGTTGATTTCTGATATTTAGTTTGAGAAAAATATATTTTAAAATATAATTATTTTTTAATCTGTCGGAAATATATTAATTTTTAAAAGTCTTCTTTAAATCGCCAAACATTAAAATGAGTAAAGAAATCTCTATTTTAATTATTTTTTTTATTTTTTATTAAAGAAACAAGTCTTAAATTTGGAGTTAAAATAGTTTTCGAATTAAATTTCGCGCGTCTATTATTCTCCTCGGTCACGGCTGCCATTTGACCCATAATTTTCATTGATTATTCAGTCCGCTGAACCATATTTTATTTTAATTTTACATTCTTCTTTTAATTGATTTACTTTTTATCTGGAAATTGGAAATTTGCATATACATCTCAACAGGATTTTGAAATAATTGTCCTAATCTCGATAATTTTATTTCTTAGTCAATTGACAAACGTACCCTTTTTTCCGATTTTGTACGCGGGATACTCGTTAGGAAAAGTTCAGGTACGAAAGCTCACAAATTTAATGCAATTCGGCCCAAAGAAAATGCCATATTTAGCCACAAGGACAGGGCAGCCGCCCGGCAGCTACTTCTTCACATGGATCACATGAAGTCCAGTTCGGTAATTTCACTCATCTATTCATAGCTGTTCTGGCAATTAGGACAAAAGTTGAGGGGCTCCATGCAACGAGAAGCGGGGCCAATATTATAAAAAGGGCAATTGGGAAGCCCACTTGCGAGCCGGTGGATAAGCGTCTGCTCAGAAAGAGGGTCTGAATGGAAATTTGGTTTATTTTCGGGGGTCTTTTCCGCTAATTTTTATGCGCTTTTTGAAGAAATCTCCATCGCCCGTTTTGTCCTTTTCTTCCGTCGGGATACGAAATCTGACGCTGATGTCACGATCCGAGGGTTAAAAGTTACGGTTTTGGTTTCGAGTCGAGGTTAGAGAGGTCGAATCGAAGCCAGAAAGCGCCCAATGTATGCCGACAAGCATCATCCATCGTACGAGCCGCGAGTGGGCCTACCATAAGCTCAGCCCACACTGTCGGCCCATTACGTCATGATTGGGCCGAGGTTGGTCGGCTAACTGTCAAATTGAGGCCGAATTCAATGTTCGTTAGCTAAATTTAAATTAGTTATAATTACAATTCGCGAGAAGGTGATTAGAATATTCGTGCTTCTCCCGAAATTGCATCTAATGCTCGTTGAAGTTGAACTATTTTATTTAAAATTGACCGAGGATGGCGAAATGGCAAAATCGGATTATTGTAAATTATCTTTCTGGGCTTCGATGTAGGCCCAGGCCCAGACCCACGGTTTACAACGTTTTTTAGCTGCTTGTTTTGCTAAAAATTTTAATATTCTTAAACTTGAAATTCCTACAATTGAAAATTTTTTTTATTATAAATTTACTTTGTAAGACAAATAAATTTTAAATTCAAAATTTCAGTATTTGTTTTGTTAAATTTATAAATTTTAAAATCATAAATTTTATGTTTCGTTAGTATAAAGTTTATCGCGTTTCAACAAATTTTTAAAATAATCAATCAAATTGATATTTATTAAAATTTTAAAATGTTAGATAATAAATACTAAATTTTATAATTTTCTATATTTGGAAATTTTTTAAATTTCACAAGAACGCGTGAATGCTTTTTTTTGATAAAAATAAATTATTATTATTTTGCATGGAAGAGACAAATGTGGTGGGACCCGCTCATTGAGGCGCAATTTGTTGCACATGTCTTTTGTGGGACAGTTTCCGTGAATACGAGATTTTGTCTTTCGGACCAAGTGGCCGAGAAAAGTTAAAATATAATTAAATTAAAATATCTATATATATATATAATCTCTTAATTCATATTAATTAATATTCGATCCAAAGCAAAAACAAAGCAACATAAAGCGAAAGAGAAAACAGAATTAGAACTCTGATTTTTTTTTAATACACTTATATACGGATTTTTTTCGCCTCAAATTTATCTTGTTATTTGAAACTTTAATCCCGTGTGTAGTGATATTATTTCTGAAATTTTTTAATTTTTCGTTTAGATATATCAAATTTAAAATTTTAAATCTAAAATTATTTTGCTTTTAAAAAAACTAAACTAAATTTTTTAAAATTTGTTATATTTATAATCAAAATTTTTAATTCTCTTGATTTGGACCCGGAAACTCGCTAAATATGAAAAAAATGAAAAAAAAAATTAACTAATTTTCAGCAATTGTAAGAAAAAAACCCTTAAAAATAATAATAACTTCATTCTAAATGCGAACCAAAGAATAATGAATTTGGAGCACCATATATATTTATCCCACATATCGAAAAAAAATTAAAAATAGGGAAAAAGCTAAAAACAATTTCCTTCGTCTAATCTCTCCCTCTCTCTGTGTCTGTCAGAGAGCAGGAGAAGAGCACAATGCAGAAGTGGAGCAGAAAAAAATCCCCGCTTTCCATCTTCCTTTCCTTCCTCGTCCTCATCCTCCTCGCCGCCCTCACCTCCAAGACCATCCCCGCCCCCTCCATCTCTGACCACTCCCCCTCCTTCCCCACCCACAAGACCACCTTCTCCAACTCCGCCCAGTTCCCTTCCGTCACACCCCCACACCGCCCAAACCCTAATCTTTCTTCTTCTTCTTCTTCTCTTTCCTTCTCCGACTCCGCGGACTGGTCCAAGCCCTGCGCGTCCCCGCGGAGCTACAATGCCACTCCGGCTGCGCCGGAGCCGCCACGGGAGATGAGGACGGACGCCGGCGGATGCGATCTGTTCTCCGGTGAATGGGTGTATGATGAGGAAGAGTACCCGTTGTATCAGGAGGGCGGGTGTCCGTGGATGTCAGACCAGCTGGCTTGCCGGAAACACGGCCGAACGGAGGAGAAGTACCAGCATTGGCGCTGGCGGCCGCGCGGGTGTGACATGAGGAGGTAATTGGAGGGGTTTTGTATTGTTCTCTTATGGATGATTCTTGAATTGTTTGTTGTTTGTCGGAAATGCGGTACCTTTGTTGGAGGATGGAGAGAGAGATTCTTTTATGAGGGTTCGGATTTGGGTTGCTGTTTTTTTATGTTGTTCTTTGGAGAATGGCGATTAGAATATAGGTTAGGAAGGTTTATTCTATGAGACAGTATAGATTTTGCTCCTAATTGCTTGTGTTTGTCTCTGGTTTTGAGGCAGATCTTATTGCATAATCCATAATCCAGTTTGTTTCATCGTCGTCTCTAATATTTTTTAATGAACTAATTCCTAGTTCTCTGTGTATTTTCTTTGTTGCGTCCTGTTTCTATTAGGTTGTTGTAACATGTCAGAATTTGGTTTAATTATTAGGTTCAACCTTTGCTTCTTTGTTGATTTGGTCTTTCTGGTTGTCATTACACGTCAATATAGAACTCAAGTGGAATACAAGTCTGGCTCATAATTTATATTGTTGAAAGAATAATATACTAACTTCTGTTTGGAAATGAAATTTCTTACTTCTTCAAAAGATGTCTCTTTTGTTTTAGTTCCTCTTGTGTGATGTTTATCTTGCAAGTTATCTGCCTTTCTGATTTATAACTACTGGAATGGCAGCAAATACCCAAATGACATTCAAATGTGGTGCTTGTTTTTGCCAAATATTATTTTTTTTCCATAAATAACGTATAAAAATTCAGTGTTCACAGTCAGGTTTTTGTGTTCTTTCTTATGAAGGTGGAATGCATCAGAAATGCTAGAGAAGCTCCGAGGAAAGAGGCTAATGTTTGTTGGTGATTCATTAAACCGAGGACAGTGGATATCCATGGTGTGCCTCTTGCAGTCAGTTATCCCAGCCGGCAAGAAGTCTATGTCTCCGAATGCAGCTTTAACCATTTTCAAAGCCGAGGTAAGCAACACTAAATGGGTGAACTAATCCAGTTGATGTCTTTCCTGTGGTAGTTGAATGCATTACTTTATATCTCGCTGAACTAATTGATATTGACTTTTGTATTTCTCCTTTTGTTATGCCTTGATGATCATGCATTTAGACAACTTATACCTTTTTGGATGTTCCTGAGGTGAAACATGTGCTTGCATTGTCTCATGTTTTAGCAATACCCTTTTGAGTGAAAGCACAGAAGCATGAAACATACATAATCAAATGCCTATGCATTTGTCCTGTTATTTGCTTCTCGCTCCTTATATATCTTCCTATGATCACAAAGATGAACGACATGAGCAGAAAAATTAGTTAAATATCAGTAATCTGACAATCATTATGATCTGAATTGTCACTTCTTGTGAGGCAGGAGTACAATGCTTCAGTTGAGTTCTACTGGGCACCGTTACTTGTAGATTCCAACTCTGATGATCCTGTTAACCATAGGTTAGATCATAGGATCATCCGACCAGATTCACTTCTCAAGCATGCATCTAAATGGGAAGAAGCTGATATAATGGTTTTCAATACATACCTATGGTGGAGAAGTGGCTCTAAGATAAAGCTTTTGTAAGTAACTTTCTGGAATTCAACTCAAAGTGTAATGAAATATATGCGTTATCATGCTGTTATTATCCATCTTATTAATGAGCATTCTTGTTCAAATGCAGGTGGAATAGGGAGAACGTGGTATGTGAAGAAGCAGATGGAGTGGATGCCATGAGATTGGCCTTACTGACATGGGCAGATTGGGTTTCTTCAAGAGTAGATCCCCTAACACAAAGAGTCTTCTATGTGACAATGTCACCGACACATCTCTGGTGAGTGCTAGATTATAATCCAAGTTAAAGCCATTGTATGTGAAGCTAGTTGAATAAAACCTTAAAATTATTATTATTATTCTTTGTTCCAGCATTGAAGAATGAAAACCTTCAAAAAATTAAAGACAAACCCCAAGGACATTTTACAGATAAACCTCTGAAAAAGGCTAACTACTGATATCCCCTTCACTTCTAGATATTCACATACAACCCTCAACACTTAAAATTTTCTTTGCAGGTAATCTTTCTTGTCATTTTTTTCATTGGGTTTTGGGCAAGTTACTTCTCACCTAAAAACAGTGCAGTGTCAACAAATGGACCCAATACATCTAAACTCCATTGACAATTTGCCGGTAGTTATCCACATTTGCTAGAGGATATATATGGAATACATTTATTTGGATGTGCTTTTTAGGCCAATCTTTTTTTGAGACAATTCAATTCCATCTCAAACCATAGCCTTGATTACCATATATCTGATCATCATTCTAATGATGTTAAAACTTCTTCATTCAGGAGCCGTGAGTGGAATCCTGGAAGTGAAGGGAACTGCTTCCAGGAAACAACTCCCATAACAAATGAAGAGTACTGGGGAAGTGGCTCTGACATGAAGACAATGCGGATGGTGGACAATATTTTGGACAGGTTGGGATCAAAGGTTACATTAGTCAATATCACTCAGCTATCGGAGTACCGCAAAGACGGACATCCATCTATTTACAGGAAGTTCTGGGAAACAATATCACCACAGCAATTGGCAAATCCAGTGAGCTACGCTGATTGTATACACTGGTGTTTACCTGGTGTACCCGACATTTGGAATGAATTGCTTTTCAATTTGTTGTAATTTGAAAAGGGCAACCTAGTAAAGTAACTTGGTTTTTGTCAAGCAGAAGAATAGATTCATATTCAAAAGTAGATAGAATTAAGATCTAGCTTATTATAGTTGAAGTGTAAATTGGAACCTCTGTCTATCAATGAGACTGAACAAATGGTCGGTGAAGAGTTTGTAAGCCATACACTATTATTTGTGAAAAATTTGTGCTCATTCTTGGACATTGCAATATGGATGTTGAAGATGTATCTAGCAAGCGTGTACATTTTAGATGTCGAGAAGAAAATGAGGATTACAAACCGGTCTGCCACATAAAAGACTCAAAACATATACAGATAATACAAGCACGGGAGGCATGCACATGTGATAAACTAAGTTTGAGGATCTTGTATCCATAAACATATACAGTATATAATTTTGCCTAGACAAAAACAATGACATTTACAACCAGTACTCCCAGCACTTCGGCACCTACCAGAAACATTTCTTCAATGCTTCACATGCAAATTGCAAAATTGTACAGGCATTGGATTCATTAAAGGATGCTACTGCGGCACTGAGGCCTTCTGAATTTAGTTATTATTGAAGCTGTCTCAGCATGCATTTGTGAAAAAAGAGTTGATGTTAGAACATGAAATGAGGCAAAAAGGAAAACCTGATGGACACAAATACTGAGTACATACCAAGTAGCAGTTATGAACTCAAGCCAGAGATCATCATCCCTCACACTCAGAAAAGTAGTATTGCAGGTCATGTCATTACAAGGCAGCAAATGGATGGCAAGAACACTGATGTACGCTTCCTGTTCACAAGCATTATTGTTCCAAAATCAGAGATATGTGAGAATTCTTTTCTCATATCAGGATTAGTTTTTTTAATCATAGTTCTAATCTAAAATTCATACAGTAAAGAGACATCATTCTATAGCAGCATTAATCAACTAGTGAAAATGTCCACTCCTCTTAAAGAATATATTTTTTTTCACGATGAATCTTTTCTGTATTAAAGATGGGAAAATGAATGAATACACACATTCTGAGAGGAACAGTGAAATTGTAGTGTTTTCATAAAATGCACCAAATCCAAGAGAAATACCAAAAAGCTTACTAATGGTGAAGAAACAAGAAACATCTTAATTTCAACGTCCACCAATAATGCACAAAACCTGCTGCTTTAGCTTCTGAATGGTCTGCATACACTCAAGAACAAGAACCTGAAATTAAACAAAAGCATATGCAAATGAAACACTGCCATCATATTCAGAAATTGGATCTAACCGAAAAAGATAGTTTTGCCCATTTTTGAGCACAATCTGCAGCTTCCTTGAGGTGAGAGCCATTAGGAAGGTTACAACAAACAGAATATGTAGAATACTCTGTTGCGTCTGCTACCCAAAGATGATTAAGTTCATCTCTTGTTCGTTTGATAAGATTACAAAAGCCAACCTGTAGAGAAGTATATTAGCATATGATAGTGAAAATCAATACTTCTCATCCAGAAGTGATTGTGGATATGATTAGTCATTATGTTGCCCGTCCCGTAAAGTGCAGTAAAGAAATTATTATTAACCAACAGGGATGTTGTTAACTTAAACCTAGGACAATACAATTTACATGACAAAGATCGACATAACCACAAATATTTAGAAAGTTTTATTTAATATTGAAGCACAAAACAAAAACAAAAAAATGCACATCTTTCTTCATAAAATTGTTAGTTGACTGTTCCATTTCAAGCTTTTGGGTTTAGTTGCAAGGCACCACAGCCTCAACAAGGGCCGGTATATTCTCCAAATCACATGGCAGCATAATCTACAATTTCTGGTAAAAGAATTACTTTATTTTTCTACAAGCACTCACAGTTTTTCCTGATAGGTTATGGTTAACCAGTGTGCATGAAGCATTATTGTCAATGGGGGAGCAGAAACTGACAGCAAGTAGACAATCAGAAGGTTCTTGAGACAGCAAATCAGTGTAGCAACTGGATACATCTGTCATGAACACCCATTGCTTTTTCTGACAACCAGATACATATGAATCACCAACATAAATAACCACTGCTGCAATATCAAACTCACTGGAACAACACCAAGAAAAAAAGAACAATTTCAGCTTATCTGGAGAAGACAAGAGGATCATAAATATATAGAGCAGTGAGGAACAACACTTGCCTTGCCAAAGGCAGCTCACCCAAATTTGACAATCGCATTGATTTGCGTGGAGAAAAAAATGGCCTGCAGAAAGTGGGGAAGAATTATATGCATACTGTTCAGCTACAGAAATGACAAGGTAAGACATTCTTACTCAAACTCCTTGATCGCTTTGGAAGGCAAACATTTCCACCGAGTAGAAGACCCTCTTCCTTGTAAATATAGAACATCAGAGCCAAGGTTAAGTGGTATTAGTCCCTCAACAGAGTAAATCTGTCCTTCCACTAGATCGTGTTTCTGCAGAAGTAACAATAAATAGAACATTCTTTCAAAGTACATCAAGCAACAAGAAAGAAAGAAAGGATAACTAAATCCCGCTCCAATTGGGATGACAGACATAAAAAGTTTGATACTGTCCCAATGTGTTTGGCATACAGACTTACTAAAAAAGTTTCATGAGTAGATATGCCAAACACAAAACATAGTTTATCCCAATGTGAAACTTATCATAAGCTTCCCATCCCTTAGGATCAGAACAAGTTTTGGAAGGAAAAGACCATATCATAACAGGCCTCACCTGCTTTTCTGTTGGGCTCCAGATTGTTATCAAACCTTCTTTAGATTGAGAATTTCTGGATGCCCCTTTACTTGTTAGGCCCACAACCCTCACTTTTATAAAGGGTGTGACCTCCCTTGCGCTAAGGCCTGCATCTTCAAAAGCTTTCTCTATCTTCTTGTGCATTTCAGATTGCCTAACTGCCTGCACCATCACCACCAATGTTTTCAAAGATCCCTTCCAAGTTTAAATTAAACAATGAGGAATTAAAACCAAAATCTCACCTCTTGCTTTGCCTGATATGATGAAAAAGAATTCAGCTGCTCTGAACTCATATCTGCCATTAGCACTTCTGGCTCATCAGCATTCTGAAGCATCCTAAAGATTTTTGCCCCTTCTTCACTATCATCATCATTCAGTAGAGAAACCTGGTTCTCAGATATAATGTCTTCCACAATACAGGACCGCCTGGAACAAAACATGGACCATAGCAATTAGCAAGATAAAAAATTCTACTAGAGATGTCAATTGAAAATGAAGAGAAAAGAGAGCAAAGATATTGCACTATGCACTATCTCATCTTCAAGAACCACAAATAGGCAAATATTTTATGTCAGTCAATCAAACTATGACCAGATTGTCAATTTAAAGGATTTGAAGAGCATTCATTATTCAGCAGGGTATCTCACCATGATCAAGCATAGCTGTGACAATATCAAATTCATGCAACAATTTTGAAAGCTATGCAACAAGAACACTAATAAGTTATCCTTCTGTAACATGTTTCATTTTCCCAATCACACTTTCATGTCTGGAACACTAATTTAAACCAACTAATGCATATATTCTGCTGTTAGATGATCATGCAAATAAAGTGGTACAGCAAGTCTAATTGTCAAGAAAAGCATTCAAATTATATGAACCGCATATGACACAGATCAACAGATCAAGACACATCAATATTTGCCATAATAAAAGGGGTGAAGAATGCAGATAAACTGAGAAAGACTAATGTGTGCCTCCAGATCCATGTGGCCCAGCATGCCAAAAAATTGATTGAAGGGTAGAGCATAAAAATAATTAACAACTCCCATTAAGACAAATTATACAAGTTTGAGAGAAAGAGTTGTCAGGTACTAGCTACAGTTGGAGAAGAAAATCAAAGAATCCAAGTATTAGATAAGTTAAAGAATCATTAATCGCTTGAGATTCAATTGTGAGAATCTCATTAAATGATTACTAAGTGGCTCTATTGATGCATCCATTAGCTGTTTCCAAATGGGGGAAAAGCAAATTACCGTTGGTTGTATAGCTGAAGCACTTCCCTTTCCATCCTTTCCGATCTCACAATAGAGCCACCATCAGGGAACCTGAATTATGGTACATCAACTAGTTTTCAGTATCAGGACAGATATCACTACGCAACACAGATCAAAAAATACAAGTTTAGCATACTGACATCTCCTTGTAAAGGACAGGATACATCCTTGTCACTCCAACCAGTGTCTTTGGAACTTTACCTCCAGCACCCTTGATGCACCTAAATGCCAATGGAGCTTGAATGCCCTTACCTGTACATATGTGCAAGTAAGACATGTAACTAGACTTTTAAGAAACATTCACAATTGAAAACAATATGTAGTTGTGAATGAAAGGATCAGTAATCCAACTGGAAAGTGCATACAGAGTCCCAAAGAATCAGCCCAATGTGCTCGATAAGTTCCATTAATATGCATCACTAAACTAACCACTCCAGATGCCTGAAATAAATAAATAAAACAAGAACCATTAGGATGAATTTTAAGTTCCCAAAGCGGCAACCCTACAGATTCAGGAGAAACAGGGTCGACTATGAACCTCAAGGGGAGAAACAGGCGCAACCCAGCCACATAAACCAGCTCCCAAAATCTGCAAATGTTATATATGGTGGGTTAACAATTTGTGCATCGTCTAGAGGACAAGCAAAACTCATAGAAGAAAGCCCTACACGAAGCTTCTGACCGACAAACAGCTTCCTAGCAATGAGTTGCTTTGACAGTGATGCATCTAAAAGAGCTTCCAATGAATACCTGAAAACTAGAAGCAGTCCTAATAACTTCAAGAAACAAACATAACCCACTAGCACAACAGAGCATGTTTTGCTTACCAGCCATCAGTTAGTTCAATTTTTGCTGCATGAAAGCTTTTTGGCACATTTGAACTACTTTGCTTCTTACTCCCTTTATGTGTATCCGCTGTTTCATATATGTTGCAAGACTGTGGATTGGAAGAAGAGCGAATAGCTGATATGCATAGTACAACAGCAGAAGAAGGTGACACAACACCATCTAAAATCCTTTTAATGGCTGACATATGCCCAATGTTGGCTTCTCTTTCATATCTAGCACTCAAGAAAAAAACAGCACCATCATTCATATTAAACTCATGTAATAAAAAGACATCACATTGCATCTCCACCTGTATTTTAGTTCCTCAAGCACATTAGATACTGTTAAGTACTTGCCACAAGCTTGCGCTGGATAACATCTCTCAAGACTTGCAAGTTTCCACACTATCCACTTGTAATGATTTGCAACCCATCTAAAGAGGACAGACATTAGAGACAAACAATTTTCTTTTTTTTTTTTCTTTCTGATAAAAAAAAGAATCAATGAAATGATTTCTTTAACTACTAGAGACACAACATTGAAAATTACCAAATTAAGTAATAGCACAAGATCTTTATATATATATATATAGAGAGAGAGAGAGAGACACACACACACACACACACACAAAAATTTGAAAATTACCAAATTAATTAACAGCGCAAGATCTTATTATATATTTATTTATATATACTTTACTAAAAAATAATAAAATTCATGTCATATAAGAAATCCCTGAAAACCATTGTGCTTACAGTCCAAATCAGTGAAATGTAAATTTAAAGGTCTTGCAACTGAAAAAGCAGGCATTGAGTCTTTAACTCCAACTGACCTAACAAAAAGATAAAGAGCACAAACATCATTGTTGGAAGATGTACACTGAATACTTAAATGGAATGAGAAAATACTAGCAAGGCACATGAATCCTTCTGATGGGAACCAATCTACCCCAACCAATGCGAGGCTATGAGCACACCATGGTGGAGTACTAGATATTGGCATTCTCAAGAATTCTACTAAATTTGTTTTAATTATTTACTCTTGCCAGGCATCACATTTCTGTGAAAATATTTGCTAGAAACAAATATTTCCAACATGACTGGCAGAAAAAGTTTCAGTAATGTATGAAGTGCATATTCAAACTGAAAATGAGGTAGTCCTAGAGAACTTGAATGGCAGTATATTATTGAAGAATTTGAGAAACGGCAGAATAGCATAAGATGGTCTACTGTGGTGTAAGCTACAAACCACATAATAGAATCCAATGTTGCAATTTCATGCACGATACCAAACAAAGCTAGTTTTCCATCCAAGAGGAATTACTTTTTAGTTGCATTTGATAATGAAGCACCAGACTGAAGCAGCATAACCTGAAAATCTTCTGGTCCAATCACTCCATGCCCAGATGCATCACGAAATCTATATTTCTCTGCATTGTCTGCATTCATATGTTTCACTTCATATGACAGTTGTAGAGCCTGGAGTAGATAGGTGTCATGACCATGCAGGTTCAGGGTGAAAAAACAATTGAAAATTTTAACTCAAATGCATGCCCATCACAATTTACCAAATTTGTATGAATTGGAGGCCCACCAAATAAATCTTCAGCAGTTTTTCGTTTATATTGAAATGGATAACGAGAAGAAATGCTTTTTCTGCGACAACACTCTTCTGATGTCAATTGCAGGGATGGACCTGTAAAAGCACATTCATAAAGGTGTTGCCGACAAATAACAGATATCAAAGAGGTTCCTGCTAAATTTTTGTTTCTGCCAATTTACCAGTAGCAAGGGATGATCGGTTGTCTAAAGGAGTGGTGAACCTGAAATAGAGCTTTTAAGTATGTAAGGAAAAAAAGTACTGCTTTAGTGGGAATGAATCAACATTTGAGGTGTCTAAGTTGCACAAACCTAGAAGTACGAGGCCTTTTAAATGGAGAAATAGAGCTTCTTTTTTGAGGCCTCTTCTTGTCACTAGTCAGCCAATTTCTGTTTGTGTGTTCTTTATCAATGCTGTTTGAAATCTCAACAAGTGGCTTAGCTAATGTCCCGCAAGCTGGAATACTTCTCAAACAATCTTTTACAGAATTCCTTAAGTTGCCATCGGTTGCATGGTTTTGCATGGTAGATAAATCACAGCTTTTACTGTCGAGTGCCTTGGAAACAAACCCTGAATTCACTCTGTCTGGTGTGACCCTGGCTGAGTTATTAATCTGAAGAGGAGCACATGATTGTTTATGGTTGGTGAATGCTGGCACATAAGCTGGCTTAACTTCCAGAGTTCCTTCAATTTCAGCATTTGGTAGTACAGAGGCAAAAGGTGCATTCTCTTTGTTCCAAGAAATGTGATCAAAAGCTTTATCATTAATGACAACAGTGCCTAATGGCTTATCTGCTGTAATGGAACTGTGCAAAGCTCCCACCTCAGGGTCACCAAGTAGCCTCTTAGCACGCAGCAAAGCATTGGCAGAAATTGATGTTGATTTTCCACCTGCAGTAAGGAATTTAGTTGGTGGATGGACAGAATCAGATGTTTTGCACATTTCAAAACCTAGAGGGCTTTGTAGTGAATCAGGCTTTGACTGGTGAGGAGGCAAACAAAAATCCCTTGGGTAGGCTGATGAATTTATTTCTGCTATGGTGCAAAACCTGGAAGAGCTTGTAGTTCCAAGATTTGCATCTACCAAGATCTTATCATCACTTTCTGTAGATTTACTTATGTCAGAATTGGGTTGATCCATTGCATGCGTAGAACAACTTGAGGAAGAGAAGCTCTGATTTTCAACAAGACCTAACAAAGTAGTTGCTCTTAAGATACCAGCAGAAGATATATTTACAGCTTCCCCAGAGCCTGTCTGGAAAAGTGTATTGGAGAAACTGCAACCATGATTTGTAGGATTTTCTTGTGCCTGGTCTACAATGAAATATAAAGTCAGCATTTCTCAATTATCACATAAAATAAGTTTTCACTGTGCTAAAATAATGGCAACCAGCAACCTTATAAAAATCACCGAGCCCTATAGGTTGCAAACTGCCCTCTGACGTGAGAATCTAAAGTTAGTCTAACATTGTTCCTATTATGCCAAACCACTAAGAAAAGGTCAACAATCCCCATAATGGAAACAAGATGAAGTAGGTCCCCTAATCATGCATCTAAAATCCAGTATACTTTCCTGCTAAGATATTTTTTTATTGGAACTTAGCTAAAATATTATATCAGTATTAATGCAAATCTAGCTTTCTTAAGAATATCATATGATAAAAGCAGCAAATTAGGATACAAACTCTTAATGATCCATCACAATAATAAAGCCTAACACAGTAAATATCAGTTTGTTAAGTGCTTGTCCTACCAAAGACAAGGTGTTACACAGTTCAAAGACAAAAAAATCAAGTGAACATTTGAATGGACAAGAACGTCACAGCTAATAAAACGGAAAAAAAAAAAAACAAAGGGGAAAAATCTCACCAGCCTCAATATTCTCTCCATATTCAAGCACAGCCATAGCCTTCCTGATCGATGATTCTCCAAGCAAAATAGATTGGCCAGATCCTGTTTGGAACATAGGGACAGCATCCCTGTGCCTCCCACCCTCAAAAGGCTTCACATGTTCTGGAGCAATAAAAGGGAGAAAACTTGAACAATGTAAGGTAAGACTAAGCAATGCATCTCATTGATTCAAGAAAATGATCATGAGGAAAACACACAACCTTAATCAAAGACAGAAACATAAACAAACATACGAACAGATCATGTGTCTAGAAGGATTGCCATGGCAGGCTTTTGAAGGAAACAGTGACATTATTCTACAAACCAAGAATATTGGGAAGTACAGACAGCATAACATAAAAACGACTGGTGATGCAGGCAAAATGTGCAAGAAATTGATATCTCTGAGTATAATCCAGTTATATGGGAAAGGTCCTTGGGAAAGCAATGTGAAGAACACAAAGGGAAACAGAACTGATGACAATGGCTGCAGCCACAAGAAGTGATTGTGATGTTGAACAGGTAGAATGGTACACATCAGGTGAAGAACAAAGGAAAAGCACTGGAAAAAATTGGAAGTTGTAACTATGGTCAATGAAGGAATCAAGATAACCATCCCACTAGCCTACCACTCTACTCTCAGAAGTCATTATCACATCATTTGGCATTTGATGTCCTAAAATATTGTGATCATAGGTAGGAAAATTATCCAAGCCATAATACCATTTCTCATCAAGGAACGCCACAAAGGATCACTATCAGGTTATCAAAGAGAAATTTTACTACCAAATAAGCAACAAAAAGATAGGATCACAGGATAATCCTATTCTTCAAAAGGGAAAAAACATAAATATGGACTCCGAAATAGCTGTAACAAAGGAAGACAGACTTACCTGCCTCTGAATTCTCTCCTCCAAGAAAAAATGCTGCTTTTCTCATTGATGACTTGCTCACACTAACTGACTTTCCCAATCCAGTGCGCAACATCGGAAAGCCATCATCCAGTCGGCCACCATTTTGAACCGCCAAAGGCCCTGGTCAAATTGACAGGAATTTAGTATGGCAATAGACAATCCTTCAAAGTCTTCAGACTATCAATTAAGTTCTTCCAAATGTCTAGCACTTTCCAATAGAAAGAAAGGTATCAAAGAAAAAAGTTTTAACCCATGCGAGCAACAATCTGGTCAAAAGTAATCAGAGGCTTTCCCAAGGAAAAAAACCTAAATAAGTACAGAACTATCCAAATAAATACATGGAGAAATGGGGAAAGAGGGCCTACCTCTATCTGGATTCTCTCCTCCAAGAACAGCAGCTGCTTTTTGAATCGATAACTTGCTCACTGATACTGACTTCCCAGATCCAGTGTGGAACATCGAAAAGTCCCCATCGCATCCACCACCATTCGAAGTCACCAACGCCCCTGATTAACATTTCAACAGTCCAATAGGAAAATAGATAAAATGTTCACAACACAACATAAATTTCGACCATTTTCCAATCGAAGGAGAAATTTCCTATCAAGACATCAATCACCTCCCAAATCATCTTCTCCACCAAGAACGGACGCAGCCTTACGGATTGAGCTCTCCTTCACCGGAACATATCTCCCGGACCCTGTCTGGAGCATCGGGACGCCACCCCCATCTCCATCGCCACCATTCGCAAGCTCCGCAGAAGCTGAGAACATCGCCATCAGTGACCTTATCTACAAGGTTGTAGCAAGGAAATTCCAAAGACAGGCAATATTACCCTGGAGCAGGAGATCCGCCATGGAGGGGAGGCGAGAACTCGGACCGGCTTCCTCGTCGAGCCCAAGGGTTTCGCTCGGCTCTGCTGGGCGAAATCCAGCATCGGCGCCGGCGGTCATCCATTGAAAGTGGCCTCCGGCGGCGGGGTATATCCTCCAGGTCGGTGGATCGGATCTCGCCGGCATGGATTCTAGGGTTTCCTCGGAAGGAGAAGAGACGACGAGGAAAGAGCAAAGAGGAGCAAAGTAGGCGGGAAAAGTCAGAACTTTTCGTAAACTGGAGCGGGACAAGAGTGTCCGTCTTGTAGCCGTCTGAGTCTTGTACACCGAAAGTTGAATGTGGAGACGCATTAAACAAATTGCTAGCTCGATCAGAGCCGTCCGATGCCTTCCTTTCTTGACACGTGGGATACGGGTGAGCTCTATTCGGTTTAAACCGAAAAACCGACCGAATCGGTCCAATTTGGTCGGATGAGTTTGGTTTGTTTAGCGAATTTGGTACATGTAGCCAGGATTGAATTAAATTTGTAGTAAATTTCAGTTTCATTTTCTGTTTGTCTCTAAATGTTATAATTTTTGCAAATGGAAAAACAATTTTATTCTGGTCACATTTTGATAACAAAATCATGATCAAAACTCTAAACATTGGTTCTTATGTTAAAACACGGAGTACGGATTATCAACGTGTTTTGACGGCGATTCGGAAATAAAACTATTGTGAGTTTGTGACTAGCACAACTAGCATTATCTCAGCTAAAACGGCTAATTGCAATGATCCTGTTTCCTAATCTCAATTCCAAAGGCACCATTATGATATAATGACTAAACATTACATTAGGAGAATATTAGGATCCATGCTCATAACTGTGCACACAATTCTTGAAAACACAAATATATACACATTCAGCTTAAAAAGAGAGATTTTTGGTACATGGACCTGGCTTACAATAACAGACTTAGTAGAGATACATGTCAGATACAGCTAAATTTCATGATAAACAAAAGCTCAGGTCAGAAAGCTAGGATGTTTGCAATGCTAGTGTGGCACATTGTCTGTGAAAGGATTATGAAGCCTAGTCATGCTTCATTACCATTTGGAATGTCTTCTTCTGGTCTTCCTCCACCATCTCCCTCAGCACCTCATCATCAATCTCTTCCACTTCTCTCGAAGATGGATATCGGATATATCCACCGAGGAACACCATCTTTGATAACCAAGCCTTCCAAGCATTGGTGTCATACTTATCTTCTTCCCATGTGCCAGATGCCAACAGCCGATATACATAGACGACTTTTTCCTGCCCTGGTCGAAATGCTCGAGCAATAGCCTGTCTTGTTTTTGAGTGGTTCCACTCCGAATCCACCAAAACCACTCTGGATGCTGCTGTCAGACTAATGCCTTCAGCGGATGCTGTTGTTGATGCAATTAGTACCTTGCAGTTTCCTTTGACATCGCCATTGAACTTATCCATGATCTTCTCACGCACAGACATTTCTTGATCACCTTGAAGAACCAAAATTTCTTTTTCCTTGCGCCATGTGAAAACAGTCTCAAGCACCTTCACAAGCATGTTAATTGGAGGGATATTGTGGCAGAAAATCAAAACCTTCTCTGCTCTTATAGTACATTTATGAACAAGGTCAACAATGAACTTCACCTTGGAACCGCTTCTGAAATTATCCTTGTATTTCTCAATGTTTTCCAATTCATCCTCACTAAAGAACTTGTGAACACAGGCAACCTCTTTTATCAACCACGGGTGGATAGAGCCAACAGTGGTTAGGCACTCCAACTCGAGAGGACACCTTTTATGTTTAAATGAACGATGTATCCTTGCCACCTTCAACAAAATTTCTCGTTGAATGTCCGTTGAAGTTAATAGAAGAGTGTAGATTTGCAAGCCAGGCAGCAGATCTAGGGTTTCACCTTCATAGACATCCACAAATCTGCTTGTGAGTCTGTTCAGTATATCGAAACCTATCTCTCTGTCTTGTTCAAAACTTGACTCAATTTTCTGTCCAACTTGTTCCACAAATAATTTTCTTGCTAGTCTCTCCAGTTTACTTGTTTTCTTTGCTTGATTTTGCCTTCTGCTGTTGTTTATGATATCAGCCATGTCTGGGCCCAGCTCCTGTGCAACATCACGAATAAATCGTGGTCTTGCCAATGCAAGACTGTTGAAGTACTCCTCAAAGTTATTCTGAAATAGTGTCCCAGATAACAGAATCCTGTATTCAGTCTTCACTTTCATCAATTGTCTTCTTAACTTTGAGATTGTGCTTCTTGGGTTGTGACCCTCGTCCAATATCAGGATACCTGGACTTCGTTGCAGAACACCTGCCATGAATCTTCTGTATTCCAGCTTTGAGTCTTCTTGTATCAACGTTAAGAAAGATGAGTAACTGAGAAGAAGAATGCCTGGCTGGTCATGCCACTGCCTTAATTTCAGTAGACAATCCATAGCATGCATCATTTTTTTACTTGGCCTACGCTTATAAGTGAACCCTGCAAGCTTGCAACTAGCTGATCCCTTCTTAAAGCTTTCAACGGGGAGAATTTGAAATATAGGGACTGAAACACCCCACTTCTCGAACTCTTTGCACCAGGTATATATTGCAATCTTGGGGGCCAGTACAAGTGGGCGACACTGAGGATGGCTTTTCAGGTAGCTGACAAGAAATGAAATCACGAGTAATGTTTTACCTGAGCCTGGAGAATGCGATATCACACAACCACCAGTCTCCTTTGCTGGATCATTAATATCCTGAGGTGTCAAACCTCCACCTATGTTTCTCCAGATAAATTCAAAAGCTCTCTTTTGGTGTAAATGAAGTTCGGATGCATATTCAGGTATTAGATTCCACACATCATCAAATATTAATGATGACATTATGTCCATCGAAGGCCTATCATCACTACTATGATCTTCTGAGCCCAAATTATAAGGCACCAGCCAATCAAATACTTGTTTGCCATCTTTCTCCTTGAATGAAAAAAATCTATCAATCTGCACCTGCAGGAAATTAGGGAAACAATTATTAAATATAAGGAGGAACTATTGAACTGTGATCTAAAGATCAGGTGTATGTATTATGATTTAGACTTACAAATTGTGGTGAGACATATCTTATTTCAGTGCATACGAACTTGCAGATACAGCATACCAATCCAATTTGCTCATCCAATTTGTAGTCATGCTGGCATTCTTTCACCGTATCTTCATTTGAAATATCAGTAGCCTGATTGCAAAATTCTGAGCTCAAATCCTGACAACAACTAAATGTTATATTTAACAAAACCTGATAGTTTTAAAAGATGAATAATAGTGCATCATCATAAAATTACTGTTATTCAATGCTTCAAATGCCTCACATAAGATCACCATTTTCTTTTCCAAATGGTTCTCTGATCCAGAAGGGAAGATATGAAAGTGAAACCCATCTTTTAGGTGATACTTACATAAAAATATTTTCCTAGAAACAAACCTTAACCATTTGTACGACTCCTTTCAGTTCTTGTTACTGTTTTTTTCTTTTGGGTGAAGCACTAACAAATGTATTACTCCTGCATACTTGATGCCACACACAATTTCTTAAATCAATTATTATTTAACTTGAAACATCAACTCTTATCATTATTAAGTTCAGCATTAACCAAGCTAGGCAAGGTTCCTTACTGGCAAAATTGACAGAAGTTCTTACAAATATGCCTTTCAAATGTGGCTTATGCATACCATGCTAATTGGTCAGTGGCAATAGGACTCTTATTCAACTTGAAACCAAGTCCCAACACAAGATGAGTCCATCCAACACTAAAGTAGGATTGTGGTCCCTCTAACATTGTTTTCTCTACGATTAGTTGTACCATAGAGTTGTATGATTCCAGTTTACCTGATTATGGTTCACCATATTGTATGTTAGCTTTCTAATGCTCAATAATTGTCAAAACTATTAAACTTGTCACTTAGATAGAAACAATAATTAGAGAAATCTTAAAACATCTTAATTAGAGAAAACTAAAGGTTTTTTCAACATACAAGCAATTATTTATTCATTAGTCTGACTTGTTTGCATATTCGTTGACAGAAGGAGGCATTAAATTCCACTTAAGTCCAGCTACATAGTATTTAATAGGTAACCATCAAAAAATGGTAAGTAGACTAGTTTAAAAGAATCTTGAAATCAGATCTCGAGCAAAATTTTACCACTTAACAACAAAATTATCAATGTGAAAAAGTCTGATCTTTAACTGTGGGAACTGCTGGGCAACATAAGAGAACATGCAAAGACTTGAACAACTATGGAAAACTAGCCACCAACCTCTTGAGATTTATGTACTTGGGGCACAAGAGGAGTTTGTTAAAAAACTCAGAAAGCCTTGAGAAACATCTAACAAGTACAACCATTGAAGCTATGCAATTCAATACAGGATCCTAACTTCCCCTATAATGAGGAGAATTAACTGAAGGCTAACTATTTTATTTGGAAAAAGATATTCCTCTGTAAGCTCTGAGTAGTAACATTTGGGCCAAAGAGATTGAGATACAGCTAAATTGAATATAGAGGGAAGGTATATATCAAAGTTTGTGACATTCTGTTCAACCTGGCAAACAGTAAATTACTTTCTATCTGCACGACAAGTGATAATCTGAACTATAACTAATGCAGACTTAAACTTTTTCAAAAACATGAAGAAAAATCATGAAAGAACTTAAAGTAGAATCTGCTGTATGAAACTTGATATCACCTGCTTTTGTTCAAGAATGGCAAGTGTTGTTAGTGCATGATCCATCTCTTTCCACAACTCTTCATGTTCATCACTTTTATTTTGAACATTATCCTCATCAGAAGACCACTTGAAGTCCTCAACCTCAGCATCAGTATTGATTGGTCTAAATTCCACACACTCAACAGGAGGTTGGATCACTTTGTCCATTTTTTTAGTGATCAAGAAATCCATCTGTTTCTCCATTGCAGACTGTATAGTTCCCATGTAACTCTTGATCATTTCCTTGCATTCGTTCGCACTCAATAATTTCTTTTTCTTAGTTCTTGGACCTGACCATGAAGATGGATGATCAATTTCACAGCTGCTTGAGTCGTCATCCTCATGGACCTCATTTTCTGACGAATCAATAGTGGTGATTTCTTGAGACTCAGGTTGATTAAAAATAGGTACAAAACGATCTGGAGTCACCTTTTGGCGTTTAGAACGTCGCAAGCTTGCACGATCATATAAAATCTCAACTTCTGAATCACTGCCTCGTGTACAGTCTAGAGGAACTATCTGAACAGCTTTCTCAGCGTTCATTATTCCCTCAGGAATGAAAGGTGCAATTTTTTCAATCCTTGGGCGGCACTTTTCATTTCTTCTATTAAATCCTATTATTGCGATTTTCTTATCATCAACCACCATGTGCATCCCCTGGTTGCAGTGAGTGATGTGGTTAACTATCCTGTTGTTGATAACCTTGAGTGTGAACTCCATCCCCTTCAATAATGATAACACAACCAACCAAGAAACTTCAGCGGCAAAGTCCCCAGTGAGAAGTTTGCCTTTAACAGTGGCAATAGAATCTTCAGACAAACTCCATTCATGTGATCCATCATCAGAGAGCTCAAATTTCAGCTTTTGGAGTATGGAAATGTTATCTAACTTCAAAACTTGTGCCCTCCTGCAATGTCTGCCAATGCTCTCATACCTCGTGCCACCGCCACCATTGAACACTACCGAGAACAGACAAGTACAGCGCTCCCCGTGAGGAAATCTCTTGATTGAGATTATTTTCGCGTCATGCCATGAAAACATCTGCAACAAACACCTCCAGTACGTTATACAGCACCCGTTCCTAAACTTAAGCAATAAAAATCACGCATTTTGCAACAAATGCAAAACTAAAACCATACAGGCAACTGCCCTTTCGCCGGAGCTGCTGCAATCAGATGTCCTGACAGCACGCAGACATCGACACCAATCTTCAAGAAGCGGTCGCAATCCAAGACGGTGGCTTTCCTCGACCGGAGGCGAATGTTGTCGCCCTGAACCTTTTCCTCCACCGCAGACCCCATCAGCGTGATCGTAAACCAAAGATTTCCATCCTTCACTCTCACCTCGTCAATGGCATGCCAGGATCCATCATACAACACCTCAAAAGCTGCAAAAAAAAATGAACAAAACCGCTTATATACATGCCCCAACACTCCGATGGAGCGGCTGTCTTACTCACGAGTTGAATCGACTGGGTTGCTCTGGCGGAATGTCGGTTTCCCAAGCATCTTGCTTAGGCGTGACGAGGAAAGAGAAAGCGACCGGGTGGAGCTGAGGGCTGCGCATCAGGCGGCGTAGACGGCGAGGGAGCGGAGCTGGGAGCACGAATTGGGGTTTTCCCCCGCCGGGGGGGGGCGGCGGGCGGGTGGTGGGGCGCGGGGTCGTTTGCTTCCGTGGATTCAGAAAAAGGTTGGCGTTTTTTAGGGCATGTTTTTTGTTTGCATTTTTATTTTACAATACATTTAAAATTAAATTTTTTAATAATTATATTTATTTTATTACGTTTTTATTATAAAATTTAATGTGTGATTTTATATATTAAATTTTACAATTCAAAATTTTAAATTTTTTCTAATTTTAAAAAAGTGTACAATTTATAATTACTGAAATTTACAATTTTTATATATTTAAAATTATGTATAATAAACAGCAAATTTTGTAATTTAAATTTTTAAAAACTTAAAAAAATTGAAATTCCAAAAAATAAATAAGTCAATCAACAGAGGAAATGGAGTGAATACTAGAAACACTGCTGGATTCTGTTACAAACTTATAGATTCTGTAAAAAGAGAGTAAAATCATGGAAAAAAAGAGTAAATTTTCCTTCTCGACGCGGAAATCATTTTTTCAAAATTTTTTGATTTTTTAAATTATTTTTCTTTCTATATTTGTAGGCTAAGTAATTCAGACCATTAACAAAGTTTAAATCATGAGCTTCAGATTACAGAAATAAGGAAAGATTGGCTGTACTAATCAAGCTCGATGAAGATGAAGAATTTCCCATCCATTTTTTTCAGAACAGGCCCGTGCAGTTCTATATTAATTATAATATTCGAGTAAAAAAGTGAATTTTTATCTGCAGGCGGATCAGAAAAACAAGCTCATTGGGTCTATGGCACCGGTGATGATGCCCGCTTGCATTGATTTTGTTATAAGCGTTTTTTTTCGATTTTCTTTGTTAAAAAAACCTTTTGGTTTTGTTGGATTTTTTTTTCTCGTAACACAGACCTGTTTCGATCTACTTTAATTTTATTTTATTATTTTATTTTTTTTTAATTTTCAAAAAATTAAAATAAGGAAAAATTATATATGTTAAAAAAAAATAAAATAAAATTCATTTTTATAAAATAAATTTAAAACATAAAAAAAAATATATATTTTTTGGAGAATTTAAATCCGGATTATTATTTTTGAGCCGGGTCAAAGTCTTAACCATTAAGCTAATGGTTTCGAAATGTTTCGGCCGACCCAAACTATGTTCGCAAGGCCGTGGCGACCCGAGTTCGTCTGTTTCCACGCTACGCGAAATAACCCTCTTGGTCAAGGAGCTGATAAAGACCCGGTCATATCATCCGCGCCGTGAGAACACCATCTCCCTCTCCGATTGTCCACGTGGCGCATTAAAAATCCCATCCGTTCCACACTTCATTCTCGCACCGTGCGCACTATCCTACATATCAAGCCATAGACGCCAGGACTGGAAGATTCGCGGCGCATCTGGGCTCCTCGCTGTTGCTTATAAATACGGAGGATCTGGTGCGTCGCAGCGTTTTTTTCGAGGACACGAAAACGGGAACATCGCGAGGTTACCCTTAGAAGATTGAATCGCGGAGACGAAGAGAAGAGATCGAAATCGAAGAAGCGAGATAGAAACCCTACAATCGTCGAGATGTCCGCCGGAGAAGCTCCGATCGGAGCCGAAAGGTGAGAAAGATGTTCCTTTCTGTTGTTTTGTTCTTTGCTTGTGGTTTGGCCGTTGATGATCGCTTGTGCTAGTTTTTTGTTCTTGATTGCTCTTTGTGGATTTTGAGGCTCGGTGGCGATGGAACTCGGGGTGTTGTGGTTTAGGGTTAGAGTTTTTGGGTTCTATTCCGATGGGTGGGGGGTTGGTTGTGGGGTGTTTGGGGGTGCAGGGGTTTCGAGTGGTTTGGGTTTTGGGGGAGGGGTGATTGTTTTTAGATTGCTTTTAGCTGTATCGTGGGTTGAATTCCGATGGATAACTGGTTACTTTGTTTTTCTTCGGTTCTTCGATGAGTTGAGACTGTTTTAGTTGTGGATTGAGAATTAGGGTTTAGGGCATGGGGTCTTGTGGCGAGAATTGGTGTGTTAGGGTGTGTTTTTGTTCTGGAAAAATCGGAATTCGGATCCAATGAAAGGATTTTTTTTATTTTTTATTTTTTTTTACTTAGGCAGGGTGCAATAGAAGGTGAATTCTTTAGAACCTGACAGATTGGTGCGCTTTTTTTGGTCTTTGGAACAATTCACAATCGGATTCAAACAGATGAATTTAGATATGGCTACATGTGGTGTGAGTGATTGGAGGAACTACTGTTTCATTTGAGTAATTGGTGAAAAGGTGCCTCTTTTTTTTGAAGTGAGCTGTTGGAATTCATGGTTTCAGTCAATGAGATATCCCCTAGAAATGGAGGACGAGAGTGTCCGTCAGACTTGTTAATTATGTTTCCTTTCATGTTCTTGTTCTTCTATAACATTGTTCCATGGTTCTTGTTTAAGTTTTTTCCCCATTTTTTTGAGCTTGTTCTGATTGTTCATTTGCCTTTCTTGTTGTTCTGCTTGTGATTCCACGGAGCTAGACGTTTGGAGCGGGCAAGAACAGGGTTACATTTGTTTGTTAATTTCATCAGAATATTAGGTATGGTGTTATAAAACTCTGTTGGGTATTTGATTTGTCATTTGAAGCCCATGAAATATGTTTGCTATTAATGTTGATCAAAGCAAATGGTTTTTTATAGGGCATATGCTGTCTGTCCAATGATTTGGTTGAGCTTTAACAATTGCAGTAGTTCTAAAAGGCCCTGTTCAGCCCTGCTCTTACAATTGAATAAGCTGCTTTCCTAATCAGCAATCATGTTCTAAAATTCCCTTAGCTGCTCCAAATGTTTCATTGTCTTCCCGCTGGATTTTTTTTCTGTAAATGCTGGTAAAAATAGCATACAGTGCAACTGTAAATGTATAGGTTGAGTTTGATTGACTTTCATTTTGTTCATGATTACATTTGTGGGTGCTTTCATGTGAGCTCATTATAATTAACAGTTCATTTGATGTTCATATTTCTGTTTGTTGTGATATCTGGTATTAAACAACTGCCTCTTTGATCTTCAGGAAGAAGAGAACAAGGAAGAGGCGTATTGGCCCTGACTCTGTGGCAGAAACCATCAAGAAGTGGAGAAAGATTAACCACCAACTAGCTTGTGCCCCTGATGCAGACCAACATATTTGGAAGGCACCAGCCAAGGGTTCAAAGAAGGGCTGCATGCAAGGAAAGGGAGGTCCACAGAATGCCCGCTGCACCTACCGAGGTGTTAGGCAGCGCAAATGGGGCAAATGGGTTGCTGAGATTCGGGAGCCCAACAAAGGCAGTAGGCTGTGGTTGGGAACTTTCCCAACAGCCATAGAAGCTGCTCATGCTTATGATGAAGCTGCAAAGGCGATGTATGGCCCTTGTGCCCGTCTTAACCTTGCTGCTCCAAGTGCAGTGCTGGCTGCAGAATCTAATGTGACTACAGTGTCATTTGAATCAGATGGTGTCTCTCATATTGACAAATCTGAGACAATGGTTCCAAAAATTGAGGAGAAAGATGACAGACTTCAGGCGCCTATAGAAGCACACAGTGACCCAGTGAGGTCTGAGGAATATGGACCACTTCCTGATCCTCAAAATGATGCAGCTGAATCTCCCAACTTGTGTGATATTGATGAGATCTTGAAGTTGATAGATGTTGATCCATGTGTTGAACTAAGTGGCGATCATGGTGACAGAAATCAGCTGGGAGGTATTCCACAGAACTCGGGTTGGCACTGTGCTGACACCTCAGCTTTCTCATGCGAACGGCAGACTGATGCTGAGCAGTCGTTTTCTTGTCAACAAGAAAATGCTGATTTCTTGTTTCAACTCCGAAACCTGGAGATGCCACAACAAGGTGATGCTGAGAATTTGTTTGCTTGGCAACAAGACAATCGGGTGTCTTGTTTCAGCGTCAATACCTGGATGAAGAGTTGATGGCTGCGCTCGGTCCTATGGAGCAAGATCCTACTCTGATTGATTACAGTTTGGACTTTGGATATGGGTTAGATGACCTGAACATGCTCCAGCCAGGATTTGGAAATTCATAGGAGACTGATTTGTTTTTATTTCGAGGAGTATTGCTGCTGTTGTTGATTTTCATTTTTTAGGACCATTTTTTTGGGAGCGGCCATCTTCTGTTCATTATTATTCTTTTTTCTCTTGGGTATAATTATCATTCAATTGTTTGTACATGGACCAAGGCCTCATGGAAAGAATAACAGAAAAAATAAGTTACATTTCAATAATCCAACTGTTTTGGAACCGATTACCAGCAGTGATTTTCGGGTTGTTCTATATGTCTTGTTATTTCTTTTAAGATTTTCGGGTTGTTCTATATGTCTTGTTATTTCTTTTAATTAAACTATCTAAGATATGGACGCGATCAAAGGTTCTCTTTTTTATTCAGGGAGTCGATATCTCGAAAATTATTCGTAATTGGCCAAACACGAGGGGGATGGATGTAAAAACCTTATATCGTCCTTTTTGTAGTTAATCACGGATTAATTTGAATGATTTCAGTTCGACGAATTTACCAATCTCATATCATCTTGGAATATTTTAACCAAGGTGAATTAACAATTTATAAATATTTGTTTGGTCTCCGAATTTGAGTTTGGTTCAGGGAGTGCTATCGAGTATTATTTCGAAAATAGTGTAACATGCTCGGAGCATCATGCATTTCTTGGGTTCTTTTAACAAAATGAACATGCTGCGTATCAATTATAGTAATATTGGGTGCGTTTTGCAAAACGCGTCCATTTCCTTGGCCATCTAACCCATATGGACCGTTGGATCTCTGATGGACGGTCCTGTTCCGATTATCCAGCTGGGAGTCTTCGGGCATCATCTTGTGCGGCGGAGACCAGGTGGGAAGCTCACAGTGTCAAGGAGGAGGAGGAGAAGGAAGAGGAAGAGGAGCAGCGATGCCGTGCTTGAGTCTGTCGACGAACGTGAGCTTGGAGGGGGTCGACACCTCCCCCATTCTCTCCGAGGCATCCAAGACCGTCGCCAGTCTCATTGGCAAGCCCGAAGCCGTTGGTTTTCCACCTATCTCTGTCGATTCGTCGCTTTTTAATCCATTTCCTGATGATTTTTATGATCGATGTGTTTGTTTGGATTGTGATGCAACATGTGGCGTCTTGGTTGATGTACATAGTGTCAGACTGGATTGAGCTTGTGGCACGAGTGTTTGGTCTGTTATTACGGATAAACCGGTGATTTTCTTTGTCGATGGTGTTTCTGTAATGGATATCTGCTTGGTTTCCTCAGCAGAATAAGCTTTGGATTGTCGCAATTTGATGAAATCTCGATAAGTACTTCACTATTTGCGTGCGGGGAACAAGAACAACGCAACAAGGAGCGGTAGCTCATTTTGATTTCTTGCATTTGTGCTTGCCTTGCAGAGGATTTGAAACTGATTTGTATTATAGCCACACTAGATAGCTGTTGTAGTCTAGTAGAGCATAGACTGGCTGTTTATTCGTGGTTGGTATCTTGAAGGTTGTTCATAAATTTTGGGAACTTCTCTCTAGGCTTGCGAATATAAGTTGCTCAAAAAACTTTAGTAAATCCATTGCTGTTGAGATTACACTCCTTAAAACATGAAAAATGGTTTTTTGAGTATTAAATTGATGTTAGAGTTTAAGTCCAATAAACTTTACTCTTCTCTTCATCATCAGCATCTTTTCAATCAGAAAAAATGTAGTCTCACTTGTCACTTCTGTTCTGCTTACAGTATGTCATGATTGTGCTCAAGGGGTCAGTGCTGATGTCATTTGGAGGAACCCAGCAGCCCACTGCATATGGGGAGCTAGTTTCAATTGGAGGACTCAATCCTGATACAAACAAAAAACTTAGTGCTGCAATAGCTGCAATTCTGGAGACAAAGTTATCAGTGCCCAAGTCCCGTTTCTTTCTGAAGTTTTACGATACCAAGGCAAGCTAACTCAACATATATTGCTGGCCCTCTGAGGGTTGCCCTTGCAGTTAGTTTTCTCATTTCATCTGTGCTGTTTGTTGGGCCCATCAGAGTCAAGAATATGCAAAGTGTTTCCATGCTTTACACCAGCACTAAAATCATGTAAATAATCAGTTTTCTGAGTAAAATCCTTTTATTAATAACCTGAGGTTTCTGCACAAAATTGGTCATCTGTACTGGTCACAGGCATATGACTTTTAGTTTGTTCCATTTGATGGTCCTAATGGTTTGTCTCTTTGTACTTTGCAGGGCTCAAACTTTGGTTGGAATGGATCTACTTTCTAGCTCATGCACTTGGCAATATGTAAACTGAATCATTGGGGTGTTTGAACTATGATGATCCATTGTTGCAGGTTGTTCTCTGATGTGAGAGAACCAGAATGCAACTACATGATGTTGTTTGATCTTCATCGTGCTGTTTGATGCTTAATTGTATGATGGGCAAACCTTTTGATGCTCCTTTTATTTGTCCTGAATATATTACGGTAAGAACATATATGGATGTTTGCTTCTGCTTGTGCTTGTCAGTTTGTGTTGAGGCTTTTTTGTTTCTGCTTGTTGGTTTATTATCTCAAAACATTTGAATTTTCCTGTGGAGCATATATGGTGTTCAAAAGAATTTAAATTTCTAGGTCCATGATTCTACCAACTTCTTCTATTAAGTAGACCATTTTTTTGCTTTTTTTTTTTGATGCTGTGATCTTTCTTTGCTAATCCTTGTGAGATTTGTTCAAATTGGAGTGATGTAAAAGCAAGGGAACATGAGGTTTATTTCTGTTGATAGTAATAGAAGTTACTTGTATGCTAGTTGAATGATACCTCAAGCTGTTGATAGTTTAGAGAGAAGAGCAGCTGTTCATCTTGAGTTGTGTTACTTGGGTCTTGAAGGCTCATGGCAATGGTCGGGCTATAGAGCTGAACTTTCCATAGCCCTGTTGCTGAAAAAGTGTATGAGAACAGGGATGAGGAACTTCTCGTTGAAAACTGATTTGAAGCTTGGAACTCCACTATCCAGTGTGTGATGGCAAGACTAGATGATCTCATCCACTGTTCTTCCAGGTTGGATCCAAGGACTCGCACAAGCAGCTTTAATGCATCTCTCAACTCTGGCCTTGTCAGTTGATGTGCCAGAGCGTCTAGACACCTGGGATGGAGGTTCTGTGGACCTTCATAGATGCAAACAAGGAAGGTGAGAATTCTGAAGGCAAGATTAAACACGTCTCTAAAATTTTTGCCTATTTGAACAGCAGGGAATCTGAAAGACAATTTCTTGCTGGGGCCATACTTGAGGACCCCAGTGATGACATTGTGGAAGAGCTGGACTATGGTTACTTCATCAAGAGATTGCTATTTCTTGTTTTTCAAGTGGAAAGAGCTGGAGTTCCAGAGAGCAATGGAGATGTTTATATCTGCTAGGATGGAAGACGTTACGTTAGGGCTACTGGGAATGAGGTTTTTGGAGAGGATGTGATGAAGCCGAAGCACAAAGGCAAAAAGAAATGGTGTTTGTGCTCCATCGTTGGAATGGTGGGAGGCTGCCAATCCATCTCCAGACATCACTATTAGAAGCTGAAGCCATGAAGAAATGAAACGAAAGCTTGAAGGTTTGAGTTTTTCTATGTTGTCATTGGCTCGCTATTTGAAGGTGCAACAGTGCAATTATAATGATAAGGAACGAGTCAAAAGGAAACCAAACTTGATTCCAATTCCAATTAGGTGACTTTATACCATTATGAAGTAGATTCTCAAGTTGGTGAAGGTGGTTGTGGAGTTCTCTACGCAAATTTTCATGGCTGTCATTTTTTTTTTTGCTTTTATTTGAAACATTTAGGGTTTATTTTTTCGTGTAATTTCAACCAAAAACAATATACGTTCTATTTCCACTGGTCTCTTTTAAAATGAGATGCTTTACGAGAGGGAGTCGTGGCTCGGACAGACCACGCACACCAGCGCCTCGCACCGAAAGCAGGCCACCCAAAACTCCAATTCGAATACAAACTCCCTTCTTCCTGTCCTCCCCGGATATCTCGCAGGCTCGCAGCACCGCATACTTTCTTTTCCCAAAACGCCCCTCGCTGTCTCCATGGCAGCCCCTCCCACCCTCCCGATCTCAAACTCCAACCCCGCCGTCGGCGCCGCCCAAAGCACGCCGCCCATCTCCACCCCTGCCTTCCGCCTCTTCCTCTCCCGCCTCTCCGATTCCGTCCGCCGCTCCCTCTCCAACCGCCGCCCCTGGTACGAGCTCGTCGACCGCTCCGCCTTCTCCCGCCCCGATTCCCTCTCCGACGCCGTCTCCCGCCTCCGCAAGAACCTCTCCTACTTCCGCGTCAACTACATCGCGGTCCTCGCGGCCGCCCTCGCCTTCTCCCTCCTTTCCCACCCCTTCTCCCTTCTCCTCCTCCTCGCCCTCCTCGCCGCCTGGTCGCTCCTCTACCTCTTCCGCCCCTCCGACCAGCCTCTCGCCCTCTTCGGCCGCACCTTCTCCGATAGAGAAACCCTCGCCGGGCTCGTCCTCCTCACCGTCTTTGTTATCTTCCTCACCTCCGTCGGATCTCTGCTCATCTCTGCGCTCATGGTCGGCGCCGGTATTGTGTGCATCCACGGAGCGTTCCGGATGCCGGAGGACCTGTTCCTCGACGATCAGGAGCCGGGAGGAGCTGGCGCCGGGTTGCTCTCTTTCCTCGGCGGCGCGGCGTCGTCCACAGCTGCGGTCTGATCCGGATCTGGGAGACTGGATCTCGTTCAGGTCGGTTAGGGCTTCTTTTCGTCTGTGCTATATATCATTTTGGGATTCAGGAGGCTTGGATTCACGATCGGGATGGGGTAGTACGAGATCTACGTTTCTTTTTGTACCAATTGTTGGATGATGAATGCTTACTATTTCTTGGAATTTAACTTTTCTTAAATCTGATGGATAGATCATACGTGAAGTGCGATCTTAATTTGATTACCTCGCGTTGTTTTTAGGGTCTCAATCACATGGAATTGATTTTGTCTTAAATGAGATGTGATCTGCTTCTTGCTAGAGAAGTTCAGGTCTGCAAAGTTGATTTGGAATGTGACGTGATCTTCTTCTTGCTACAAGTTGAGATCGTCAGTTTTTTGCTGTGAGATCCCGTGGATATCTGTTTCAAATTTGCTATATAACTTAGGAATGCTTTGAGTTAATATCTAGTACACAATTTTCCATTCCTTTTGCGGTTGATTGGCGAATCAGCTTGAAGCTTCACTTTGGAGCTTTTTCTTTTGCTTCGACTAATAATCGGTGACTGTTTAGTTAGATAAATATGATTTGAATAATGTGTTAGATTGCTAGGTTATATACTGCTTGTTCGAGTTATTGAGGTCATCGTAGCCCAGTCTTGTTCTGAGTTGTTTACTCTTTTTCACTTAGTAATTTTTATCTTCATCATTGTCTGCTTATAGCTTCATTCACGTCTATACAATTGCTATTTCTGCAGAATTGAGGAAAAGGCTTATCTCCAATTGGTTCCATGTGTAACCTCTGGATGTGCAAAAGCTGTTTTAACATACGATGTTTGTTCTACTTGTCGTCATCGCTGATGCTTGCTTGAATTTATATTCTGGAACTTCACTGATGTGTTGTAGCTTGGAATGGTTCTAGACATTCCCAGAACTTGACGGTGCCCCTTGGGCCTTGACAGACAACTGGTAGTATTGGTTTGTGCTTGTTCAAACAAACAGTTGTTCATCCTTGGTTCTGCTGATTCCAGTTGAATGTTTAATTGTTTCGCTTAAAGCAGTGTGCTTGTCCAAACAGTTTTTCATCCTCGTTCAGGTTCATGCTTTTGGCTGGCAAAACAGTGCTCCTATGTTAAGGAATATGTTTGTTATCATCTTGGATTTGTAGTTTGATGCCTAACGCCTAACAGCAGAACATTCAAGACTTGTCAAAGCACTAAATTTCACGTGCTAGATAGATATTGCTGTTGACGCGATGGTCCCTTAACATAGTTATCATCGTTTGTGGGGAGTTCACTAGGGGTGTTAAAATGGATCACTGATCGTATTTGGTATGTCTCGAAAATCTATAATATTTCGATTGTATTAGATGTAGTCTATATGTCCGGTCGGGACATGTCACAGCACGCAGGCCAGCACAATCTAGTCCCTGAGTTTTTTGTTTTTTTAAATCAAAAGCCTTGCAATAATACAATGGCTCTTTTGATATAGGATTTAGGGTGAGGAGTTGTTTGACTGGTCTAGTCAAACTTGGAGCCTTGCAAGTTTTGCAGGGAACCGTTACATTTATATATATATAATAATAATAATAAATAAATAAATAAATAAATTTTTTAAAAAAGTAAAAAATTATAAAGTAATCAAAATTAGTTTTTTTAATAATTTTACAAAAAATCATTCCCAATAATTCTTTTTTAAAGATATTTTAAACATTTCACTTTCAAAATTCTTATAAATACTCTTCGTATCACCTATCACACAACTCATAATTTTCTTTTTTCTCTTATACTTTCTCAATTCTCAAGTCTTTAATTTTCAATTTGGATTATAAGTTTTGACAGTCTAGCTTTTGATTCTTGGACTCTCCGGCTTTTCGGTTTTTCAAGTTGATATATTTGAAATCAAGTTTTTTTTATTTTTTTCGTAATTTTTTTTATAATGGCAGGCTTTTCTTTCAATTATCGTTTTTCTTTTGAGTATGAATTTCAATTTCCAAATTCTCAACTAGAAGTTGAGATCAATGTCGGCCAATTTTCTTTGAGGCAAAATGACTGAAAATCTAAAAGAAGAAAGACTAGTGATATTTGAATACACTATAACATAATAATGGTTAAAGGTGAAGAAAAAGCTATTTGTAAAAAAAACATGAATCAACTAGATGTGACAAGTATGCATGAAATCGGTTATTTTCGAAGGCACATCTAATTTCATTTAAAAAGAAAGCATGACTTAACTTAAACATAATTTTCTTTTGCACTTGAATTTTTTCCATTTTATTTAATATTCATAAATTTTCAAAAAAAACAAGAGAAAAATTGATTAAATAAATTATTTGGGATGAACAACTATTTTTTTGCATATAATTTAAAAATAAAATAACCATTCTAAAAATTAAATCTGCTCTTTCATAAAATATCAAATAATACTGTTAGAAACGATGCAGTGAAGATTTTTGCTACAAAAACATGAATTAAATTTTTTTGTGGGTTATAATTAGAGAATTTTTTTCACATCTGATTGCTGACTAATTATGGTGTTTCTTGTATTTGCATTACTGCTCATTATATTGATTATTCATTAATGCTACATAAATGTATTATTAGTTTCAAACTTTAGAGATTTTTCATAATGCAGTTAATATTGTCAATGCTATTATTCAAACTATTTTGAGTATAATATTCAAAGTAAAACATTTAGTATTATTTTAAATAATGCTAGCAATAATAATGCTGCTATTGATTTGCTTAAATGTTAATTGCTTATTTTATTGGATGGTAGACTATTTCATATTCGTTATACATATCATATATTTAATTTAGCTATTCAAGATTGACTTAAAATTGAAAATATATATTTTAAAATTAAAAAAATTAAAAATTTATGCAAATATATTAGACATACTCCTAATCGTGCTCAAGATTTTAAAGCTTTATATAGGTAATTTTAAAAATCACATAAAAAATTTTCTCTTGATCCTGAAAATAGGTACTATACTACTTATAAATTGTGAAAATTTTGTTATGATAATAAAAAAATACTTACTCTTTTTATGCACGATATATAAGTAATTGTTTGTTGACTGATGCAATTTGGATGACATGTAAATTATTGATGTTGTTATTAAAATATTTTTATGTTACAATTACAACTTTTTTTAGATAGTTATTATCCTACAACTTATTTGATATTTAATGAATTTATGCTTATTTATTCTATTTTCAAAAAATATAGATCATTTTCTAAATTTGCAGAAGTAGTTCCTCAAATAAAAATGAGGATTAACAAATATTTTTAAACTATCAATCATGCATTTTCTCTTGCTATCGTGTTAGATTCATGAATTAATCTTTCGGGGCTTTGAAATATTAGTTGATGAGTATTATGATAATATATTTTTTTTATAAATGTAGTGAGATATAAATAATATGTTAAAAATTTATTTTATGATATGCGTAATATTTATCAAACACGATATGATAGCTCATCTTATTCTACTATTTTAGAACATGCTATATATCATTCCAAGTAAAAATCTTACATGTTTTTTTATTTTATAGAGAAAGAAATAAAAATCAATTTCAATTTATTCCTCATACAATGAAATGACTTTATATAAAAGCCAACATGTGGACTTTTTGACTGATGAAAATGCTGAAAATTTTGATATAGCATCATGGTGGAAAGCACATGCAAGTAAATATCTAGTGCTTTTCCATTATGGTCTATGGTTCGTGATTTATTAATTGTTTCAGTATTTACAGTTGCATCAGGATCTTATTTTAATGCAGGAAAAAAAATTAAACGACGAAAGAATTCGATTTATACCTAAAGCTTTAGAGGTATATCTCTACATGAAAGATTAGTATAATACTGGACAACGAATCCAAAGATTTCATAGAAGTTTAACTGACGAGGAGACTTAAAAAGTTGAAGAAACATAATATACTAATCTTGAAAGTTAACATGATTTTTGAAAAATTATAATAGTAAGTTAAAAATATACAAGTATATATTATTATAGTTTAAATTATTTTTCATATTTTTGTTAAATTATCTTACTGATTTTAGCTTCAAAGTGGGATTGTCGAAAGCGACCTCTCATGTTGATGATTTTTTTTTTTGCAGGTTTTAAACGATGATGTAGATTTTTCACATCTAAAATATAGGCAAACATAATACTTATAAATTAATTTAATATGTACATTTTTATTTTTTTTTTTTATTTTCAAATAGTTTTTGATTTTTATGGGCATTATTTTTTTTTCAAAATTTTAAAGTTTGTGCAAATTTTTTTTTAAAAAATATTTATTATCGAGATATCTCAAATATAAGTACGTATTATATTCATAAATCAATTTAAATCTAAATATTTTTTTATTTTTTATTTTGTATTTGTAAATGTTTTTTGATTTTTATGAATATTATTTTCTATTTTTATTTATTTTTTCAGATTTTTTAGGTATTTACAATTTTTTTATTTTTAGAAAAAAATTTTTTTAGCAAAATTTGAATCCATATCCCTTGAATAAAAATAAAAAAAAACTTAACCAACTTAGTCACAATCCATTAATATTTTTTTACAATTTTATATATCTTTATGCATATATTAAAAAAAATGGACTAGGTACGATACAATCCACAGTGTCATGGGACGTGTCTTACGTTCAAAAAAATATCTCATAAATCGTATTAAACATGATTTGTTTATTATTTTGGGACGTGTCAAATACAATCCGCAACGGTTTGTTGGCCTATTTGATACCCCCGGAGTTCACCAGTCGAGCATTTGTTAGTTTTTACTGCTGATGGTGCTTATTTCCGTGTCACAAGCAACAAGTTTAATTGACTACTCATGGTGCTTATTTTTGTCCCGGTGTATGCATCATAAACGAGTTTGTGGAAGAGTTATATCCCTTATTTAAAATTTTAATAATATATTTATTTTGTAAAAGATATAAATTTAGAAATTTAAAATTTGATATTTATTTTTTTAGATTTGTAAATTTTAAAATTATAAATTTCGTACTTTATTTAATTATAAAGTTCAATACGTGATTTTGCATGCAGAATTTTAGAATCTTGAATTTTATAAAGTTAATCAGTTTTGTACAACAAATAAATTCTAAATTTCTTAAAATTTATAAGTTTTATAATTTTAAAATTTTGCATAACAAAATACTTGATTTTATAATTTATAAAATTTAAAAGTAGAATAACTTTGAAATCCCATGAAATAAATAGGCAGATTTAATTATGTGCCAATGGAGGATTTTTTTTTAATTATTTTTATTTATTTTTAAGCATATCACCCTCTGCAAAATGACAAACAATTGATATTTGTATATAACAGGATCAGTTGATTTTGCCAAAAAGAATCAGACAGCGGAATGGAACACGCAAAAATCTCCTGAGCGACTTTTCAATGGCTTCTCTGCTAACAGAATGCCCAAGACAACTTCACCATTAACGAATGAAGATTCCCTTTCTCTTTCTCTCTTATCTGTCAACGAGTTTCGCCCATTCATTTCCCTTCTCCTTCCCCTCCTCTACCTCTCTGCACCACCATACAAACCTACTACGCCCCCAACATATCCTCCTCAGCTCCTTCTCCATCCCCAGATCCAAATGCACACTTCAACCAAACTTCTCCAAAAACTTTTCGCCCTCGGCCTTCAAATTCCATGCTTCTTTCTCCAGAAATGCGCAAAGAGTCGCAGGAAACCTCACAACAACAGCATATTTCGGCAATGTCTGCCACCATTGCTTCACTGCCTAGTTCTTGCTTCCATGCTCGCCAACGCCACCGGAGACGAGCCCTGGGACGGAATCGTGATCTCGGAAATCGACTACCAAGGCTTGCAAGCATTGAAGCATGAATTGGAGGACTCCCGCCGCTTCCTCCGGAGCTGGAATGGCACTGGCCTCCACGCCTGCTCTGGAGCCTGGGAAGGCATCAAGTGCGTCAAAGGCAAGGTTATCGCCATCCGGTTGCCTTCCCGATGGCTCGGAGGCCGCATTTCTGAGAAGATTGGTCAGCTCACCGCGCTGCGCAAGCTTAGCCTGCACGACAACTCCATTGGCGGGGAGATTCCGCCGGTTCTTGGCTCTCTCCGGGATCTTAGAGGTGTTTATCTCTTCAACAACAGGTTCTCTGGAACGATACCACCTTCCGTCGGTGGCTGCCTTGCGCTGCAGGCGTTTGATGTCAGCAACAACTCGCTTACTGGAGAGATTCCGCCGTCTTTGTTCAATTCTACTATGCTCTATAAGCTTAATCTTAGCTATAATGCACTTTCCGGCGGGGTCCCGGCCAGCGTTGCTCGGGCTCCTTCTCTTGCTTTTCTATCACTTCAGCACAATAACCTCTCCGGTGCTATTCCTGATAGCTGGGGAGGAACTAACAATGAAGCAGTTTACCGGCTTCAGGTCATAAATCTTGATCATAACTACATTTCTGGGAGCATTCCGAAATCGATGAGTATGCTTAAAATGCTGGGAGAGATCAGTCTCAGTGACAACACCATCAATGGAAGTGTACCTGAAGAATTTGGGGTTCTTTCGAGGCTTTGGATGTTGGATTTGTCGGAAAACAACATCACCGGAGAGATACCGGAGTCGTTAACTCGGCTGGTAAATCTCAGTTTCTTCAATGTGTCTTACAACAACCTCTCAGGCCACGTTCCATGGCTGCTCGCAGAGAAGTTCAATTCTAGCTCTTTCAGAGGCAATATTCAGCTCTGCGGATACAATGCTTCATTACCTTGTCCTCGTCCACCCTCTTCGCATAATTCTCCAGGAAAAGCACCTACTCGGAGATTGAGCACCAAGGACACTATCCTCATTGTCGCCAGCATTGCCCTCGTCCTTCTCCTCCTGCTCTCCTGCCTCCTGCTCTGTTTGCACAGGAAGATATCCATATCGAGAAAAAACAAAGCAAACTCAGGGACTCCCACTGCAGATTCCAGAGGTGAGAAACCCACACCGGAGGCAGGGGCCGATGTGGAGGCCAGTGGAGACATGGGCGGGAAGTTGGTTCACTTCGATGGGCCACTAGAGTTCACCGCGGATGATCTTTTGTGTGCGACGGCCGAGATCATGGGGAAGAGCAGTTATGGAACAGTGTACAAAGCTACTTTGCGAGATGGGAATCATGTGGCAGTGAAGAGATTGAGGGAGAAGATTGCGAAGGGCAATAAAGAGTTCGAGGCAGAGGTCGAAGCTCTTGGGAGGGTCCGGCACCGGAATCTGTTGGCGCTTCGCGCTTACTACTTAGGTCCCAAGGAGGAGAAACTCTTGGTCTTTGACTACATGCCCATTGGGAGCCTTGCAGCTTTTCTACATTGTAAGCTTGGTTCTTTTTCCGAAGCTCAAATCTTTCAGTTGATAATTTCCGTACGTTTCTTCTTCATTTGATCAATTGAACCATTGACACATCGTTTCCCCTCCAATCAAATTTCAAACTACCGGAAGCCTTAGTACCGTGTTTCATTATTCTATAAACTTGTCCATGGTTTCATTACATCTTCTGTTGCTAATCCTTTTAAAAGCCACTTTGTTGCTGGTCTTCATT
Source organism: Trichopus zeylanicus subsp. travancoricus (assembly GCA_005019695.1). Lineage (NCBI taxonomy): Eukaryota > Viridiplantae > Streptophyta > Magnoliopsida > Dioscoreales > Dioscoreaceae > Trichopus > Trichopus zeylanicus. The sequence continues at coordinate 286,671 of RXID01014385.1, forward strand.
GGCAGCTCGCAACTCCGATGCCGCGATAAACTGGCCGACGAGGATAAACATTGCGATTGAAGCAGCTCGCGGACTCTGTTACCTTCACAGCGAGATAAACATGGTGCATGGCAACTTAAACAGCTGCAACATCCTCTTGGACGACAACTTGGAGGCTAAGATCTCTGATTTCGGGCTCTCCCGCCTCATGACCGCCGCTATCAACGCCAACGCGATCGCCGCTGCCGGTATGCTTGGCTACCGTGCTCCGGAGCTCCGGAAGCTCAAGCAGGCGAGTTCGAAGACCGATGTTTACAGTCTCGGAGTCGTCATACTTGAGTTGCTGACGGGGAAGGCCCCGGGGGAGGTGCAGGGCGTGGATTTGCCGCTCTGGGTGGCGGCCGTGGTGCAGGAGGAGTGGACTAGCGAAGTGTTTGATCTGGAGCTTGTGAGGGATGATGCCAGGGACAGCAGCGACGAGTTGCTTAGCACGTTGAAGCTGGCATTGCAGTGTGTGGATCCGTCGCCGGCGGCCAGGCCGGAGGCTCGGCAGGTGCTGCAGCAGCTGGAGGAGATCAAGCGGGAGTTGGCTGGCGAGGGAGTAGCAACTGGCAGCGCTTTGTAGTAGTCATGTTGTGCTTTGTTTCTTCATTGTTGTTGAGGATTTCTTGGCAAAATTTCTTTGCCTTCGATTTAAAATGTCTTTCATATGTAGATTTTCGTAATAAAATGAAGTTTAGTTTGAGAAGTGGACTCAACAGTTGACACAGTTTTATATAACCTGATGCTAATTGGCAAGTAAAAAGCAAATGCAGCAACAAGCAAGTGATTGAGGAGAGCATAAGCGGAATCAAAGCTTCCCTGCCATACCTGAAACCTTGTCTAGAAGAAAGAGGTTCAACGTTGACTGGTAATGGAATGGATATCGCATTAAGCTTGAATTAATTCTTAAAAGGAGGCATCACAGTACTCCAGTGTCATCCCTCATCCTGAATCAATCCTCAATCAGAATAGAGATATCATATCGAATCCATGCTTTTGAACTCCACATATCTTACTCAGTCAAGCAAGAGAAAGGGAAGAGAAAGCGAGCCGAACAAAGAAGATAACAAAGGACGGTTATTGATATCGGGATGCAAAATTACAAAAATACCCTCAAAAGGGCACAAAATTTAACATAAATCGAGATATTATTTACGGACAACTCTCCGGAAAAAAAAACTTTATTTATCAGTAATTTTCTCTGAATTCAATATTTATCTACAAATATTTTCTTTTGAGATTTGATTATATATAGACTTCAATTAATTTTAAACGAAAATATTCAGCCAAAATTTTCTCTTTTCCCAAAAGAAAAACTCTTTACTCCTTACTCAAATTATATAAGCCAAATTTGCAGAAAAAAATTTTATGAATTTTTTAAAAATTCTGTATGTGAATATTTTCATATGAGCCCTCGTATTTCTTATTTGTATTATACACACTTCACTTGTAATATTTTTTTGAAAATAATTTTTTGATTTTGTGGGCAAATGATTTTGTGTTATATCTTGTTTGAAAAACAAGAAAAACATCAAATATTAGATTTACAAAAAACGTCATATAAAATTAATCTTTGTAAATATAATCTTAATTTGAAATTTTTATATTTTATATTTTTATAATTTGTAAAAAAAATTTGTAAGATTAATTTTATATGCAATTAACTGTAGTGTTGGCTTGTTGATAGAAAAAAAGTTCCATCTAAACAATAAACTTGGTCATCTACCAATAAAGATAACTATAACTCTTTTTCTTGTTTAGTTGAGGAGTAGGAAAAATTAAGATTTTTAATTTCAATTTCACCGTCCTCTGGAACCAGTGCATCAATTGTAACGAATCCTGCGTCTTGATTTTAGTTAAATTATTTTTCACTTTTTTAATTAAACTTTGACTTCAAATTTAAAAAATATTAAAAAAATTTAAAAATGCGAAACGATTTATATACATATATTTCTTAAAAATTATCAAATAAATATTTTTTGGGTAAAAAATACCTAAAATAAAAAAAAAAACCCCTATTGAAGATTTTTTACCAACTAATGCAACTCGTATTTATTAGACGAAAACAAAATATAAAACAAAAAATAATATAATCTGAAGTCTAAAATTGAATTTCAAACCAAGATGTTGCAAATTAGGTCAAAATCAAAATGTCAAAACTCAAAACCTTTAAAAAAATAATTATTTCCAAATACTACAATTAGAATAAAAAAAATATCAGTTACATATTCTCAAACATTTTTGTATACTTAATATGACTAATATATCAATATCTAAATCAACAGTTTTTCCTCTGGTTGAAATAGCAATCAGAGGAATCAAACACCAAACAACCCATTAGAAAAGTACACAAAATATCTGGCTTCAAGAAAGAAAATTTTATTCAAGCCAAGTAAACAAGCAACATGTACACGAAAAATAGAACATATCAATGTCAGAGATACATCAGAACGCAAGCAATTTCTAAAGGAGGTTCGCTATGAAGATTTTGTTACATAAGTATCATTTCCAGTCTCATTTCAATTTGTGTAATAACTAATAACACACAGCGAGATCTGAACAGGAAATCAGCGTCTCACAATAAACTCAGAGACCTGCGCCAACTGTATAATGATAGCAATGGGAGAAACACAACCAAAACCTATTTATTGTTGGAGTGGTTGGACTTCTCCTACAAGTTTATGCACACAAAATGTGTGAGAAAATGCTAAGAAACTCAAAATCTACATTTGCTGCCTAATCACAGTGTCTGGCATATCCACTTATTTCTTCTGCTACCTTTGCCCAGACATTGGCGATCTTCTCAGAATATCCTACCTGTAAAGCACCAGAAAGGCATATACATTCTTAAAAATATGAAACATATGTTGATGAAAAAAAAAATTATATAATTGAAATGATTAATGATCAGCAGTTCAAACTGGTTATTTAGTGTTAAAATAATGGGAGAATTGGAATTATGCAATTTTAGCAGGTTACAGCACAAGAGCCAGATCTTTATAGAGAGTGGGAAGATACCAGCAACTCTTATTGAGTTTTAAACAGCAAAACCATGCGGGACAACAAAAAACAGACTGCAAGGCAAAGCCACTTGTGCTTCTTGTTAAAACCAACAAAATAATCTAAAGAAAACATATCAGAAAGCCAATGGAAAAAACTCTGGTTTTGTTGTCTCTCAAGAGTTTGGAAACTCTCAACGAGGGCTCAAATCGAGAACATTTTAACCAATGCCATGCCTGAAACTCTGGCAGAGGATTATGATTTCACAAAGCAACAGATATCGGATGTACAAGAAAAAGCTAAGATGGAAAATATGAAACCTATATGATGTTTCTGCACAAATCTATTTGACCACTAGATGACAACAGACATGGTTTAGGACACTTAAAATTATGTTTCTAAACTAATTGAAGAGGTATTATAGAGACATTACCTGATTAATTACAAAGCCTTTCAGCATTTCAAGAAATTCGTCATGCCTCTCCTTGTCCAATCTTTCAAGTTCATTCCTGTTGTTTTCCTGCCATATGTTGCAGAAGAACAAATTAGTTGTTCAAAATAATTTCAACCAACAGCTGGTGAAAGTTTCATTCAATAAATGACTTGGCCATTGCAAAAGTTGCCAGAGCCCAGATGAAAAGGCTGGCACTAATATGCAGTAAGACTTCACAGGAGTGAGACTAATTACACATTGGATACATACAAAAATTTCTGGAGGAAAAAATCAAGAAGGAACTATGTGCGAACAGATTCATATAGATATGTCTTAATAGAGATTGTTCAAAAAATAAATATAACAACTGGCAGCTACTGAATCATCTTTCTACAGCTTCCATGGAATAAGGTGACTCGAATAAGTATATCCACCATCCTGTGCAATGCGAAGAGAATATTCCTTTCTAATTGTGTGGCCACCAAAATAACAAGGCTATCAGCAGCAATTTATTTGCTGAGGCATGAAGCTTCTTGAAAGAGTTGAAGTCATCTGATAAATTGAACCAAAGGTATGGTGTAGCTCACAAAATAAATTCATTCCAATCTATTGCAAAATTGAGTATCTTCGGATTTAAAAGCACTAAGTTTTATTCTAACTGGATTTGGATCATGCTAAACCTATCAAATTCCAGCTGCTTAAAACCCTAAATGCAGTACCATGTGATTGTTTGGTACACCTGTCCTATTCATATTATAAACATATGAAAAGCCCTCCACTTTTGTAGGCTCAGTCTTCATAATTCTAAGTGAGAAACTGCCGTCCATGGACAGCTGAGATAGATATGCATGACAATCTTATGGCAGAGATAAAAGTTAAAACATCAATTATATTTAAGACCATTGCAGGCAACCCTTCTCTTGTGCACTTGCAGTATATTGGCACATAATGCAACCAACTTATCTTGGGCGTTTTATGATATGAAAAAATTACTAACACATCCTTATCACCTTTCATAAGCTTGCAGAATGCAAAAATCAAGCCCCCAATCTAACAAGAAGTAAATGAATGCAAATGCAGTGCTGATTTGAATTGTTCAGGAAGCAATTTCAACTTAAAATTTTGTACCAATTGGTCTCATGCATTTTAGCGAGATTCAAGTTTTTACCATTAGTGCTAATTTCCAACCAAAGAATGGGAAGACATCAGATTTGTTATTATGCTCAACAAACATGAATTTCTTCATTCGGTCCCACCCTAAATGTCAATTGTGCTGATTTCAAAATCCGCACATGCCTTGATAGGCAGAGACCATTTCTATCTTCCCTATGCAACATAAGTGATCTTAATCAATGGTGATGGGTAATTTTCTTGATATAAAATGTTAAACAAACCAAAAGCAGAATAAGAGGAGCTAGTGGAGATGGCAAATATTCACTCAATCATCGAACCAGAGATTTATGATCTTTGCCTAATTTTCTAGGTTGTGACAATAAATGCATTACCTTGATCCTTTCATATTCTCTCAATGCACAACTCTTAGCCTCTTCAGTAGCTCCTATTGTCTCCTTCAACTCCTCTGCTCTGTGAATTCTTGTCCTGTCCCCTCCGAATATCTTGGAGGACGCAGCGTCAAGTTTCTCTGCTCTTGTTTGCAGGGAAGACAGGTCTGACATAAGTGTCTGTACAGTCAATAATGCACTAGACCGATCCGAGAATGCGCTGTGAACAGCTAGCATTAACCCTAGATATTCATGCAGAGTGTCCTGCAAAAACATGAACAAGGAAAATGTGAATAGATCCAACCAAGAAGAACAAGTCAGAAACCTATCCTCTTGAACCAACTGGAATTTTCATGAACAAAACTTTCCATTATACCAAATGTTTGACTGTCTGAGCATTTAATTCTCGATAAAGCCTGCTAGCTTTGACAGCAGCAGTTGCCACACGCTTCGCATCAGCAGCTCGAGTTCTCTGAGAATTATGTATTGCTTCTTCAGTTTCAAATTTTGTAAGCTTGATGAATGCCAGTCCCAGCTCTCCCATCGTTTCTCCAATGTCTTGCTGAGCTTTAACAAGTGCTTCAGCCTGCACCAAAACCAAACAAAAAAAAGTTCCCTTTTAAGAAGCTACTCAAATTAGATACTATCAACGTAAAGCATCTTACATTTGATTTCTCCTTAGGCCACAAAAACAGACTCTTGCATCTCACAGTGGGTGCAATGATCAAAATTGGCAAATGTAGCATAACCAAGCAAATTGATTGGAAACGGGCTAGATCTTATCCCAACTACTGAGCATGGCATGCCCTTTCAGCATGCTAAAATCCCAAAAAATAGTAACCATAACAAGGGTCCTAAGAATACCACATGAATTCTCATCCATAAACTACATCCTGCTAGAAAATTATCATTTTTAGGTAGTCACGTCGGTAACGCAAGCCCAGGCATATCACTAATCAATCCTTTTTTTTTCCACACAAGTCACAAAATACCTGCTGGGATGCTGTACTGAGCTGCTGCTCGAGATCCTGCACCTTCTCCTTCTTTTCTGTAAACTCCTTATCTTCCTCCACCACGGCAGGTTTTGTCCCGCCCCAATCATTCGCCACCGATTGCTTCAACTCCTTAAATATCCTCAACAGATCTCTTCCCCCTTTTGCTGGCTGCACCACCTCCTGCGGCGCCACATACCCGCTACCCGGCTCCCCAAAAAGCTGCTTTGGCAGCCTCACCGCTCCATCCAGCATGCGAGAGGCCACATCCGTGCTCGGAGTCAGCGGCATCTTCCCCTGCGCCCGCAAAAACGCTCTCAATTCCTCGCTACACCCAATCACCGGATGGCAGCCGAGCCTCCACAAATATTTTTCAAGCGCAGATCGACGCTGCTCGATGAACTCCTGCTTCTGCATGACTTGACTCTCCACAACACTCTTGTCCGGCCGAGGCGGGATGAAGAAGCCCCGGTAGGCCTCCGCCAGCCGGTCGGCGAGGGTCACTACATCACGAAACCGACGCCGGACGCTGACGTTCGACGGGCCAGCGTCGGAGTCGAGAGATCGGGAGGTGATGAGGTAGGTGACATATGTTCCAGACCCTGGCACAAGCGAATTCGCAGTGGGATCCTGCTCCTTCTGGGGGTTGGAGACAGTGATCTTCGAGTACTGCATCGGAGCACGGCGGACCGATCTGGATGAAACGTCATGGGAGAGAAACGGCGAGCCGTCAGGCGAGGAGGCGCCGCCGTTGGCCGGCGACTCAAACGAACTGAAAACGACGTCGGCGTAGGAAGGGGGATCGAGGAAGGACGAAGAAGGGGAGGAAGGCGCTGGGCAGTGGAGGGGATCGGCGGCAGCAGGGACGGCAGAGAGGGAGGAGATAGCGCTCTGGTAGGGGTCGTCATCGCTGAGCGCGAGGCTCTCCATCTCCTCCCGAGTCGGCGTCGCCACCGACGACGAAGGATCGAACTCAAGATGCACCTCCGATCCCATCATCTTTATTATAAAGAACAACAAACTCGAGCGAGATCAGGAGAAGCGAAGGGGAAGAAAATGTGCGGCGCGGCGCGGCGCCGGTGAGATTAGACGAGAGAATTCGGAGGACGTCAATAGGGGCCACGTGGCGGCAGCGAAGAGCGAAGCAGGAGCAACTTGGGGACCTTATATTTATCCGCGAGTTACGGGAAGCAAGGGTCTGGTGGTTCGGTGCAGATGGTGGAGATCTGCTGTTGGCGTTGCGTTGAGATTCATGTGTACGGTGGATGATTTGTGCGCGCAGTGAGATCAAATTTTGTTGAGGTTCGGTGATCGTATGGAGACTCGAGATGCGAATAAGAAACGGTTGTGCGCCGTCCGATGTACTTTTTAAATATGCACGTGTCTTGGCTTCTGATCCATTGGGAAGGGTGGTTTGTTGACTGTAGTCAATAGACTTGTGGTCGGATGCGAATTGCAGAACAGTCGGCGTGATCGAGAAACGAATGCGTTTAATTCTAGGGGTGCCTTAAGCAGATTTTATGTTACATATTTGCTATTAAACCCTCGACTCTTTATATTTTTGATGAAAGGCCCTAACTTCTAAGTTGCACATAGATTATGTTCTTGCGTAATATGAAAAAAAAAAAAGAAGAAAATTGCGTATGCAAGCAAGGACTTTCAAAACTTGAAGTGAACGAGAAAGCTTCATTGATATCAACATCGTATGTCATGTCACGGCGTTTATAAGGTCATCATAAAATAATTATAAAGTGTTTTTTTAATCATATTATGATATGAAATTGAAAATTAAATAGATCGGGTGGTTTATGATTTACTAGATTGACAAACTGGATTAAATTATATTTTAGAGATATTGGAAGACACTGAATCATTAAATTATATTTTAATATGTGATAAATAAAAACTGTGACAATTTATTGCGGTTCAAAGTTTGTTAGGTTGATAATTAACTGAATTTTTTGTAATATAACTGGTTTCCACAACGATTTGCTATTTTTAAATAATATAAATGAAGTCTCGAACTTGAAGTGAGCTGAAGAATGAGTCGATATCTATAATTTTCTCACATTTCTGGCCCAGCCGCATTATTATTACTGGCCAACACAATCAAACCCAAGCCGAACCCACAAATGAGCAGGAGCAGCAAACCGAACCGAACACGGAGCCAAAACCCGTTTCTTTACCACGTCATCAGAGACATCGCCCAGGTCTGCTACAAGTCTACACCCGTGTGGTGCCATTCCACGCCGTTGGTGCGTGCTGCGTCGCTAAACTGCGCTGCCAATCTCGTATCAGTAGTAAACCCAGCCTCTCCCCCTGCGCTCTCGCTCTCTCTTTCCCTCGGCCTCCATTTTCCTCTATGTAATTCGAAAGCGATCGGAGTGAGGCGGAGATACCCTAACCCTAGACCTCGAGGAGGCGCTGATGGCGTCCAAGTTCGGCCTCGCCGGCGGGATCCCGGAGCGGCGTGTCCGCCCGATATGGGACGCCGTCGACTCGCGACAGTTCAAGACCGCCCTCAAGCTCTCCATCGGGCTCCTCGCCAAGTACCCCAACTCTCCCTACGCCCTTGTGAGTCCCTCCCTTCTCCATTTTCCATTTCATTGAATTCGTGAATTGTTAGCATCTTGGTCTGTACTCGTTTGACTATGCGATCTGAATGGATGTTCCTGAAAGAATCGGGACCAGAGGAAAAAAAAATCGGATTTTCCCGCTGTTTCTTGATTTTCAGTTCTCGTTTTTATGCATTTAGTCGAAAGAAAGTTGCACGGCTGCAAGCAAATCAGGGGAGAGGCCCAACTGTTGAAATTTGAGATTTGAACTGCTAACATGCTCTTCTTGCTGCTCGAATTATTGAGATACGTATTACATACCAAATCTGCATTTTGTGATATCAAAGATGGCAAGGAGGCAAGTTTTGTAGGTAATATTAGATTTTAGATGATTCAGATGCCAACCGTGTTGTCATCCGCAATTTAAGGGTGGTCAGGAGGGACAGTATGTCTAGAAAATATACTTAGCCTGTGGGAGTGCCCATGTTTGTTGTCGTTATCGGACATGGTACGTTAAATATGCTTGTTTGCACTTGTGTATCTTTACTATATCTTAATTAATATAATGTACCTATTGAATATTATGCCTCAGCACATCCCAACCCTTGTGTACAGATGCACATAGATAGCTGCCTTATGAGTGAGGTTGGACTTGCGAGAATTCCCTATACTATTAGCATGTTGGTTCATAGCTTGTGAAATAGCAATCTTCGTAGAGTCTTTTAATGTTTTCTCTTTTCTTGATACTCTCGAGGGGTTGGAGACCAGGTATTCCTTAAAGTGATTTGGTGAAATCTGCTGCAGTGTTTTAATTTACGCCACAATTCTTTATCATTGGTCATCTATTATATTACTTGTAAATTCGTTTCTAGCTTGTATTTTCATTAGGCATTCTTCTTAGCACCTAAGTTACCAAGTTTTTCCTCGCTAATTTGTTTGTGAAATGCTGTAGAAGTTGATTGTTGCAACTATTTGTTGTCAGGCACTCAAGGCTCTTATTTTAGAAAGGATGGGGAAGCCTGATGAAGCATTGAGTATTTGCTTGAATGCTATGGAACTGCTACATTCAAACAATGTTGTTCACATTGATGATCTCACCCTGAGCACTTTACAGATTGCTTTTCAAAGACTTGATCGCTGTCTGTCCAAATTCCCTTTTTCAGCATTGTATTTCTTTTTCTTTTTCGAAATTTTCTTTGTTTAAATGTTGGCTTATACCTTACCAGTGGATCTGGCTACCTCTTGTTATGAGCATGCTTGTGGAAAACAACCAAATAACCTGGAAATAATGATGGGCCTTTTTAATTGTTATGTTCGTGAATACTCATATGTGAAGCAACAACAGGTTTGACAGTAACTCTGGCATTTTTTTTTCTTTGTTTCATTTTTTTTTTCTTCACATTTTGCTTCGTTGTACTTTGGCAGACAGCCATCAAAATGTACAAGATTGTGGGTGAAGAAAAGTTTTTACTCTGGGCAGTTTGCAGCATTCAACTACAGGTCCTCTACCCATTTCTGCCTTACAATTACAGTCATTGGCTATACTTATTCTCTAGGTTACTTTCATTAACTTGATTGTTCAAACTTAACATTAGCTGATATCATCCCCTTGGATTATTTGTGTCCTACAATCACCAGGGGGACACAATTTTCAAAGGCAATCATCACCTTTTGTTTACATGTTATTCACTTCAAGCATGACTAATAAGAACCTCTCTGATTTAAATTGGCATCAACACACCAAGCACTACACTAGATTTACTTGATTTGTTGCTAAAGTATAAGTACTAAGCCTGAAACTTATGGAGAATGGCCAACGCTTAAAGTAAACAGATGTATGGTTTAGGTTTTATCTGGTGCTTTGAAAATGATAGCATGATTCTACTAATAGAACATCAGCATATAAACGTATTTTAGTCAATGCTCATGAGTGTAAAGCAGGTGACTTGGTGGATGCCTGGAGCCTAGGGTGATAATGTGCCCCCAAACAGAAGGAGGTAAAGAATTTAAAGGCCAAAGAAAGCTACATGTTATTGAAACTAAAAAAGTACAACACTTTGTTTGATTAGAATATTTATATGATTGATAATGTTTGTTATTCTAATTTTAATTACATTTTGGAGTAATATTCAATAAATATAACTATACCTTATTTGTACTAAATCAGCATAAGCTGTGTTATATTGTTTAAAGCAGCTGACCAAGTTGGATTGCCCTGGGTCTCAGATGGTGGAGGTTGAAACCTAGTTAGACGCATCTACCAAAATTGAGGACATTTTATAGTGGGTTACTAATGGAGAGGCTTATAGTTGGTTGGCAAAAGTAGTTTTAATCACAGGGTAGTTTGAGTTGGCATTCTGTGATTTTCCTCTTCCATGTTGTATGCTAGTAAAATGTGGAAGCTGTATTTTATTGTTGAGTTTCAATATTTATGTTTGGTCTCTAAAGCCACTTCTGATCTGATCTAATAAGGACAGATTTTGAGACTTGCTTATTTTTGTGCTGCTTGTGTACATGCGAGTCTGGTTTATATGATGTGCCATTTATTATGACAGATAATTTGCAGTGACAGTGGTGAGAGACTGCTGCCTCTAGCTGAGGCTTTACTAAAGAAGCACATTGCTTCTCACGGGTTACATGAACCAGAAGGTGAAGTTTTTATTTCATCATCTTTATCAGAAGCTAACTTCACTGAATTTCTATTTGATCTTCTGCTATGTTTTTGACCTAATTCTTTTAATGTATGGCAGCACTTCTTATTTATATCTCAATATTGGAACAACAAGCAAAATATGAAACTGCTTTGGAAATTCTTTCTGGAAATCTGGGTGCACTTATAGGAATTGAAGTTGACAAGTTACGGATACAGGTAAATTTGAATTTTGATTTGCCTCATCTCACCAGTGACAGATTCATTGGATCTATAATTCCATCTATCTGTATAGATATTCACTTCTGAGCATGAATACATTTAGAATTCAATTAACTTCTTGGCAAATGAGTCAGCTGCCTTTTTTTAGTTCTTGCAAATGAGTTATACACCTTTTTCAGTCTTTGGCATTTATATAGAAGAAATATATATATGGGTTCTCTTGGGCATCATAGTTGGATATTTGTTCCACCAATTAAGATGCTTTTGAAGAGGTTTCTTTGTTTACATCTAGTTTGAGCAACAACTTGCCATTATTATGCAGTCATTTAAACTTCCTGCCACAATAGCTCAAAACCTAACTTTCTTTAGGTCTATGTATGTGGGTTTCCACCAATTTGCTTGTACTACTGCTTAAGGTTACTGCACCTCTGACCTGATCAAACCTTTTTTCTTGTTTGTTTCTGTCTAATGTGTGTATAGATGTCTAGTAGCACAAATGAACTTTATAATTTGTGGTGATAGCAAATCTTATTTCCACGATAGGCTCCTGCATGTGTCCTTCCAATGTAACCAAAATTTCTGTTTATGGCTGTTAATCTATGTGCTATGAACTGATTCATACCTTTTTTTAGTATGTGCATGTATTAGGAGCTGTTATTAAGCTTACAATATCCTTGCTTTATTAGGAACTTAGTTCTTGCTATTTGGTGTTTACCATCCTTATATCATCTTATGACTTCAAGTTGACAGGGTAGGCTTCTTGCTCGTGCATGTGACTTTGCAGCTGCTTCGGAGATCTTTCAAAAAATCTTGGAGCTTTGGTATGTCTATCTTGTTGAGTTAATCTAGATAATAGCCATTAAGATGATCTGATTAATGATTCTTGGTTTCCAGATCGAATTAATTAATAATAAATACATTTGTGGTGTTTCTGTTTGCCAATGCAATTTGCTTTCATGGATCACAATCTTTTGATCTGCACAAGAGTTTTGATATTAACTAAGATTCTGCAGCCAAGTGTGCAAGTAGTCATAATTTTCCAGACCAATTAACTGTCATTAATAGCTAGTTTTTATTCCTAGTAAATCCTTTGTAATGTGCTATTTTTGACTCGACAGCCCTGATGACTGGGAGGCATTCCTCAATTATCTAGGATGTTTGCTGGAGGACAGTATAAACGGGTCCAAGGATTGCATAACTAATCAAATCCATCCATCAAATTCTACTAATGATCACCAGTGCAAATCGACTCATTTGACTGATGAAGTGGTAAACACGATAGCTTGTGAAGATCTGCTTGCGTTTGTCAAATATCTGACTTCCTTTTTTTTTTAGATGTTATTTTTGTTTGGTAAACTTTAACATGTCTTATCATATGCAGTTCAATTTACGTCTATCCAGTGCATTGTCATTTGTACAGAAGTTGCAAAAGGAGACCCCTAATGACTATGTTAGGGGCCCTTTCTTGGCAACTATTGAAATTGAAAGGCGACGCCTTGTGAATGGAAAAGCTAGTGATCACAAGCTGATGGAGGCTCTCTTGAACTATTTCCAGAGGTTTGTCCTTATGCTTAAATCTGCTATCTTTGGCCCCATCCATAGGGCTGTAAACAGGGCCAGGCTCAGATTTCAGGTTGGGCATAGTTATTGTTTTCCTAGTGTTAGAGCCCAAATCCAACAGAAACCCCAAGTTGAAGCCCAAAAGTTTTGGGCCACGACGGATCAGCCTTTCAAGCTAGTCTGGCCCATTGACAGCTCTACTCGTATGCTTTGGTGTTTGGGAGGGTTAAGGGTTTGGAGGTTAACCCCCCTTAACCTCAGGGTTAGCAATAAACATCCCTGAAGTTACACCGAGGTACCTAACCTGGTCAAAGGGGAAAAATGGGGGCTCATCCCATGTTAACCCCCTTAACCCCAAGGTTAGCTAGACCGAACCAAACACCCTCTGACAGTGCATTTCTAGTTTAGTTTCAGCTATGCTAATAATTTATTGTACATAATCAGAGCATTCACGAGTTTGACTTTTCTGTAGAAATTTCAAATACAATAGTTGAAGATTATTTTTGTCACTTAATGCAGATTTAGCCACTTGTCTTGCTTCACTTCTGATGTGGAAAAGTCTCTCTCCATTTTAGCCCATGATGAGAAAAATGAACTATTAGTGGCGATCACAAAGTACTTTGAATCTTCATTTACAACTCCTATAAAAGCAATTGGTCAAGCTATAACAGTTTTCAGAATTCAGGAAATGTTTGGTGGAATATCCAATCTCCCAGTTAGAGGTAAAACAAAATCATGACTTTGTCAGTTGTTAATATCTCTTCTTTAGGCTTGAATACAGGTATTTTGCATCTTTCCATTTGATGTGCATTTAATTCAATCTGATAATTCTTGCAGTTCAACTGATTTGCATTTGCTCACCAATTGTTGTTAAATGTCCTTTGAACATCTTGATCATATTTTCTTCCAGGAGTCTGTCTTTTCTTTATTAGTACTGAAGACACTCCATTTTAACAGGCTAGAGTTTATCGTGATAAAGGTTGAACTCACTTTCAGTTTCACATCTAACTTTGTGAAAACAATTTTTTATCACCTTATCTGTAGTTCTACACGAGAAAGATGCTTCATAAAAAAATTTCCTTGTTAGTATACACTTAAATAATGTTGTGTTGGTTAGTATATACAGTAATCTGTTTGATGGTAAACTTTTCTCCAGATGTTGAAGCTAATGTAGTCAAAATGGTGAATATGTACTGTAAAAACCTTCCACTTTCAAGGGAGCTTGATCCTCAGGAAAATATGCATGGTGAGGAACTTCTTTCCATGGCATCGAATATTCTTGTCCGGGTAAGTTGTAAGTAGGGACACATGATGATGACGATCTACATTGCATTTGCAAATTTTAGTTATATGTGGCTATTTGAATCTTGTGTATCCTATATTTTTTACAAGGAATAAGAGTAGAGTTCATGGGGCCTAGGGGATTGCCATTGGCATCTCATTTTTTTCTGCTTACATTGTCATCCCATAATTCTTCATTTCCTTGGATATACAATGCCTTTTTTGCTTGGTCTATTCATCTATTCTAGTTCAGGTTACCTCACATAATAGAAGGAATGCTATTAAGTAAGAATCAGTCAGTATTTTATTTTATTTTATTTTTTTTGGTAGAATGACAGTTATTGATATAGGAATCTCAAATGCATGTTTTAATCTTTGATATTATATAGGACAACTTCAGAAAAAATATCTTGGACATTTATGAGTGGATTTACAAAACTAACGCAGGTTGATTGCATACATATACCTGCAATTGCATGCACTTAGCAGCCAGTGATAAGAAGTGAATTTTTACATGTTAGAAGGCTTAATGAGGAATATTGGAATCTGGTAGTGTGTTAATTGGGATGGTGAAGTGCATGAGAGTCTGGTGGCAGAATTTTTGCTGTTTTCTGTAATGCAATCACGTGTGTTTAGATGATCAAAGATAGATTTCCATTATTGTATCATTGGAGTTTTCTTCTCTTTTACAGTTATTTTGGCGCACAAAGCACTTGGGCTATTTACTAGAGGCAATCATGGTGTTAGAATTTGGCTTGAACGTCAGAAAGTAAGTCTCTAGGGTATATTTTTGTGACTGGTTGTTGTCACTAGGAGCAATCATGTATTCTGTATTGCTGATTGATCTGTTATTCTTATCTCAAAAAAAAAAAAACTGAATGTACCTTTTTCCATTTAAGAAGAAATTAAGCTTGGCAAGTTATGTTCACTAAAATCCCATCCAGAATCTGTAGAGGGTGCTGTCTGTAAAGTAGATAGAGAAGGTGGCAAAGGAATTTTTTCCTTTTTATTTTTCTGGGTAAAGAGGCTGTAAGAAAAACCTGCTCATAGAAGAGTTGTCAAACATCAAGGATGTCCTCCTACTATTTATTGATGAACATGTATTATAGTTGGACTTGGGGATGGATGGCTATGAAATTAGATCCTATGTGTTGTCTGTCCTACTAGTGTTTTTTCTTTACTTAGGTTTGTGCAGGGAGACAAAATCATTCGTTAAAAAAGAATAATGATCATCTTTTGCTTCCCTGTGTTCCTCTGTTTATTGTTTTTGATCAATATGTCAGTGATTGTTCCAGATATGTGTGGCAGTACAAGATCCCTTTGTTGCATTTGTATGCTCACTTTGGAGCACTTCCATTAGCCTATGAATGGTAATTTTATTTTGTGGATCCCTATCAATTTGTTGTATGCATGTTGAGGTTAAATTTTTTGGAATGCCATCATTGTCTTGCTGAAGTTGCTGTTTCTTGTTTAGGTATGGAACACTTGATGTTAAAAATATCTTGTTTGAAACGGTCTCCCACCATATCCTACCTCAGATGTTGAAGTCACCACTTTGGTTAGAAACTGCTGATTTACTGAAGGAATATCTTAAGTTCATGGATGATCATCTGAGAGAATCAGCTGACCTTACTTTTCTTGCATATCGTCATCGCAACTACTCAAAAGTATGCTTCAATTTCTGCTACATGTTTTGATATCTACATTGTGATAAATAAATAGTTTATCAGATGGTATCCATTTGGATTATCATTTTGCATTGTGATAAATAAATAGCATATCAGTTTACTGTTTGTCTTGTCTTAATATGCTAATGCAATTATGGGATGTTTTCTTTTTCTTTTTTCAGTCAATGGAAGGATTAACATGCTCAACTGTTTGTGGTATGTAAATAATATTTTCTCCAGGTAGTTGAATTTGTCAAATTCAAGGAGTGTTTGCAACATTCACATCAATATTTGGGGGCTAGAATTGATGCTACCATTATACAGATGAAGCAGAAAGCTGTTGGCCTTGATGATGTAGAGGTGAATCATGTTATATGCAGTGGATGTTGTTCCCAAGTATACTGGAATTGCAGCACTGATTAACAAAGTTAGCAATATCTATTCTTATAATTGCTCTCATTTCTATTTGTAGTGCATTCTGGAAAATGTGAAAAATGGTGTACACTTTCTTGAGCTGTCACGAGAGATGGAGCTAAAACTCTTGACATTTAATGAAGATCTTCAGTTGCGCCCTTGGTGGTCCCCAACATCCAATGTTAATTATCTTTCAGGTCAGTCAGCAGTCTTTGCATTTGCTAGCTCACTCTTGAGTACAGCAACCAACACTTGGTTCCTGACTTTCTTTATACTCATGTACCTATCTATATGATTATTATGTCTGTACTTTCTTCTTAGCATTATAGTCATCATAATTGTCATTTTTAATGAACATTTTTGGGTTCTTGTGGGGACAAGGTATGGGGTCGGAATAGTGGCAACTAGGTCTAGTCTAACTGTTTCCTGTATGCTGTTTGCAGAAACATTTGAAGGAGGGTCAACCTGCTTGAAAGAAAACCTGGTATGAAATGTTTCTTCTGTTGAAATCATGCTGCAAGTTGATCTCGAGATAAAAATATATTCAATTATGTTTGATTTCAGGGTTGCAATATGCATCAATATCGAACTGTTTCGGCTATTTCATGAATTGTCCCTATCCTGTACCATAATAATTAACACTATTCTGGTTTTTATTTCAGCACAACCACAAGGATGGTGAGTGGGAATGCCATGCAAGGAAAGTTATTAAACGGAAAGCTCTTCTTCCCCGCTTGGTCTATCTGTCTGTACAGGCTGTTTCCTTGTGTCTGAAGGAGAATGTTGAGCCTAATGGGTCTGTATCTGATACTGAAAATACAAATGAACTTAAATCTTTGCTGGAAAGATATGCAATGAACCTTGGTCTTGCTTTTGAGGATGCCATGGGTGTGATTGCTGGACTAACAGAGGGCAAGAAATCCTTGGAGGTAATTCTCTCATTTGACTACTGTTCTTGCTGAATTTACATGAACTGCTAATATTTCAGCATTGTTTGCATTCTCCATGGGTTTCATTAGTTTCTCATTTATTTCTGATCTGTGTTAGCCATGAAAAATTATGTTGCTCAAGCTGCAGTATTTTGATAGGAGTATGGTTCAGATGCAGTCTACTGGATCGAGTTTGCAGTTTTTGTCAATGCTTGGCACTTGTGCTGCCATCATTCGAGGCAGCCTACTGGAGAATACAACCAAAATTCATGGGCCATTGTGGATAGTCTGATTAGAAACTTCATCAATGAGCAGTTGTTAAGTGCACCACCAATAATAACCAATCCTGGAAGCAAGTTACCAGTTTTAGTGGAACTGGTAACCGAGCCCATCTCCTGGCACATGCTAATAATCCAGGCCTGTGTAAGATCACTGCTCCCGTCTGGAAAGAAGAAGAAGAAGCTGGTTGTTGCAGACCAGTTGAACTTCCCCCAATTGCAATCCATTCGTTGCTCAATCCAGTGCTTGATGGACTCAATACAAGGGGTCCAAAATTGGTTAGCCAGTCAAATCAATAAGCCAGAAGACGAGGGCTTGGATATTCTATTGTGTCAGCTGCAGAGCAGAGACTGCGGAGAAGGACCTGGTCGGATTTTCCAGATTCTGGAAGGAAATGCTGCAGAAATCAATCCTGAACTAGGTGATTGGATATCTGGAGCTTTGCAGTCATGGGACTCAGCTAATGTAGTTAGAAAAATAGTCAAAGCTCAATGCTGTTTATTATTCAGGTTTAATAGCATATGTGATCCAAAGTTGAAGCGGTTGGAATCAATAAAGCAGACAATTTAAGGCGGCAAAAGACATTTTCCCGACAAGTTTCTGCTGTGCTGAGAGAGGTCCCTCTGAGCATCGGCTTTGTTTCCATACAGAAGAAATTTTGATTGTAATGTTACATTGTTTTCGGTTTTGTTTATCTTCACTGTGTATTCCCAGATAATTTCCCTTATTTGTTGTGGATTGCAGTGGAGTTTGTGATAGGAGAGGGGTGTGTAAGCTGAATAATCCATTTTTTTGGCTTATAACGCAGATCATCAACATTTTTCAGACATTTAGTATGTATAATGATGCAAATATCATGATATTTCAGGGGTATCTATGTAAAAGCAATGCTGATTTAGCATGTTTAGCAGCTTGATGACGGAACCAGGATGTTTTGCAATGTCAGTTGTATGATGACTAATTCACCTAATAACGGATCTTATCTCAGCAATATCTTTTCCCTAATATGTAGCTGAACAAACTATGGGGCTTGGTCAACATCACCGCATTAACTAATTGTTGACGAGGAAGATTTTGATTATGATTGCTGAGAGTGAAGGTTTTGATCGTGAAACTGCGTCTATTTTTTATCCTTTGTTTTTTGGTTTCAGTATGCTTAAAGCTGAAATTATCATAATCTGACATGTTTGTTTTTGGTTTGACGGGAAGGTATTGATGGTGTTGGTTTAGACTGGGAATCTAATTAAGCTCATAATCTACTGGAAAGCAATGGATTAATTAGTACTTAATGGTTCTTAACAAGACAATTAAGCTTATTTTCTTTCTTTGTTTTTTTTTTTTTTTTTGGGTAATCAGACAATTGAGTTTGTTGAAGAGGAACAAAAAGCAGTTCCAGAAGTCTATTGCAGCGAAAATTCTTCTGCAGGTTTGTCTTTTTCTTCAGAAGTCATCACAAAAGGGCGTGGAAAAGTGAAACTCTGGTATTCCTTTAATCCAATTTGTTAACAATAACCTTTTGTTAAATGCAGAATCAAACTCTGGTAAACAAGCACATCATTTACCAACCCTAACCAAACCTTAGGCCAAGTGTCATCCAAATATTTCAAGGACTTGTGCGCAATAATCACTCTTTCCGAATGAATAATATAGACACGAGCAACAATCATTCTACGCGATCTAGAATCGACTATTCATATCGATTGGCTGCATTCTGTTTGGTAAATGACTTAGATTCATCGAAAGTATCAGCCTCAATCAAACCCAAATACAAAAAATGAAAGTTCAAAAGTTTCAGCGAGCTATTACTAGTATATTAACCCAACATATACAGTAATGTTTTCTTTTTCATCTTGAATGGTGAAATCCTTGACCAATGGATTTGAGCAAGTATTCATCCCTTTCAATTGGGTCATTTTCCATGCATTCAAAAGCTTCATGCAACAACAGACCATCATTTTCCTTTTTTCTCTTATTTCTCTTTTTGGGATTAACCACTCAACCTATTGCGCTGGCTTGGTGGGAACAGGTGGGTGCAACCACTCCTACATGGCTCAGCTTAGTCCCCAGACCTTTGACCTCTACTTTCCCCACAGATCAAAACCTAATCTTCCTAACTACCTTCTAAACAAAACCCTAATTAAACACCTAACTACCTTCTAAACAAAACCCCTTTCCCGCTCCTTCTCCACGTATAAAAACCACACCAGCTCTTCCTCTCTCCAACACCACCACCACCACCACCTCAACAGCTCAAGACATGGAGTCCCACAAGAGCAACTGCGTTCTCATGCAACAATGCCTTTCCACTCTCCTCTTGGTTCTCCCCTTCCTGTTCTCCTTCGCCGCTGCTGAAGTCCACTACCACGAATTCGTCGTACGCTTTCTCTTCCTCTCGCTGCTCCGTCAACTCTCCATGTTTCCTTTCTTACGGAATATTTGTCCCAATTCAGGTCGAAGAGACGCCAACGAAGAGGCTGTGCAGGAAACACAACATCGTCACGGTGAACGGGCAGTTCCCCGGGCCGACGCTGGAGGTCAGGAATGGCGACACTCTTGTGATCAATGTCGTCAACCGAGTGAAGTACAATGTCTCAATGCACTGGTAAATGGACTTACTGTCGTCAAATAAAACAAACATTTGTAATAATAATACTTGAGATAGTGACTCAGTTCTCCGATTGTTTTTACGGCAGGCATGGGGTGAGGCAGATGAGGACGGCGTGGGCGGACGGGCCGGAGTTCGTGACGCAATGCCCGATAAGGCCTGGCATGAGCTACACTTACAGGTTCACTATTGAGGATCAGGAGGGAACCTTGTGGTGGCATGCTCATAGTTCATGGCTTAGAGCTACCGTTCATGGAGCCCTAGTCATCCTCCCAAAGCAGGGCTCTTCATATCCTTTCCCCAAGCCTAACAGAGAAGCCCCTGTCATTATTGGTAAAAAAAATAGTTATCTTGTTAATATCAAAATTTTAAGTTTTAATTTTTGAATCAGTTTCGGCATTCAAAAAAAAAAATGGATACTTCGGTTATTTTAATTTTGATAAATTTTTTTTTAATTTTTTTTATTAAACTTTAATTTAAAATTTAAAATATTAAAAATATATAGAAAAAAATACGAAAATAATTTATATACACATATTTTTAAAAAATTATTAAATAAACATTTTTTAAATTTAAAATATATTTTAAATATGAAAAAAAAATTGTAACAAAAGAAATTTGAACCCTTATTTTCTTGGAGGAGGTTAACTATCTTTATCTTACTTTAAAAAATAAATTATTAAACTACCATTACATTTATTCATTTAAATTTTAATAAATAATAGATCTAAGGGTATAAAGATCCAAAAAAAATTTAAATTATTTACTAGCTAGACTAGTCTACCATTCATTAAAAAAAATAGCTAAATTATCTTTACGTTATTTTAGAAAATAAATTATTATACTATCAATATATTTATTTATTTAAAATTTAATAAATAATATACTCAAAGGCATAAAATTTTTTTAAAAAAATTAAATCATTCACTGGATAGGTTAGCATCCTAACATCAAAATTTGACTAAACTATTATTTTATATTTTAATCTTGATATTAAACTTGACCTAAACCTTGATCCTAAATTAAATCGTGTTAAAATTTTAACCACTTGAGCTAAATAAAAACTTTGATATAAAATTGATATAAAAAAATAAATATTATATTTAAATATCAACAGTATTAAAATGGAAACCGACGAATTCCAAAACGCTTTGGCATAGGCCAAATCGATGTATGTTTAAAACCATGGTTAATATTGGTTAATGTATGTTTAACATTGTTTTAATATTTTAGGAGCTTGTTAGTTTGGTTTAATCGTTTGAAAAACTAAAATGGATTGGATGGTTAACTATTACCTAATATAAGATGTTGAAGATTAAAAAAAGTCACAGATTCATTGTTAAACAAAATGAAGTTTTTTGCATATATCCCCCAAAGAAACTTCCCTGAGGTTACATAAAATCCATCATTTTTGGAGGGATAATAATGATGATGATGATCAACAGGAGAGTGGTGGAATACCAACCCCCTCCACGTCCTCCGGCGAGCTCTCCTCACCGGCGCCGCCCCCAACGTCTCCGACGCCTTCACCATCAACGGCCAGCCCGGCGACCTCTACAGTTGCTCCTCCAACGGTCTGCTAGCTTTTCATGATAACTTCATTGCAATCTTCCATATCTCACCATTTCCAATAACTCTACTTCTATTGCATGCAGACACAACTGTAATACCAGTTGTCTCCGGCGACACCGTCCTCCTCCGCTTCGTCAACGCCGCCATGAACATCGAGAACTACGTCGCCATCGGCGGCCACACCATGACCGTCGTTGGCGCTGACGCCTCCTACACCAAACCTTTCACCACCTCCATCCTCATGCTCGGCCCCGGACAGACCACCGACGTCCTTGTCACCATGAACCAGGCCCCCGGAAACTACTACATCGCCGCTCGCGCTTATGCCAGCGCCCAAGGCGTCGCCTTCGACAACACCACCACCACCGCCATCCTTCACTACGTTGGCAGCTCCGTTGCCAATTCCTTGCCACCAAGAATGCCAGCTCTCCCGGCTTTCAACGACACTGCTACTGCCACCGCTTTCACTGCCGGGATCAGAAGCCCTGCTCGGGTCAAGCTCCCAGGCCAAGTTGACGAGCACCTCTTCTTCACTGTCGGCCTCGGCCTCTTCAACTGCCCACCTGGCCGGAGCAGCAAAATGTGCCAGGGCCCGAACGGAACCCGATTTGGTTCCAGCATGAACAATGTCTCCTTCGTGTTGCCGCGCAACATGTCCATCCTCCAGGCCTACCAGCAAGGCATCCCGGGCGTCTACACCACTGACTTTCCGGCGTTCCCGCCCGTCCAGTTCGACTACACCGGAAACAACATAAGCCGGGCGCTGTGGCAGCCGGTGCGGGGGACCAAGGTGTACCAGCTCAAGTACGGCTCAGTGGTGCAGCTGGTGCTGCAGGGAACTAACATCTTCACCGCCTCGAACCACCCCATGCATCTGCACGGTTACCACTTCTACGTGCTCGCCGAAGGATTTGGTAACTTCAACCCAGCCCGGGACACCACCAAGTTCAACCTTGTTGATCCACCGGCAAGGAACACGGTCGGCGTACCGGTGAACGGTTGGGTGGTGATCCAGTTCGTGGCCGATAATCCAGGGGCTTGGTTCATGCATTGCCATTTTGATGACCATCTCATTTGGGGTCTGTCAATGGTCTTCCTGGTAGAGAATGGAGTAGGGGAGCTGCAGAGCCTGGAGCCACCTCCTGCTGATCTTCCCAAGTGTTGAGAGAAGCTTTCTGGTTTTATTTTCCTTTGCTTTGAGATGTTTCCATTTTTTTCTTATTGGTGTTCGAGTATCTGTATGCAATCCAATCAGCTTCCTGTTTGTGAGTAATGATTCAGTAAATATTTGAGCATTTCCTCTGTTCTCATGTTCTGGGACTGATCACTGGTGCATTCATGCAGACGTCCCGCAAATTACAAGTTATGGTAAGGAAACAGTAGACAATAATTGCAGCTAATATATATGGCCCTTACTGACATAAATATGATCTCAAGTCACATACAACAATAGATGGAATAGTTTTTGAAATCATGATATAAACAAAATGGAAAATTTTCACTCTCACAGAGTGAAAAAACATCAAGTGTAATATTGTCAAGCTACAAACTTCAGGCATCGGGTGTCGTTGTGTATGTTCTGACAGCGGCAAGAACAGAAGCGCATCCCACACCTCCCACATGTGTAATTGGCTGTGAAGCCACAAACTGTGCAGAAATGGCGTCGGGAAGAAGAGCTCGGTGGACCTACAGCAGCCCGAAAATAGGTTGGCACATGTGGAGGCAAAGATTCTAGATTTGACTGTTGCAAAGGAAGGCGAATTACAAACATGTTAATATGTTGAATGTAAAAGCTTGCACAATTTAAAAACACATAAATGAATGTTTACTTCCTGCATCAGCTCCGTGAATGTCCTGGGTGCTTTTTTTGCATTTTCGAGTGCTTTTGCCTGCCTGGTTTTGCGCTTCATACTCTTTGATTGCTTCTTTTGAATGTACACTAGAATAACGACAGAGATATTATCAACAGACGAGAAGTAGCATCTTTCAATGCAATATTTTTTATTAAAAGTTATTCTATCTGATCCAAAAATGCAGTTTAACAGCATAACTGCATAAACCAGACGATTTGCATAAACAATTTGACACAAATTAATTGATTAAAATCAAACTTTAAAATGGAGGTTATCAAGGCATTAGTCAGATTTGAACGAGACAAATCAAAATTTTATGGCAAGCACTTTAAAGACTGAAATATAGAAAAAGAATATAAAAGCAAACCAATGGGATTTGATTTAATATGTCAAATGGCTTGAGAAACAACAACCAAATAATATTAGCAAGATCACACAAAAAAATTGCATGAACCAGAGAAACAGAGACAACATCAGTGCATCGACAGCATTAGTTACTTCATCAAAGCAACAGAGATATTACTTCATCAAAGGAACAGAGACAAACACCATAGCAGGTTATATTAGGTCTACAATCAGACGTACATACCAAACGATGCCAATGGTTGAAATCAATTACTTTGCCGATTAAACTTTTTTGCCACTCCCGAAAACTTGTTTTTTTTTCAGTGTAAAAAGACCATATTTGAACAAAATGAAATCAGTAGGCACAAGAAAATAGCGAGAAGAAGAAGCATACTCTGTTCATCATCATCAAGCGAGGCGTCGTCGTCGTCGTTGATTTCGATGACCTCCGTCCCAGCATTGTCGCTCTCCAGCGCTTCCAATCGAGCAATTGCAGCCTGTTTGAAGAACAAATCGCACCAAAAAACCCATATTACCCCCTTTTCGATTACGAAATCAAACACCGCGAGAATCGTAGAGGCGAATTACGGAAGAAGGATGTCACCTGCGTGCGGTTGTCGGCGCTGGTGAGGGCGGCGACCATCTTGGCCGCAACCTTCCTCGTCCGGCTTGACGTCCGGCGGAAGGGGCCGGTGTTTTCCTCCTCCATGGCCGGCGACGAGATCGGCTGCGAAGGGTTTCGGTTCGGCTTTCCGCTCGATAGAGCGACTACAATGGTAAAATCAGCCGCAGGTGAATCTCAACCGTTTGTTTTCCATTGTAACCTGTATATTTTTGTCATCTTAATCTAACGGTTGTGATTTAACAAATTTGTGAGTAATAGATAGGGCATAGTGGATATTATTCCTCGTGGAGTGACTAAAATGGTCAAACCGGCCGCCAGTGAATCTCAACCGTTTGTTTCCCATCGTAGACCGGATTTTCTGTCATCTTAATCCAGCGGCTGCGATTTGCTATGATTTGCGAGTAATAGATGGGGCACAATGGGTATTTTCTATCAAAGTGATTCCAATGGTTAAACTGTCCGATGCCTGGAAACGAGGTATTCCACGAGTTATTTGCTTAAGCGATTCGTTTCGTCTTCTACGCCGCCGGCGAACGGTAGCTCTCCTCCCCTTCTGCGTTCACTGCTCACTCTCCTGATCCGCCCCTCGCCCCCGTGGCTGCCTCTACTCCCACCGAACCCTAACAGGATCCTAGCCCTCTCCTACGTCCCCGCTTCCTCCTGCAGAGCGGCCTCCCGCCTCCTCCTCACCCTCGACTGCCGCTCCTCCCACCCCCTGGTGCTGCTGCTATGGTGACCTTTCCTCCCTCTTCGTCTACCGCTGGAACCGCTCCATCTCTTCTTCCGCTCGTCCATCTCTTGCTCTACCCCTCGCTCCCACCACTGCCTCGGCTTCCACCAAACCCTAACCGGGGCTCCTGGCCCTCTTCTACTTCCTCGCTTTCTCCTGCGACACGGCCTTCCGGCCCCCTCCTCACCCCCAACCGCCGCTTCTCCGGCCTCGGCTTTTCCCACCGCTTGGCGCCGCTGTGTCGGCGATATCTTCTCTCTTCCTCCGCCGCCAGAACCCCTCCATCTCTTTGCCGCTCATCCATCTCCTGGTCCCCCCTCGCCCCCACCGCCGCCTCCACTTCCACCAGACCCTAACCGTCACCCTGGCCCTCTCGTACTACCCTGTTTCCTCCTGCTACGCTGCTTCCCGCCCATGGTACCCCGCGTCGCCGATTCCTCCCTCTTTCTCCGCTTCCGTACCGCCCACCTCCTCCTCAACTCCTCCCGCGCCCTCTGCATCTCCGCCGGCGCTGGACGAGGTCCCCACCCTTCCTGAATCGGAGCTCGCTGGGGCTTTGTTCCCTGCTAGGTTTCTTGGGGAGCTAGAGCACACTGTGGCTCACCATGGAGTGTTGCAGGTCGCCGGAGGAGTGGAATATCATCAGGATTTGTTCCGGAACTCGAGCCTTATGGAGGTGAGTAATATCACATTGTCAGGATCTAAAACAACTTTGATTGTTGTGAGAATTAATGGGGTCCCTTCTTGATTTTAATTCCATTTCATTTGCTAATCTCTCTGTGCTGTATATTTTTGTTGAATTGTGTCAGTTTATGCGCTTTTGTGTTTCGCATCTGTTATATGCTGGTCGATGTCTTAGAAGAAAATTGGTGATTTGTCATAGGATGATCAGGATACTCTCATTTTTGCTTTCCCAACATTGCAAAGGCCATACTCTAGTTTAGTTTTGCTGTGGAAAAATTTGTACTGCCCGTTATTATTTACAAAATACAACTACCTGAATTTCATGCTCCAATGACCTGAGATACAAGAGTGTAGATCTCTCTTGCATTACTTGTTTGATATATGTTGCAGTAGCATTTGAAGTAGTCTTTATAAATTGAAGGGATCTGATTATTATACCCTTTGGCCTGGTGGCAATAATACAGTTCTAGATGACTATCGCATACATGAATACTTCTGATTTTATTTGATGCTGGAATGCTTGTTTGCTTTTACCAAGAAATAGCTCTGAAAAGCCTTTACAAGCACTCATATTTCCCATACATAAAGATTCCACTCTCTAGATGCAATAGATGATGGGCCCAAATAAGTCAAGAATAGGGATGCTAGGGGCAATATCTTACATAGGGAGAAATGTGATACAGAACAACAACAGAGTAGAACTTCTGAACATTCTCTTTCACATTTTGTATACATATGATTTTCTTCTCCTTGAATAGAACTTCTGAACATATGATTTTCTTCTCCTTGAATTTCACATTCACATGTGTGAAGCATTTTTTACATTGTGTACTTTCATATAAAAGCTATACAAACCCCATCTAGAGAGAAATTCAACGGCCATAATTTCCTCACCAAACACATTACTTAACTAGTATTAGCAAATAGCATGCCTCTGATTTTAGAGAATAGCTTAATTGTCTAGGAGAATGATCCCAGTTAGTTTTTTCCTTATTGACATTAGATGGTTGGTTCTGTACAACTTCTTTTACTGTGATTCTGTTAAAAATTTTACCATTTCAGTTGAGATTTTCCTGGCGGCGGCTTTTGCCTATTGTGAGTCATCTTAAACATGAATGCTGGGTATGCTAATATCAGCGAAAATGTGAGCAACAGTTTTCTAAATTAAGTTACAGAGGCTTATCGGCCAGAAGTCTACACAGAGAAGCTAGATTTTGTGTTACCTTTTCTGATGCTAGGGTAATATCAGTCCAGTAAAGTTGTATAATTGACAATCTAGTATGGATGAAGAATATGTAACCCTTGTTTTATGATTTCTTTCATTTTTTCTTAACCTATATTGAGTGCGTTAGGAAGCTTTTCAACACTCGTCTTTCCTATGGTTGTATGGGCTAATGAATAATGTTCAAGTGGAAAGTAAAAAATTTATGTTCGGACAACTTCAACAATATTGTTTTTCTGTTTAAGATTGTGACATTATATCTCTTGATGTTAACTACATATGTAAAAACAATTATGTTGGGGAGAGGGCTTATTCATCATCTGAACTTCCAAATTTGGATTCACCAAGCTGTGTGTCATGCCTATTGTGCTCTGATTTACTACCTTATATCATTCTCCAAGCCCACATGGGAGATCTTCACCTACAAAAAACCATTATATTCACAAGTCTCATACCCATTCTTGGTCCTTCATTTTTTTGTGCACTGAGTTTTTGCTTAATCAATCAACCCTGCAACAGTATGTGCGGTATACCTAGTTGTCATAGTTCTTGTAATGGACAAATTATGTGTAGTGTAACAGTGAACAATATCTTTGTATTGCTCAGGCAAGACGTGCCCTAACTTGGGTTGCTTTAATAGAGAGGAAGTCATGTGGTGTTAGCCATGGAAAAAGAGACAGACAGCTGGGAAACCTCCGAAAGGAATTGGGTGTTGGCCAAGGTTATGGTAACAACAAGGACATGAGTGATGGTTGTGACGGGGTAGATGTAGTGGTAAAGGTGAAGCAGCTGTCTAGGTGATCAAGGTGCATTTTTCAATTGAAAAAAGGTTTGTGAATTCATTATGTGCGTGTAATATTTTTGTACATTGGTTGTGGTAGTAGTAGTGGTTTCAAAACTATAACATTCATGTGGGTTGTATTTTCCTTCAGATCAGGTTGCAAGTGTCTTTGAAGTTATTCACATGAGTTTGTAAAGGTGATAAAGGGGTGGCAATGACGAACTTGGTAGTAAAGGTGCATTGTTTGATGAGGTACATGATTTTACTCCATGAATGTTGATATTTTTGGTTCTGCTAGTTTAAGAGGTCAAGAAAAATTGAGTATTTTGAAAGGGCTAATCCTCTACCTTGAGTAGCTGAGTGAATGACTCACAATAAGCCACATAATTTTCAATCTTTCACTTAGCAATAACTATTATAACCACTTGCATTGTATGCAATTGGCGACCCTTCTATAGTTCGTTTTTCTTTTTTGGTAATGCAATCATTCATTCTGCATCTCTTCTAGAGTTAATCAAGTAATAGATGGAATATCGATCGTACTAACTAAAACCTTCCTAGATACCCATCTCTGAAGTTTTGCTTTCCCATTCTATTGATTGCCTTTAATTTTCTAGAGTGAGACTTTTTCTCCTTTATTTGCCTACGCCCTGGTGAAGGCGACCAGGGATTGAGCGTCGCTTCAGTCCTAACATCTGGAATACTGATATTCTTGTTAGTTGAAGTATGTTTTCTTTGAAAGTGAGAAATAGGCTAGTATTGCATGCCAACAACTTCAGTTAGTGTAGTAGTAGGTATTTTCTTGAACTGCATGACTTTAGAGATAATTCTGAACTTGATCTAAACTTTAGCTACTTCTGTAGCAACCACTAACTGAGATAAATACACAGTTGATCCTGTCCTCCAAAATGATGGTGTATCTTGGGATAGATATATTCTTTGTTGTTTGCATTTAATTCTTTTTTTTTTTTTGCAAAGGAGAATACGATCAATCAGTTTTCAATTATAATTCTACCCAATTAGTTTCTCTATCATTTTAACTAAGTTTTATATTTGGAGGTAAAATCATATTCCACTAGGCGTACCAAAATTTGTGGGATCGATTTTGACCCCCCGGATTAGCAGAGACTTCGGGAGCGACCTCAGATTATTAATCAAACTAACTTGGAAATTATGCTTTTCGAAAGGCTCTTTCTCAATTCATTGTGCTTTCATATCAAGAGCTATTTCATGGTTAAAAAAAATAGTTACAACTAGTTATCAATGCATGATCTTTATAGTTGATATTAGCATCATTATTAACCTTCTACCTTGGCATATGTTGTCTTAGCATTTGTGCTTGTCTTTATGTAATTGAAGGAATATGATTATTATAGCCTTCAACCTTATGTCAATAATAAGGTTTAAGATGACTAGCATACACAAAGCGTTTTATGATGGCCCAAATAAGTCAAGATAGAGAAGATGTTAGTGGCAATAAGCTAAATAGGGAAAATTCTGTTGCAGTTCACAAAAACATGGTGGAAATTTTTAATTTTTCTTTCACCTTTTGTATACATACTATTTCCTTTTTCTTCTTGATTAGCATTACATGAGAACATTTTTTACATGGTGTACATTCTTATACAAGCTTCCAGAACTCATCGAACAAAAAACTTAAATATCCTTGTTTTGTAATTTCTTTCATTTTTTCCTTAGCCTGGCTCTGTATTGATTGCGGTAGAAATCTCATTAACAATCCTTGTCTTTTCTTTCATTATGTGCGCTAATGATAAGGTTCAGGGGGAAAGAACACGTCTCTGGTTGTGATATTGTTTTCAAAACTACAGTATTCATATTGGTTGTACTTCCATTCAGGCACCATGTAGCTTCAAATTTGTAGCCACATTTATTTTTGAGGAATTTTATTTATTGCTCTACTTTTTCATCCAAATAATCATTTCTTTAGAAGTGAATTGCTTTCTACTTGCTGTCTTCCAGACACCTTATCCATTTAGTACTCATTACAGCTTTGGAGGTCACTGTCTTGGATTACAATAATGATAAATTCTTCATTTGTGAAGGTTTCACTAATGAAAAGACTATGTGGCAACCAAATAAGGCAGTAAAGGTGGCGGTGATGATAGCAAAGGTGCATTGTTCGATGACGCATGTGATTGCACTACATGAATGTTAAAATTTTTGGTTCTGCTAGTTTGGGAGGTTGAGAAAAATTTAGACTTAACAAAGGGCCAATTCTCTTCTTTGAGTAGCTGAGTATCACTAACAATAAGCCACTCAAAGTTCATTATTCTACTCTCCATGTGCACAAATAATTAGGATATGTTAATTACTGATGTGGAAAACCATTCATTCCCCTTCCCATAGTGATGTATTTGTGCAAATAATATCCAAGGTAGCCAACTTGTATTTTGTTGTAATTTATATTTGGAAGTTGGACATTGATTCATCAGACAAATTATTATTTGCAGGTGTGCAGGTGATACATGCGAAAGGAAAAGTAAGTACGGGTTCTCTAAATTGATGACTACCCGGTTGTACAGTTTATGCTCAAACCTCCAGTGTTTCGGGTGTGTTTTGTTAGGTAAGTTCAGGTGAGTTCTTTACATCGCTAAAGTGAGCCCATTCCTCTTTTTTGTATTCTTCCTGCATCTGTATCTTTGCTGCCAGCAGACCTGCCTTGTCAAGAGATAAATCATTTTTTTCCCAATCCTATTTTGCATTTTTTTATAAAAAAGATATGTAGTACCAAAATTGCCTAACTCTTTTGAAACTAAAAGCAAGATTTCAAAGAATGAGGCATACTAAACCAAACAACCAAATCACAAATGATCTTGCCAAATTAAATCAGTGACAGTAAACAAAAAGGAAAATCATGTCTAATAACCAAAAGTGAGTTTATGTAAAGATTCTTATTGTATTTATAGCCGTTTGACCCTGTTAACAATGAGTCTTGTTTTTATGTATTTATTTAACAGCGGTCATTTTCTAGGCAAGCATCTATTGTGGAAATATGGGCCTGTTTTTTATTGGAACACGTTTGCGTGCTCCCTTAACATGTAATAATCGATTATGACCAAACTTCGTTTTATGATATTTTATTTTTCTCAAATTTGCAAATTGAAATGGGTTGTACGAAGTCATTGTGCGAAACTATGGGAATGGCTAATTGCTTGAGTCGTAGGTAATTACTTTGGCAATGCAATCTATTAATTGGTTAATGTAGATTGCGTTTTAAGAATAGCTTAGCCAGATAATGTGCTCGTGTGTGAATCCTTTGGATTTGTGGTGGCCATAGGCTCTCAAATGTGATGCCTAACGGGCAGTGAGGAGGATACTTTTAGGGGTGTTTGTAGGCTGCGAATGGGCTGCATTGTGGGCCCTTCAACCACCCTCAAGCCCATGAATTGACTTTATTGTGGGCTGGTAATGATAACATGAGCCGTTTCTATGCTGTCGTTGCGCCGGGCACATATTAGGGTGTTCTTGGGCCGCACGGTGGGCATTTGTTGGGCCATATCGTGGGCTATAATTGGCCCGTATGGGGCTGTTTGTTGGGTTGTGTTATGGACTCTTTCTAGGACGTACTATGGGCCGGCTTTAAATTGGGCCTTTACTAACCACTAATGGACTATGATTTTTACCACACGGTGAGTGGACATTGAGGGTCACCTAATGGGCCGTTGTTAGCCTTGCGGCTTCTTGGAACGCTTTAGATGGACTGAATTTGAGCGGACATTAGGCCGCTTAATGGGTCAACCTATTGGCATGCTTAGGTTTTTTTGGACTCAAATGGATCCACAGCATATTAGTTATTGGGCTAACATTGGACAGGCTAACCTATTGAAGAATTGTCAACAATCGAGCCAAATCATATTAGTTATTGACCTTATTTGACTGGTTATTATACTTGTCACTTAGGCTACCTAAAAGTCAATTACTAGGAGAAGACCCCCACATAACGCACGTTGATACCTGCACAAATGGTCTGACACATCAAACGCCATGCACACGTTCCCTGCCCCACTTACGAATACCATTCCCAAACAAACGCCCCGACACAGCCACACCCGCACGAATGGCCGTGCCCCTCACACGCATACCGTGCACAAGTTCCCTGCCTGCCCCACTTACGAACACCATTCCCAAACAAACCCCTGACACAACCACACCCTTGAAACCATCAAGCTTTCACACCCACCACACTACCAAAACACCATGCCAAACCACACAAAACCTTACAAAAGATTGCTTGCTCCAAAACCATGAAACTACATAAGACCATACTGAAAATTGAACTTCCGCACATCACTTGATATTTGGACTACACTCTGTAAGCAAGACACAATACGGTGATGAGGCAAGGCCACCTTCACAAGGCATGCATACCTACAAAATTGCAAAATGTAACAGTTAATACCAAGACTTACCTGGAACACATTAATGAGATATCAAAAAATATATATACTATCATTTTGATTAACATTGAATACATGGCAATATTTCGCAAAGCACAATGGAAGCGTAGATAAATGATAAATTTAGCCTACAGTAAGGACCTATTGAAAGCAAGGATCAGGGCCAAAATCCCGCACATTAAAAAGAGTTAAACTTTGTAACCTTCAAAGATTTGTGTATGAAAAAGGACAAAATGATTTCTAAATCTAGAGTAATATATTAAAAAAAGATCACTTTTTGATCCCCAAGAAAATGATCATCTGGCCCTAAAAGAAAAAGGACGCTATAAAAAAAATGAATGGAAGATCAGAGAGAGATAAAAATTGAATGTACGTTTAAGTGTAAACAGAAATCAGCCATCTATCAATTCTCATACTGAACAAAGAATTTGCTACAGATACCTAAAATAAAAAAGCATGAAAATGAATACGATGAACGTCAATACTTACAATCAAAGGTCAGCGAGCTTTTGAAAGCATTAACTTCCTGTTTCTCAATTCCAGTTTTGTTTTGAGCAACTTAATTTAGCGCTTCATAGTCATACAGTTTGTTTCTCCAAAGTGAACAACAAAAGCATAACCACTTAATTTATGAGTTCCATATTTCACATGAAAATTTACCAAAAAAGGAAGTTTGTCTTAAGAAGGAACAAATCTGAAGCCTTGGAAATGTCAACAATATAAAAAACCTTGTTTGCCTAACCATAGACTGGAGCTTCATCAACACCTGCAGAAAGATTTGCACAAATATCAACAGCATTAACTGCCCATTGAATGACCCAGTGTGAACCAAATAATTATGAGTTCTATTAGCCACATTAAAGATTTTATTTCGTATCAAAAAAACAACACAACAAACTCCCACATCTATAGATAACAATATTTGGCTTTAAGAAAAAATTAACCCTCAAAATTATCAATATATCTTGGAAAGTTTTTCAAGGAATAAGATGCCTCTCAAGTGTTTCAATGAAATCATTTATTTTATATCAGCATCTTGCATGATTAAATAAGCAACCAGACATGGAAATCAACACTTGATAAGGCACTAACCACAAGCAAAAGCAACGACAAAACAAGCAAAAGCCCAGAAACATAAGGAAATTATAACAGACACATCCACACAATATCAACACATAATTAGTTGAGAGTTAGTAGGAGCAATGTGGAAGATATCTGTCCATCCAAAAAACATTAAAAAAAAATGATACTATAATTATCATAAAAACCCATCAACTATATTTTATGAAATTGGTTTGTCTCTTCTGTTACAACAAACAGTAGTACAAGAGAAAGGAAGTCGAAGAAATTTAATTGTGGATGATCATTTCACACTCTTTATCAGGAGATATCTGGAAAAAATGTTTTTTTTTCTTTTCAATGAACTTATCTAAGAAGAAAATATCAACACAAGTTTCACCTATAATCAGCCACAAGTACAGAAGCAATGGAGATGAGAATTTGTAATTATAGTGACAAGATGTACGAGACTTGTCCATCCCTGAGACAAAATGAGCAAAGCAAGAAATGCACCAAATCAAACCTGAGCCTAAAATTTTTTGAAACTACAGGGTCTAGCATCAATTCAGTTTTAATAAGGATGAAATTAGCATAGTTCGCAAAATACGCTTTGCAAATACAGAAAATATCACATATTCCAGAACAAAATGTTGCCAGCATTCAGTTCGAGGTCTTTTTGCCTTGTAATTCATTCACACTGCAAGATTTAGCAAAGAAATGATATCCTAGAAAGGTTACCTTACATTAATTATTATTTCTTTTGCATAGAGTTAAGGTTGGTTAACTAATGTGAATACGTGTAACCATTACAATTTTTGCAGTTTAGATTCAATGAAAATGCAATGATTCCTTATTCACACTAGTTAACCAACATTTTGCCAAACAAAGCCATATAGTACTTTTACTATCTGTTAGCTCTGTTATATGCTACATCTATTATGGTTGTTTTGGTTGATATTACAGGGCTGGTAAAACTGTGTTGGCCGGGTATATTGTGTACATATGCTGAACATTTTGTAAGCTGCCCCACTTATGTATAAGTAGAGACTGTTAGGCCACTAAACCTTCCTATCCAACTAGGTGGCCCAGGGAAGCCAAATCACCTAGTTGGGTGCAGATCAGACCCAATATCTCTATTCAGTTTGGATCCGATTAACTTACAGCTCATGACAGATTGAGACTGATCAATCAAGGGTTTCATATTTGTTTATTCTTCTTTCTCACTTGAGTGTGTTTCCACCTCTCCCAGAGCAGCAGCAGCTGCAGGCATGCAGCCTTGATTCCCCACTTCTCCTCAAGTCCAGCCAGAACCGGTAGACATCTTCTCCAGCCAAGCACCAGCACCAACACTCAGCTTCTTCTGTGGTCAACCTACCACCACCAGGGCATGCCATTTTATTTTATTTTTACTTTTACAATTCTATGTATTTGTTTCACTTCTGAAGCTCCTGATCATTTCCCTTTTGTTCTGTTAATAACTAGTTCCTCATTTCCTAAGTATTTTTGTTTTCCTATTCTATTCATTTCTAGAATCTATTGAAACTAGTTCCTCACGTCTATTTTCTGTTTTTAGCTGGTAATTCTGTTCTATCCTGGACATTTATTTGCTATTTCTCTGTTTTTTCAGAACAAATAACTGCTTTGAATTCTTTTTTTGGCTTATTTTCTGATTTTTTTAAAATTCTAATAATGATTTCTGATTGCTGAATTATCTGAGAATTTAGAATGAGTTCTGAATTCCCCTAATTTAGAATTCTGATTTCTGAATTCCATGTTAAAAACAAATTGTTCTATATCCTTGTTTCAATAATAATGAGTGTATAGTCATTATTTCGGATAGAATATGTTGTTAGAATACACATGCATATTAATTCAAAGCATTATACAAAATTTCAAATTTTCTTAATATTTTTTCATATTATATATATTTTTAAATATTTTTTGTTCAAAACTGCCTAGGTGCCCGATACTGCCTAGGCGCTAGCTATAGGGTCCTGTAACTACCTAGATCCACCTGCCATTTTTAAGGACCCTGGCAACAGTGATTCATTCCTTACCTAGTTGGGTAAGGCTTATATGGTAAAATCCACTTATGTTATATTAAAAAAAATATGGTCATTATAACCAAAAACAAGATAATAACAATAAAAGGCCAAAAGAGGATGATTTAGAATAATACAGATAACAATATGCTGGAATAAATGATGTAGAATATAATAAACTCAAACAGCCAAATAAAAGAACAAGATGCATATGTGCTCCTTAACAAAGAACACAGAACATCCGAATTCATCTATCCTGCTCTTCAACCAACAAATAACAGTATACCCATTCAAGGAATTATCATCTGATCCAAAAAAAGATATTAAAAAATGACAACATAATTCAAGAGCAAATAGTCAAATCATTGGCTAGGATCCAAAAAAAAAAATTGCCAAACTCTAGAGGTTCAAGGCCAAACAAACCCTCCCCCAAAAGAACGCTCAAGATCATTTGAAGTCTTCCAATCACATAGATCAAACGCCAAACATTGAAATCCAACAGCCGACCCAGACTTCTAAAAAACCCTTAAAATTTTTTTTTGGAGCAACAAAACCCTAACAATATTCAAACCGCCTCAAAGTTTATATAATCATTCATAAGAAAGAAGGCTCTAGACAGATATAATCGATCCCCAAGATGATCTAAAGTCATCCATCAGAACCAAAAGAAAAAGATCCAGGCGAGGGACAGGGTGAAAAAGTCAGACCTTTTTGGTTCCGGCGAGGGAGTTCCTCTTGGGTGGCATCTGCGAGCTTCCGGCGAGGAAAAACAAGTGGATAAGGTTTCGAGAGAGATCGAGGATGGAGAGGGAGGAAAGAGTGCAGATTCTGAGAGGATCGTGCGAAGGAAATTGGAGGTTTAGTCCACGACGGAGAGACAGAGAGGGAGGGGAAAGAAGAAAGCGAAGAAGGGCTGGAGCCGAGTAAGGAGTTGGAGGAGAGGGAGACGGCGGAAAGGTAGGAGGAGAGCTCACTGGATTAGGCGGTATCACCGAGAGAGAAGAGGGAGAGCTCAGCTCCGGCGATGGTGAGAACGGAGGGTGGAGAGAGCGGATACGCTAGGGTGTCGGAGATCAGGTCGGGATCGGGATCGGGGACTCGCAACAAAGACTGGGATGACCGCCGACACTGGCGGGCTCTGGTTTTGGGTTTCAGTCGCTTCGGTTCAATGTGAAAACCAAAGCTGAACCAAAACCGAGGCATTCTGCTGTCGTCCCTGATTGGATCGTTGTGTTGACTGGTTGCCAACACACGTGACCTGAGCCTGAGCCTTGAGGTGTGTTAAATGCAACATTTTAAATCTCCGCCGGTGGCATAAGGTTTCGTCTAAAATGATTTCGGTTATAGGATTAGGATTTCGGCATTCGCCGGTTTGGCGCCCACGTCATCATTGCCCTCGCGCCCCCTCCGCGCTTCCAAGAGCGCACGGGTGCGAGCGCCAAAGGCTGACGCGAGGGTGTGGGTTCGATGCCAATGAGGATGCGAGTGCCAGGCCAATGTCCGAGCTCTCGCGCTCGCCTCATGCCCTCCTCGACCTCACACCCTCGCTGAGCTCTCCTCGGCCTTGCACCCACACTCGAGCCCTCTACGGTGTCACACTCACGCCCTTGCCGCCCTCACCCCCACTCCTGGGCCCTCGCACCGACATCTGGCGCCCGCACCTATACTCTCGCCAGCATCGCACCCGCGCTCGCGCACTCGCCAACCTGGCTCTCATGCCCACGAGCTGGTGCTTGCCTCACACCTATGCCTATGCTGTCGCCAGCATGGCTCCAGCGCTCTCACCAACCTGGCCCCCACGCCTGCACACTCGCGCTCTCGCCAGTTTCTGCCAAATGTCGTTCACGTGCATAAGCCTGCTCACGTGTATGAGTTTTTGTTATTTGGTATTATTTATTGTTTCAATTTTTTTTTAACATATTATAATATTTTTAATTTGAAGTTAAAAAATAATTAAAATTAAATTAAATTTGGTCAAAATATAATTAATAAATAAAAAAAAATTTTGGTCGAAACTAAAATGAAAATGGTTTTGACCGAAATGCATTTATTTCTCTGAGTGTCAAAATCGACTCCAAAATTGAAACTCAAAATCTTGGTTAATACATAAAAATTAATATTTAAAATGTTAACGTTAAAATTTAAAAATAACTACATTTAATAACCTATAATCTTTACTATTTACATGCAAGTCATTTTAAATATTTATTTCTAATAAATTTATGCCGAATCTGAAGAGTTAATATTGCTAACCAATTAAGGTTGGTATGCACTTAAAATTGTTAAATATTTTAAAATTATTTAAAAAATTTATATAAACCAAACTAGAATCACGTAAGGGTTTATAGGTAAAAAAATCTTTTAGTGAATTAAATGCAATTATTATCTATAAATTTAAAAATTAGTCTATCCACTAAATAATTAACTATAAAATTTAATTTTAATTATATTTACTATTATGATATTTACTATTTACTATAAATTATTATATTTACTATTTACTATAAATTATTATATTTACTATTTTTAATTTTAAGTTAAAATACAGTCAAAATATAATCAAACTCTAGTCAACACGAAATTAATAATTAAAAAAATATTTTTATCGAAATCCAAATCAACTAAAACTAAAATCGAAACGAGCAAAACGTATAAATTTCGCTGAATATCGAAACTAAAATTGAAACTTAACTTTGATTAAATATTAGACACTAGCATAGACAAAATCAAAGTATTTCAATTAACTTGAGAATTCCGTCCTTCAACAATGACGAAAGAAAAGTTGCTTAGAGAAAAAGATTTACAGCCAATTTTATGAAACATAACAAACCACGTATCTCCTTTACAGCAAATATTTCAAATATCACAGCAAGCAACCCCATTTTTTCCTATAATATTACACCTCACAATTAGCGTGGATCCATCTCAGAAATCGATATATCATTTGCAGACAGCAATCTTGAACGGCTTCTTCTGTCTTCATTGGAATTTCCATTTTCAGGCCAAAGTGGGTCTGTGTCCTTACATAAGCCATCTGACTCGCTGGTCGTGCTGTTTCTGATAAAGAAGGCAGGTGTAGAAGGTTTTGGAAGAGAAATCGAGTAACTGCTGAGCATGAGAACTACTGTTGCCATGCTAGGCCTAGCAGTTGGGTCCTCTTGGACACACAGTAAGCCAATATGGATGCATCTCAGTACTTCTTCAGCAGGGAGTATGTCACCTAGACTTTGATCCTTCAACTGCAATATGGTCCCCTCGTTCCAGTGGCGCCATACCTATTCAACAAAAATTTAGTTAATAATGCATCAGGACAACATGAAAACACTAGGTATCCAAATAAAACAAATTAACTGTACTAGTCAAAGCATGTAGAATCACGGTTTATCAACTTGCAACTGTATCGGGACTTACATAGCCTACAAGGTCAACGCTGCTCCTGGATTCTTGGAAGCCAATGTTTTTTCTACCTGTCACTATCTCCAACACTAATACGCCATAACTGTAAACATCTGATTTGGTTGAGAATAGCCCATGCATGGCATATTCTGGTGCCATGTATCCACTGCATGCATTGGGAAAATTCTTTTAACTCAGGAATTTGGATAACAAGTAGTTAAGAATAGTATTGTCATGCTACTTGAGACCATCCAAATAACAATTAACTCCATGTGGATTTGGATTGTACTTACTATGTCCCAGCAATTCGACTAGTGTTTCCTTGTGTTTCATCCACATCAAAAAGCTTTGCAAGGCCGAAATCAGAAATCTTAGGGTTCATATTCCCATCTAATAAGATATTACTTGCTTTTAGGTCTCGATGGATAATTCTGAGCCTTGAATCTTCGTGAAGATAAAGGAGCCCTCTACCTATGCCTTCAATGATCTTGTAGCGCCTTCTCCAATCCAATTGTTTACGTCTTTCGGGATCTATCACATCAAAGCAAACCCCAATCTACCTTAAAAAATATCCCACTGTGAAAATGCTAGAGGAAAAATACATACAAAAAACTGCTCAAAGATTGATGGTACCAGAAGACCTTGTTATCACAAATAAACTTGACAGTGAGGAAACAGCCTCTGTAAGTTCTATTTATACACAATCCGCGCATCTCTGTAAATTGGTACCTTAGTTTATAACTATGACCTAATATAATGTCTTTTTTTGGCTAGAAGCTACTGGCATGCCACATGCTAACTCCACTAATTTTGAGGGATGCACACACTAAATGTACAAAAATTATTAGCTATAAAAAAAGCCTACTTCTGAATGTATGTCCTCTCACAGAAAATAAATGACAACTAGATGCAAAGGCCGTCCGGATTCACCAGGCATGGAAAAGACCCTTTGTCCACATTGCGAGCAACAATGCAAATAACTTCCAAATCCCTCTAGCAAGTGGCAAAACGAGAATTTACAATGCAAGATAGACACATGTAGGATATCCTCACCCCAAAGAAAACATTATGCAGCACAACTTCAACTTGCAGATATAAGACAACCAACTTAAAGAAAAGATATTCTTAATTCCCTTAAAATGAAGTATGCAAGTATTTAGCATTAAAAATGAACTAAAGCATTGACATGTCGTTGCAGCACAGAAGCTAACCTTATTCAGCACTGAAAATGTTCTCAATTAAGAAGAAAGGAAAATATCTATTTGAGAAGAAGTTGTCTAATACACCAGTTAGGATAATGATGCACATGGAAGTGAAACATACCGAACAAAAATTTGTCCAGGCTGGTATTAGGGAGGTACTCATAGACAAGGAGCTTCTCCTGCTCTTCTAAACAACAACCTAACAGTCTTACAAGGTTTTTGTGCTGAAGCTTAGCAACCAAAACCACCTCATTTTTAAGCTCCATAAGTCCTTGCCCTGAAGTTCTTGCAAGTCGTTTTACAGCTATTTCCTGCCCATCTGGTAGTGTTCCCTGCATAATAAAAAATGTAACTCGATCAGTTTTACACTCAGCAAATGTTATTCTAAAAAGTCTGGACTGCAGCCATTTTTCAGCATATTTTACCTTATAAACAGGCCCAAACCCTCCCTCTCCAAGTTTATTAGCATCAGAAAAGTTATTTGTAGCATCTTTGATGTTATCCAAATAAAACAACAAAGATTCAGAGCTTTGTAACTCTAGTTCATCTCCACCGTCTTGCAAAAATGACAGATTTTGATTGGTAAATGCGTAAAGAATTGCCCTTAGAAAATTATATCACCATAAGGACTTACTTGTTGATTTTCTAGCTGGTCTCCATTTCCGCAGATAGATGCAAATAGCAAAGAATAACAGAACAACAGCCACTGAAGGGATGACAGCAGCAAGTATAATTGTTGTCGTATTCTTACTTTTGTCTGCAAAATATAGATAGGTTTTATTCCATCTTGCGGTATATGTAATTGGAGAGAAAATATTGCTTCACTGGAAAACAGTCTGCGGACGGCATCATTCAAGGAATAGATTTTCACTTCCATTTTCATCCAGAAAATGAAAGAAGCGAAAGATTCAAAGTTTATGGCCTCAGCGATGTATAGCATGCATTATAGTCTGTTGCCTATTAGTTTAAACAATGAAGACCAATCACATCAGCGTTCGAACAAGATCCAGAACATGGTTTGGAATTTCGGCCTGTACTTTCAGTTTTGATTTTCAAAAATATATTATTTATATGTATATATTATAATTATATCACAATTCATATCTCGACAACGATACTTAAAACCTCATAGAAGACGACAAGTTAATAATTCAATTAGCAAGATTGATACTGAAAACAATAAATAGCGCTTACCACCACCACTTTGGCCGCTGGTGCCATTTCCGGGTGGAGGGGCGGAAGGTGGCAGCAGTGGAAGCGACGGCGGAGGCTCTCGAGGACCAGGAGGCGGCGATACCAGCGAGAGCGAGAAGAAGAGCTGCGTCTCGTACCGGATGGTGCAGCTCAGACTGAGAAGCTGGCAACCTATGGTTCCCTTGGGCAAGATGTCGACCGCACGATTCAAGCACTGCAGACAATCGCCGCCAGATAGGTCGTGGGTGCACTGCGCCAGGCCGTAGATATTTCGAAAATCCGAGTAATTCGTCACCCCAGCCCCAAATCTCGCCGCCGAGCTCGACGCCTCCGACAACATCTCGTCCAGCTGATCCTTCAGTCGCCGATTAAAGGTCGTTTGGTCGGATGCGT
This sequence comes from Trichopus zeylanicus subsp. travancoricus, assembly GCA_005019695.1. NCBI lineage: Eukaryota > Viridiplantae > Streptophyta > Magnoliopsida > Dioscoreales > Dioscoreaceae > Trichopus > Trichopus zeylanicus. Next base: position 328,297 of record RXID01014385.1, read on the forward strand.
TCTGGGAGTTGACGAGAATTGTGAAATACGCGTCGGAAACCTGGGAGAAGAAGAGGGTGTCGGAGTAGCGGAGGAGGCAAAGGTCGAAGCGGACGGCGGAGGAGCGGCCGAAGGGGCAGCGGGCGGGGAAGACGGAGACGGAGCGGTTGAGGCAGTTGGCGCAATCGGAGGGAGAGGCGTCGGGGCGGCACTGGGCGAGGCCATAGGCGGCGCCGTAGGAGGTGGTGGAAAAGAGGGCCGGGGAGTTGGGGGTGGAGGCGGTGAGGTTGGAGAGAACGCGGTCGAGGTCGGCCTTGAAGGGGCTGGTGGCGGTGTAGTTGGAGTCCGTAGGGCAGCTAATGAAAGTGGGGTCATTTTGGGAATGGATTTTGCGCGGGTAGAAGAGGAGGAGCAAAAGCAATGGCAGATGGAGCGCCATGATGAATGAACTTTTTGGGAAGAAAATGAAAATTTCATAACTGAGCTAATATTATTTAGACTCAAAAGAGCTGCAGTGCGGCTACGGCGTCCGAAACGTTAGATAGAGAGAAAGGTCGCGGCTACTTTTCAACCCACTGACTCGGTCAATCTGCGATGGTTGGTTGTGGTCGGCGCCTACACATTGGACGCCACGCCGTAAAAACGAAGCAAATTGTTGAAACTGGATTCCCTCGCTGTGGAAGAAGAGGTAAAAACCACCGCACGAACACGGCTAAATCGTATAACATTTGACAATTTTGACACGGTCCTGCAATTTTGACATACTTCTAAAAACCAGTTTGGTTTGGTATCATCACATTTTTTTTTTTGCGATTAATTAGTTCATGATTTTAAATATTATTTGCCAACACGATCTAAATTTCCGTGGGGCTGCAGGACCTAAACTTCCTCCTTGACATCAAAAAGTGTACATATGCCCAAAAGATGCAAGTGTTTGTTCCTGTTAATTGTCACTGTGATTTCGCTGAGTCAAAGAACAGGTGCTACCTTTATATATGTGCCCATGTTTGTTTTGAAAGGCCTATGAATGAATCAGGCAATACTATACGACTGTCTCTGTACAGGACTCCATGCTGCAGCTCAGCTTTGTGCAAAACGCTAGCAGCACACCAGAAATTACAATACTCTGGATTCGCAAAAATATGAATTTACAGAACCAACAGAAATTTCCCAGCAAGCTCACAAAACAATTGCCGAGAAAAAGCATCTTTTCCCAATGGCCTTCAGACCGGTATTGGTCCAACCAGAACCCTCCCCGTAACATTCCACCTGCCATCAACAAGGAAAACAAAGAGGTTTAAATAAGTCGGGAAATAGTAAACAAAACGCTAAAATGAGCAGAGACTGAAGCACGGCTACATTGAGGAGATCACTCACAATATCAACAATGGTTTCTCCATCCTTGATTCCACCAATCACAAATAGAGAATCGCCAAGCACCACTGAAGCAGCATAGCCTCTGATTACGCTCATTGGCTCACCCATTGTCCATGACTCCATCCGTGGGTCAAAAATTTCAATGCTTGATACCATTTCTTCACCATCATAGCCTCCCATTGCATACCTAAGCATAGATTGGAGGTCTCATGGATGGAATATAATGGCATTATTCTGGTTTAAGGAGAGTTGGATGATGTAGATAGCTGTTCATATTTTCATTCCAAAGTATTTACATAGATGTGCAATAATTTAGCAACACATAAACATTATGTCAATCATGCAAAAGGAAAAAAAAAAATTACAATTATATTTTAGGTGGGCTTTCAAACCTGATTAATACTGCTAAATCAAGTAGTGGAACTTACAGTTTATCATTGAAAACAGCCAATGAGTGGCAACCACGTTTTGTTTTCATACCCGGGAGACAGGTCCAGTAAGCTTCCCGTGGATCACATCTTTCAGCTGACCTGCGAAATATTAGACTCACTTTTAAGTTGTGTTATACAGTTCAGATGCAGTTAGATGAGTGAAAAGTAGCGGGCAATTTTTCAAAAATGGCAGGCATTGTCATCAGAATATCCATCAATCATGAAGCACTCTATTGCTGACATGTTTTAATTCATCATAAGCTAACATTCAATTTATTTCAGACATAAAATAACAGCAGAGGAGAAAATCAGGGATGGATCTATATTTCAGGTTAAATTGTCAGGTTAAATCAGGGACAGAAGAGAAATTTATTTGACACCATTAGTTCCAAGAAAGTTTGGATGTCTCTCACATTAGCAATAATATCAAGAATTTATCTAAAATATTGTCCTCCAAAACTTTTTTTCGTCTTAATCTTCAGAAACTGAAAATAAAAAAATGAAAGAAAGGCAAACTTTGATTTTTAATAAATAGGCAAAAATCAAAGGCCTTTCTATAGATGGAAATCCTAATTTAGAAACTAATATTATTTAGATTTTAATTGTATACAAAAATTTAACATTGCCCCCGCAATGAAAATTTTCTGGATCCATCCCTGGAGAAAATGATGGTGCTCTGGCAAATCTGGTACCATATCTCAATAACTCCAATCAGGCTTAATATTGGACCATCAAAGCCCAATCCTAACTGTCCACAGCACTACCATAACAAAAACAGGGAATGGAACTTTCCCGTTTTCCCCACTTTTTGCCAAACCATGTAGTGTCATATACATTTGAGAAGAGATGGAATAACTTACTTTAAGTAGTCTTTTCCATCATATCCACCAACAGCATAAAGGGCTCCATGAAGTTCGGCTGCAGCCAGAGCAAACCTCTGGAACAATATATACAAAAAAATTTCAAGACAAGCATCATATAATTTTCTTTGCAAAAAGATGGAAGTGCAAGTATAATAACATGGCAGAAACCAAACAGAGGCTTGTAAGTTAATAACAAACCCAGGACTACTAAATGCCAGAATATTTTCATTTTCCTGGCAAGTACATTTATTCTGTTGGTTAGCTTTTCAATGTTGGCCATGACAACAATGATTAAAATGCTCAGCAAAAGACAGTAGAATAATCATGACACGAATATGATATATCATAGGGAAATCAACATGTTAACTCACAAAGATCAGAGGGAAGAAAACCATAGTTATAGCAGAATCTTCGAGGACAGCATGACATTAATCAAATGAATACAACATAAGCAGCTTGTAGAAAATGAGCTCACACTCAGCAAAAGTGATTCTATCGCAATCCAATAGCTTAATAGATCAACAAAAGTAAAGGTTGTGTTGTGTACATTTTTTGACTAGGTTGATTTTTTCAGGCACGACCAATGAACACCACTATGTGAGCAACATTTTTGGCAATAACTCGATAACAATTACTGCTGACTGAATCCTTAGATGGACTGTTGTTAAACATGTGCATGAAATATGTTCCATTTTTATTTCCTGTTCTTTTTAACTTTTCATGTGAGAAGGTTCAATCAGTTGCATCTGTTTTGTATTACAAATATTGGCATGAGACAAATAGGTAGAGAAGCATCCACAAACTATTTAAACAACACATAACATGAATAGCAGAAAAATTATGTAGAACTCCTGTCATTTATAGATGAGCAATACATTCCCATGGATGAAATTGTCAACAATGAATTATAGAAAAAAACAGACAAGTTTCCAATATGCTAGTTGAGTGAATAAATTAAAGAATAAACAATCATCAAGTCATACCTTTTGAAGCATTGGTTGATTATTGAGCCACCTGCCAAGGACTGGATCAAACATCTCAACATCTGAGAAACAGTCACTTCCATCTCCCCCACCAATTGCAAATATTTTGCCACTTAAAGCAGCCCCAGCGAGGCTTCCTTTTGCACGAATCAGAGGAGGGCACAAGGTCCACTCATCCTTCCTTTGGTCATAGCATTCAACTCCACAGGAAGAAACGAGGATTACTGTAATGTCAGAACTAGTTGCACTAGGAGGATGCCAAGATAAACTTACTGAAGTGGTTAAGTAGCCTGTTACCTGTGTTATACCATGAACTGCCATCTCCACCACCAAAAACATAGATATTACCATTTAATGCAGCAGCAGATGCATATGAACGAGCTGAACTCATCGGCTTAAGTGGAACTGATACATCTGTGGAGGGTGAAAAAGCATCCAGTGCTGATAACCAAGAACTGCCATCATAACCTCCAATTAGGTAAATTACTTCTGTACCCAAACACAGTCCAACAGGTCGGCCTTGTGTGCTGTCAACAACAGACGTGGGAGGATTATGTTTTGATTCTAACTCGCCAACACGGTCCCTTAGCTGTTGAATAATGTTTTCAGATTCAACCTAAGGCAACACAAGTCAGATATAAGAGCACCATAGTATAAAAGCATGAACAACAAGCCACTAGCTGCTAGACTCCAACACTGACCTCGAAGAATTTATTGGTGAAAGAAAATTGATCAATTCTAGTCTACACACTATTCCTAGCTGATACACCTAAATTCTAAGAAAGCAACACACAATTATATACACATTCTATGTTTACTTATTTAACACAAGCAAGACATAGCATGCATGTCAGCACATTTTCACAAAATATTGTGCACAGTTCATACCAAATTCCAAACAATGAAAACAAGTAGCAAAAAGACTCCACAGGAAGGTTTGTTCAACAACAATGATATTAGTACAGCACAAATGCATTTGTACATGTACAAGGAATAAGCCAAGAAATATCTAAACATCAGTCTAGCTCAGCCAGAGTAGGAACTTCACCTGAAAACCATAGAAATAGTTATATCACATTACAAACATTTGCATTTCAGTCAAATGCAATTAAATTAAATACAACTGAAAAAACAAGCTGACTGCAGCAAAATCCAAGTAACTAACAATTAACCATGACAACATTCAACATACCTGCTTCTTTTCCAATGCGGCAGTTCTTTCTACAAGCATTTTGATGATTTCCACCAACTGTATCAAGCAACCATGAACAATTACCTCTTCAAAAAAGTTAGGAATAAGCTGGAAAGATTGAGCAGGGTGGGACCAAAAAGAAAAACTATGGACTAAATGTATGCCCCAAGAGTAAAAACAGATCAAATACCTCAGAATTTTCATGAGCAATAGCAGGGTTTCTTGTGTTTTCATCAACTAAATCAAGGGGCTTGTGAACAATATCATTTTGAGCATCCATAGGAATTGCAAAATCATTAATACATCCATTGGAAGGCTTATCCAGACAATTATGATGAGCAGAAAGCTTTTCTAGCTTTGACAAAATTATTTTCTCTGCTCTCTCTAATTGATCATGAGATTGTTCTTCCCACAATGTCTGATCCATGCTGTCTATGTGGCACAAGATATTCTCTTTGTTCTCTATTCCCTCTCCACCAGAGCATTCTGCCAACAAGTTCTGACGCACTCCATCCAAATTAGGGATGAGAACTGGCTGACTGATATCCAAATTTGGCTCCAACCAACCATCTTCTTGTTCCGAGATTGAATCTTGAAATGCATTTTCCTCAGCAATAACATTTGACAATTCATGGGTCACTGCATGAAAATGAAACTCACACTCCTGATCATTCACTGAATTGACAGAGAACTTGTTTGTCTTACGTCCCCCATGCATGGTTTTCCCATGTCCTGAATTATCATTCGCCTTCCATTTTGTGGCAGGAAGTGCATTATATAGACTGCTTGTTCCAGAAGGAGTAGATGCTCTGAATAAAGCAATCAGTCTTTGCGTTTGTGAATGGTCCAACTCAAAGCAGAAGTGTTGATGCGAATAATAATTGTCCTCGATCACTTTCTTAAACTGGTTCTCACTGAGTGGTTGACATTGTGTCTTGATGCAAATTCTAACCTGAAACAATAACAAAGAACATGATTAAACATTAAGCAAAAGCGTGAATTTGTTTGTCAGAAAGCAAACTTAATTCTTCTAATCAATTTCAGAAAGATCCAACTCATTTAAGAATGATACCTGTGCAGGAAAAACAGTTTTCTCTAACGTATTATCTGTCCAAGCATATAGTTCAATGTTCATTTCACCACAACTTGCTGCCTCGTAAATGCCATGCAGCTTTCGATTGCTATAATTGAACAGAAATAGAGGGAGACCAGGTTCAATGTTCCTCACATAGGAGATGTGCAAAGCAGGCAAACCTATTGAATAAATCATAGACAAACATCAATTTAAAGCAAAGTTCTTGCAAAATAAATCCATGGTAATGCAGAGACCACCAAATCAACACTGCATTCATGTGTTGGCGCTCAAAAAACAGATCTAAATGAACATCTGGTTAGGAGGATGTATCCTGATGAAAGGAAAACGTAAAAAAGGAATCTACAGCCTTATTTCCTTCATCAAAGTCTTGTTTTTCTTCAAACTCTTCATGAGAAGCAAATGTTTTATCCCAAGAATGATACTGTACATATGGTTCAATGGTACTAGAAGAACATCTTATGCAAATTCAACATATTTTCTTCACTTTATGTAGTGTTTCCTAATGGAACATCTGATAGCTCAGAGATACAATTGCAAGCCTTGTGCCATTCAGTTTGTGGTCTATGGTTAAGGAATTGACAGCTAACATGTTCTGCCTAAGATGTTGCAACTCCAGAAGGCTGATTCCACATGTTGAAGGCATTATATACAAGTTGTTTTGGTTATTAGCGAATGAAAATGATTTATATTATATGATCCATGAAAACCAAAGTTTCTCTCTATTTGTTGAGGATAATCGACTGAGACTAATTATATTAATTGTCTATAAGGATTGATTACATTAACTTCCGAACATCGGAAGTAAATGAAACATGAAATATAAAAATTCAGGGAAGCATTTAAGCTAAGATTAATAGTTTCATCTAAATCTAAGAACACTTGTTTTAGAACTCAATAAGCAACAAATAAAAACCAACAACATAAAAATATCATATATGATAAGCAAACATAAATGTAAAGTACTTGAAGACACAAAACAACAGCAACCAACCAAAGAGCTGTTTCGAGAGACATTCTTTTATGGTGTTATGTTTGCATCCAAAAATAACTCCTCCCAAATCACTCTTCTGCAAATTCCTAGCATTTGGGGCAATACTGCCAGGAATGCTAGACCTCAATGGTATCGTCTGTGTTTTTCTCCATGCCCCCATTCTGTTGTTTTAAAACAAGAACAAACAATCAGATGGCAAACTGGAAAAGTAAGGTATATGTGCCTAAAAAACACTTGCACAAACCTATGCTAATTTCGTAGCAAGGTCTTGTTTAAAAAACAAACTTAATTCATGGATTAAGAAATACACATATTACACATCAAAATGAAGGATAATGCCACAGTTGTGATTAACCTACTATTTTTCAAAGGGTAATCTTGGTCAAATGGATGCAACAATACCACAGTAGAAACCCTGAGCAGAAAATGAGTTAAGTTTTGGTGAAGTATGGTCAGGAGCCCAAATGCTGGTCATAAAGCACCTAAAATTCAAGTCTATCATTAAGAAAACAAACTTAAAATTGTAAGTGCACATCCAATTTTTTGATGGCCAAATTCTACGCTAGTTAAAATTCTGGCAAATTGGTAAATAGATTTAAGTTAAATAAATGAAACCCAAATGCCACAGCTAGAAACAACACATGTATAGAATGATGAATTCAACGCTTCTCCATTCTTCACGTAAGAAAAAAATTATGACCAAGTAATATAACCTGTCAAAACAAGGAGCAGTCTCAGACCCTATTCAGAGCCTAAACTCGCTAAAACCCTGCAACAACAGGATGTGGCAACAAAGAACTCTTGAAAGGGCTAAAAACCTCAAGAAACAGAAACAACAGCATCTAAAGAACATCAAGATCAATACGCACATTTTTTTTTGATGGATCAATAAATGCATTAACATGCAAACACAAACCACCGAATTGATCTCCTCCTATCACTACAAGAACGAGCTAAACCATCGATCAAGAAGAAATGGAGAACACCATGATCAAAATAGCAAACAAAACCTACCTCAAAACTCGTTAAAATTCTCCGAAGAATCAAAATCGAAGATAAACAAAGAAATGCAGATCAATCCAAGATGCGAAATCGATGCCAAAAGAAGGCGATCGGATCGAAAGGAGATGAGGAGGCGTACTTTGCGAGCTGAGAGGGAGCCGGAGACGAAGGCGGAGGCACTGCCAGAACCGCCGAGAAGAAGGCGGACGCGCGCTGATCTTGGTTCCGGCGCTGTATTCCGGGGGATCAGTGAAGCGATAGATGCGGTACGGTCCGCGCCAGGGTTTTTGGTTACGTTGCAAGGGCAGATAGGAAATGGGGCAATTGAAATCGGGTTGTAAATGGGCCGAAGCCACAAGAATCTGGGTGCCTAAACTACATACGGAATCAGCCCAGAGTAGCAGTACTATCGGAACGAATATCGACTTTTATTATTAATAATATTGGCAATAAATTACTTGTTTTATAATAAATGTAAGAAAAATTAAGAATTTTATTAATATTAATAAAAAATTATGCGTCTTATATTATAAATTTATAAAATTTACTTTTTAATTAAAATATTTAAAAACATTTGATTTTATTTAATTTTAAAATTAAATTAATATAAAAAACGATATTTACATACAATCTCAAAATTTGTCTTATTTATCAAAAACCCCCGCAATTTCAGTATTTATTTATTTAATTAAAATTTTTTTCAAAAATTTCAATTTTAACTTTTATAATTTTATAACTTAATCATTTAAAATTCTTAATTTCTAATCCTCTATTTTTTTTCAAATATTTACTAATAAATCCTCAATTAAATTTTAAATTATAATTTACATATTTGTATATTTCAAAATAGACGCCTCAAATAATTTTATTTATAGAAAAATCCAAATTTATATTTTTAAATAAAAATTTACAAATAGGGCCTTAAAATATTTTTAAAAAAATTATGAATAAATCCTCCATAAGATTTTAAATTATAAGTTTAATATTTGTATATTTATAAATAGACCCCTCAAATATTTGTTAATAAATAAGTCCAAAATTTTATGTTTGTAATAAAAATTTTACAATATTAAAGGATTTAAAACTTAAAGTTATAAATTGGAAGTTCAATATTTGTATATTTACAAATACAACCCTCAAATATTTTTATTTATAAATAAGTCCAAATTTCATTATTTTTTAAATAAAATTTCAAAATATTAAAGGTTTTAAAAATTAAAACTTTAAATTATAAGTTTAATATTTATACATTTATAAATAGACCCCTTGAATATTTTTATTTATAAATAAGTCTAAATTTTATTAATTTTTAAATAAAATTTTACAAAAAAGATATTGAAGATTTTTAAACTTAAAATTTTAAATTACAAGTTTAATATTTGTCCATTTATAAATAGACCCTTGAATATTTTTATTCATCAATATGTCCAAATTTTATCATTTTTAAAATAACATTTTACAAAAAAGGCAGTGAAAGTTTTAAAACTTAAAATTTTAAATTATATGTTTAATATTTGTACATTCACAAATAAACCCTTTGAATATTTTCATTTATAAATAAGTCTAAAATTTATCATTTTTAAATAAAAGTTTACAAAAAAGATATTAAAAATTTTTAAATTATAAATTATAAATTATAAATTTAATATGTGTACATTTTCAAATAGACCCATTCAATTTTTTTTATTTATAAATAAATCCAAAATTTATCAATTTTCAAATAAAAATTTACTAAAAAGATATTGAATGTCATAAAATTTAAAATTTTAGATTATAAGTTAATATTTGTATATTTACAAATAGACCCCTTGAATATTTTTATTTATAATTTAATCTTATTTATATAGAAATTAAGTATTAATCAAATTTAATTTGCTCAAATTAAGTATTAATCAAATTAAGTATATTTACAAATAGACCCCTTGAATATTTAATTTAATTTAATTTTAAAAAGCAAAATAATATAAAAAATTAAGTATTTTTATTTAATTTTAATTAGAATAAAAAATTCTATTTGAAAATTTTAATTTTATGAGATACTTCAGGTGAATTGAGATAAATTGAATGATTTTTTATATTTAATTTAATAATTATTAAATTATAATTAAATAAAAAAATATATTTATTAATTTAATCCATAAAATTGAATTAAAATAGTTTTTATAAAAATATTTTTATTAGTATATTTTTATAAATTTATAATATAAAATAAATGATGTTTTATAAATAATTTGCGGCAAACTCGTGGTTTTTTTGTCAAAAATTCTATTATTAATTGTTTGAAATTTTAGTAAAAGACTCTAGGATTATTATTTTAATTTTTTTTATCAAACATTCAAAATAAAAAAAAAATCAATAAAAAGGGAAAAAAAGGGAATTTGGTGTTCAGACTCGAGAGGCGTGCAGAGGAGATGGCAGTGAGAGTGAGTCGGGTCTTTTATTGATTGAATTGAAAGCGGATCGAACCGGACACGACAGGGACAGGATCCGTACCCGGGCACCGAGAAAAAGAGACTCGTGCTTTTTCTTGGCTTTCGGAAGTACCTTTCACATTATCTAAGGTTGCAATCACTAGCCATTTCGAGAAGCAATCATCCTCAACCGTTGGATCCGCCGCTCGCTCTGCGGCTTTCGTCATCATCGGCCAATTACTAAGTTAGTCTCAAGTTTTACTAATTATAAGATATTTCGATGAGTTTGGAATTAATCTCAACGACAGAAAAAAAAAAAAATATGTAAATGCTGATCCGATTAAAAAATAAGATGATATTTTCGTTTTTGGCCGAAATAAATATATCGACTTTGGTCTAAATTATACTAAAATAACTTAGATATATTTAATTTTGTGTAATATTAAAAAAATATCGTGAAAAATAATGCTAATATTTTATTTGATAACTAGGCCGCCAACTCGAACCAATTCGATGGACCATGGGTCGCGTGGTCCGTTTAATCTGGACGAACTGATCAATCACGATTTTCTCATAAATATTCCGATGCAAACAGACGCTCAACTGCTTCTCGTGGACCTAAAAGAAAAGTCGGATCAATAAAGTTGAAACAGATGACAAATAAAAGGAATCCAATGCGAGCCAGTTCGGGTTCAAAAATTGAACGCGGATCCTCCCCGTCGCCGTCGGGGGCGAAACAACCGCAGCAGAGAATATGGAGCGGGGCCCACGTGCCCGCAGCACGCGGCGCACGTGCTTTTCCGAGAGCGCGGCTCTTCTCTTTTTCGTTTTTTTATCGGTTTTTCGCGAACCAGACCGGCCCACTATTTCTGGTTTGTTTTATTGGCGATTTCGGGTCAGGTCTGGATTTGGTTAGCCGTCTAATCGGGCGCAGAGAAGCGAGCCTTCCATTTGACACGGACCCTGGCCACTGAGCCGCCGTCACGCTTCTACTGTCAGCTGAACAGTGGTGCACTCTTTAACTTTGAAGTACCGATAAAAATTTAATTTCTTAACAAAAATCACCACTCGATGATCCAACAGCTTTAAATTCTAGTAAAAAATTGATTTTTTTGCATGCAAAACAATAGGTACATTATTCAGATTATATATATTTTTTGGAAAATAACGAGCCATAATATTCGGTTCAACGTGGACTTCCAACTCAAAATTTTTATATATAAAATTAAATAATCGGTGTGTTCTGAACATTTAAATTTATTAAAAATAATTTCTTTAAAACTTTCATTTTGAAGCGAACACCGATAGGAAAAATGTAGTGGAACAAAAAGCACGAGCGATCCATGCAGCCGGCCCGCTCCAAGAACTCAAAAATCAAATCAATTTATTACTGAAATCCTTCGCTTCCCACGCCATCCTCATAATTCCACCCCTCGAACCCGAGTAATTCCCCTTCACCACCTTCCTCCTTCAAAAGCAGACCCCAACTCCCTCTTCCTCCCCCACACTCTTCTTCTTCAGTCTCCCTCCATGGAAGAAACCCAAGCCCAGGCTCAAGCTCCTCTTCCCTCTCCCTCTCCCTCCCCTTCCCCGAAGCCGGTGAAGCGCAGCCTCGTCTCCTCCTTTCTCCCCCGCTCCTCCTCCTTCCACGAGGACTCGTACCTCTCCTCTACCCTAAACCCCTCCGAGCTCAAAGCGCTGGCGGAACTCAAACAAATGCTGTCCTCCTCCAAGCCGGTCACCATCTGGGGCGTCACCGTTCCTTCCTCTGACGAGCGTGCCGACGTGGTCCTCCTAAAGTTCCTCCGCGCCCGCGACTTCCACCCCGGCCACGCCCACTCCATGCTCGTGCGCTGCGCGGAGTGGCGAGCAGCCTTCGGCGCGGACACCGTCGCCGACGAGGAGCTCGGCTTCAAGGAGCTCGACGGTGTCGTCGCCTTCATGCACGGCTGCGACCGCGCCGGCCGGCCGGTTTGCTATAACGCTTACGGAGTCTTCAAAGACAAGGAGATGTACGAAAGAGTCTTCGGCGATGCGGAGAAGCTTGGGAGGTTTCTGAGGTGGCGCGTTGGCGTGATGGAAAGGGGCGTGAGGATGCTGCAGCTCCGGCCAGGCGGCGTGAACGCCATTATTCAGATTACAGACCTGAAAGACATGCCCAAGAGAGAGCTTAGGGTGGCTTCCAACCAGATCTTGTCTCTATTTCAGGACAATTACCCTGAAATGGTCGCCAGAAAGGTTTGGATTTCTAGTTTCTTCGTTTTTTTCTTTGCTCTTTCTGTTTTTTTTTTTAAAAAAAATTCTTGATCATGTTGCAGTTTTTAGCGTTCTTTACTGGTTTACCTCCAAAAGTTGAATTTTTTTTTTTGGCTCTCTTTTCCTTGTTTGCCTCTTAAATTGGGAAAACTTTGGCTTTCGTTGTTTTTTCTTGTTCAAGTTGCAATTTTTAGTGAAAAAAATTTGATGATTTCTTTCTGTGCGCAGGTGTTCATCAATGTGCCGTGGTTTTTCAGCGTGTTGTACGCGATGATAAGCCCGTTCCTCACCGAGAGGACCAAGAGCAAGTTCGTCATCGCCCGTGTGGGGAATGTGGCCGAGACACTTTACAAGTATTCCCTTGTATTTTTTTTCTTTTCTCGACGTTTCTCTTCAGTGTTGCGTTAATTTTTCCTGAATCTCATCATTGTAAGGTTTAATGCGAAAAAAATGGCAGGTTCATCCGGCCGGAGTTCGTTCCTATCCAGTACGGCGGCCTGAGCCGGCCCGGCGACCTCCAGACCGCCCCGCCCAAACCGGCTTCCGAGTTCACCATCAAAGGCGGAGAGAAAGTCAACCTCGAAATCGAGGGCATCGAAGTATTTCCAATTTTTTCCACTTTCTTCGTCGTTAATTTGTCAAATTAAAATCCAAGGGGCTTAATTGCAAATATTCGTTTGTAGAGTGGGGCGACGATAACGTGGGACATCGTGGTTGGGGGCTGGGAGGTGGAGTACGGGGCGGAGTACGTGCCGAGCACGGAGGGGAGCTACACGATCGCCGTGGAGAAGTGTCGCCGGTTGCCGGCGGCGGCGGAAGAGCCGGTGCACAACGTGTTTACCGCACGCGAGCCGGGGAAGATGGTGCTGTCAATCGACAACACCGGCTCACGGAAGCGAAAGGTCGCCGCCTACCGATACTTCGTCCGCAAACCATCGATCTAAGTTACCATTAAAACTGTGTCTTTGCTTGGTGGCTGTACTCAACGCTTTATATGTTATTAATCTAGAATGTCCGTATTTGGTGAATATTGAGAAGTTTGGGGTGGAGAATGTGAAGAGTGTGTCACGGGTCGGGGAGGCGTGTTGTCGATGATGGCGTCTGCTTTCGCCTTTCCCGTTTCCCGGGGCTGTGTCTCCGTCTGTTCGCTGGATTAAAGCAGCCAAATTTCCGCCCCACTTTTTTCTTTTATATTCTCTATGTATTTTAAATGAATTTGTATTGGATTTCTTCCTTTTTTTTTCCCGCTTGCTGCCTCTGAACATATTATTGGGTTTTGTTCTCGAAAAACGAAGAAAATATTGCTGCAAAAAAATTTTGATTACTTCTCAATTAGTTGTAATTTGTTGTTTTAATTAGTTATTAGGTGAACTCTTTATATTATGAAATTAATTTTTCTTAGCCACATTGTTTATCAAATATTATTGGTTAATTGGAACCAATTTTTGGAATTATCTTCGCCAGTCTGCTAAAATTTCTCAGGCTGGCCGAGTTGAACTCAAACCAAACAGACTACTATCAAACCTGTGCATTTTGTGCAGTATTAATGAAAAAAGCACGCAAATCAATATTAGACTCGGAATGATTTTTAATTTGCAAACCGCGTGCATGATTTCATAGACAACACATTGTGGCACTTTGTCTCTGCTTGTGAATATCTACAGTCATCAGCTGCTGCAGATCAGTCCAACACAATGATCAGCAGTCTCTCCCTGTCTGATTCTCTCTTGGCATTGTCTCGTTCTCAAGCTCCCCAACTGCCTCGCACGAATCTGTTTATTGGGGGAAATTTTCCTACAACTAGAAAAAGAAGAAACATGGGAAGAACACAAGGATCTACAGTTACATGGAAGTGACTATTTTTGAAACAAAAATAAGTCAGGAATATTATATATGTAAAAAAAAATGCATTCATTTACGCGACTATTTGAAGACTAATGAACAAATATAACTTATTTCTTCACCTCAAGCACCTGATTCACAATGTTATATTCCTGAATAAATGTCATATTCCTACTGAATACACTAGAAAAACAGAATTAGTAGGTGTTTAGCAACAAACAATCAACGAGAAACTTGAGACAAGAAGTGACATTCTATATGATTTGGGCAGTGAATCTCTGGTTTGTTTTCAACGAGTGTTTGACCTCGACTGAAGCCCCCTCATCGAGATGGTGAAAACCATTCTGAAAATTCAAATTTGTACTTTTGATCTGAATGTTGATTCCATTGTGTAAATTAGCTTATTAGGACCTCTTCATCCCACGGCAAGGGAATTTGCTGGTATGATGCTTGGACTGAAGCTAATTGGTTGCTGAATGAGTTTCCAGACATTGAATGGATTTTCTGCTATATCCAGCAAACTACAGATAAGTCAGAGGAGGATTAGTTGGATTCCTCAAGTGGATGTGTTGGGATGAATGGCAAAGATATCAAAAACATGGAAGGTTTTTGCGAAACAAAATCGAGGCTTCTGTATTCGGTGAATGAGTACGAGATATGAAGAGATTGGAGAGGGATCAGGATGCTGGTTTCACGATGAAGAGTCCACATCAATGGATGACTGATAGAGGGATTAGATACTGGTTCCTAGAGCTATATGGACGTCTGACATTCTATGAAAGTCTACTTTTTTTGCTTGTGCTATTCACAGGTTGCTGATGCATCAATGAATCAGTGAGTCATTTATTGCCATTTGGTACTATGGTGCCGTTTTAATAATTAGATTTGGGGTTAATGAACCAAGCATAAAAGCTTGGGAGAAAGCTACAGGTGGTGGGTTTTCTTAGGAAAGATTGGAGCAGAAAAGATATGATAAGAGGAAAATGGAGGGGTTTTGTGTGACAAATGGGGGCATGGTGGATCATTTGGAAGGAGACTGAAGAAAATTGGAAAGGAAATCTGCTGGTGCTGAGAAAATTCTGCAGGACTGAGTACTAGAAAGGGTCTGAGTAGTCTTGATGGGTTTGTTTTAGCAGATTCATGAACTGGTTGGTTAGTTACAAGGTAGTTGGAGGATTTGATGTCTTTGTAGGCATCTGCCACTTCTGGTTCTCTACTCCACGTCCTCGAACAAAAACAGGAAGTAACAACCTGACAACGAGTAAGACAAGAATCAGTTGAAGGGGAGAATTGAATGAAAGCTAACAAGACAACTAACTCAAGTTCCACCCGTAAATAATACTGAAGACCTCTTCCCTATCTGAAACTAAAAAATAACATTTCGAAAACAATAGAAAAAAATCTAAGCCGTCATCCCAAAGCTGAGATATTACATGGCATTAAGCATGGCACATTTCATTTGCAGTCAGTAATTTATTAACCTAACACCACAGATTATCCCCGACTTGTATTAGAACAAGTTGCAAGGTACATCTAATAGGTGTCAAATATAAAGAAACAAAGTAGCAATCATAAGCATGTACATGCATACCAAACAGACAAAGATAACAAAGCAAGTCACCAGTCTGTTTCCCATCTTTATCAATACAACAGAATATTTCGCTATCCAACAGCTAAAAACAGAAAATAACAAGAACGGCATGAATAAAGAGTTATGAGAAAAGATTTCATACAAAGGAATTGAATTTCCATTTATGAACTAAATAAAAGAGCAACATTATCAGTGGAAAACCTACACTTTCTCAACTACAGTTTCACCAAGAGAGAACTAAATGAGAACTGAAATGAACACCAGGCGAGAATTACAGGTAGCTGCATCCGCGATTGTAACTGTATCCCCTACGCATTTGGTTTTTGATCACCACCACTGATGAACAAGCACCCCGCTATCTCTGAGTGACGAGAACAAATGCAAGCATTGCTCATATGTCTTCTCGTACTTGGGCGACCTTTTCCCTGGACAACATCTCTGCCACCGGTTGTAATGGCATTCCAGGAACAACTCATCGATCAAGCAAATAGCTCCAGTCTCAAACAGCCTCGGAACCAGATCAAATTCCGTCCCCTCGACATCCATCTTCATCACCACAAAGTCCCTCTCGGTCACAGTTCTCTTCAACCACTCTGCAAAATCAAACCCCTGAGTTGTGTGCACATCATCCGATCCCAGACCATCAGAAGAACCAGCAGCAGGCTTAATTCGCCCCATTCCCTTTCCGCCTTTCTCATCACTCTTCTGATCAGGATCGTGGTTGATCTCAAATTCCAGCGACTCATTGCGGACCCAAGCAGCATAAGGCAACAACTTCACGCCTTTCTTCCTTGTGTACTCCTCGTGAAAAGACCGATCAGCTTCAATTGCATAAATCTCAAATGTGCGATTTTGCTTCGGGTACTGCTTCTTGAACCAGCTCCCGATGCTGGACCCGTAGCTCCGAGCACCAACATCAATGTATAAGTACCTTCTCTTGAAGCTGATGTCTACCATGGAGGGCAAATACTTGACATTCTTGATGTTCTTCTTCAGAGTGATCCAGGGCTTCAATGGCTCCTCTTTGATCAGTGGCTCTGCGGAGCTCAGTATTCGGAGCTTATGCTCCGCCACTGAGCACTGGTTAGTAGAAATGGCACCAGCATTGTGATGGAAACCGTCGATTTGGCCGAACTCTAGCTTCTGAAGAACGACCTCCCGGAGCTTTGTAGAGGAATCAAGGGCATCAATTTCAAGGGATCGGATAAGCCTGCAGGACGGGAAGAGATCGAGGAGAGTGTGGAGGCTGTAGCCGTCGCCGGCGGAGGAGGTGTGGATCACTAGAAACCCTTCGGGTTTCAGCGTCCTCGCCATCTCCGACGCGAGATCCTCTGGTCTTGGGGATTTCTCGAGCTCAACCCCGGTGAAGACGAAGTCGAAAGTGCCGTTCTTGAAAGGCTGCTGGAATACGTTGGCGGAGGAGACCAGCGGTGGCGCGCGTGTCCGCGAGATGCCAGTGGCGTCGAAAACGCCGATTTCCTTCAAGGCAAGGACCTCGTGGCCCGAGGCGGAGCCGACGCAGATAGATTTCGAAGAAGAAGAGATGAATCCCTCGGAAGCGAGGGTCTGGAACACCGAAGAGTAGAAATCAACCGCCTTGCGCCAGTCGCGGCTAGTCCAGAGGTCGCGGAGCGCCGGAGGCGCGTTAGCGGACACGTCGCCGGAGACGCGGACGAAGGAGGCGCCACCCGAGACGCCGGCGCCGACGGTGAAGGAGTCCGGCGAGGAGAAAAAGCAGAACCCGGATGCGCCGCTGCAGGAGCCGCCGCGGAGAGCGACGACGTAGGCGAACCGGAGGATGAAAGCGATGACGCCGAAGAGGAGGAGCCGCGCCAGGAGGCGCCGAGACGGAGCTGGCTTCGCTGCCGGCTCCATCATAGCAAAGAATGAAAGAATCCGGTATGAACCCTAACCCTAACCCTAAATCTACACAGAATTCTCAAGTAATCAAAAAATGAAGAAGTTGATCCCAAAAATGGAAGCTTTAGCGGGAGCAGAAGCGGGCAGAGGTGTGGTTGGCGCCGACGAGAAAGCGGGGAGAAAAGCAGGAAGGGAGAAAGAGAGAAAAGGGAAGGAAAGAAGGGGAAATCATGGCGGGGCGGAAACGGAAAACTAGCAGGAAAATTCTCGGGGAGAGGCCATCGATTTTCCCGAGAGACGGTGCCCCGGGCGAGAAATAGAAGGAAGGAGGAGATGAGCGCGTATCTTTCGCTAGGAGAAGTGAAATGTCGGGAATGCCACCTAGAGTGAGGACGAGACGATTTATTGAGTCGGCCTCGGGGGCCGCTGGGGCGACATCACGACCGTCGATTCCAGATCATCATGCTTCTGATCACGCGTTGTTCATTAACGGTCAGCGTGGAAAGTTGGAAAAGACCAAAACGTCATCGGGAAAAGTGGCACGCTTCAGAGTGAGGATCAGCTGTGTGTTATACAGTACAGATAGATTGAAAGAGTTAATGCCTCGCGTGGCATATTTCTACTTGTTCAACTAGTGGGTCCCGCCTTCAACGATATCCAGGCTGGAGCGGACCAGTCCTGCTGGTGACGTTATGGCAGAGTTGGTGATTATCGGCAAATTGGAGGGAGTTTTTAGTGAATTCGTTGATTGGCGAGTCCAGCTGCGCGCCTGCACGGTAATCGTGGCGGTTGGGGAAGCTGCCTCGCTGGCGGCGAGAGACTGCTCGTGACGTCACACAACACGGGGGGGGTCCACTTAAGTGACAACTAATTGAGGGGCACGTGTCTTTGGACGGCAAATTTGTTGTTAGGAACTGGAGAGGGCGAATGAGGAAGGTAAAATACTCATTCGAAAGTCAAGAAGACGCGATGAAATGGATTGTGATAGGAGGAATCTTGCAGATAACACCCCGTGAAAAACAAATAGCAGCAGTATCCGGCGCCGGCACGCTGATGGATGCTAATTACTTTTACTAATTGAGTACCGACACAGCGGACCCACGCGCATCGGACTCGTTGCGCGCTTTACACACAACCATTCGTCTTGTTGTTGATCATGATATTCGCTTTTGGGGTCAAATCTGTCACGCTATATGTCTACTATGAAGATTGCCAAAGAACAAAACTGTCATTTTCAAAATTGGTAGGAATAAGTCTGTGATTATCAAACAAGCACAAACCAAAAAAAAAAAAATCCTTATTAATAAAATAGTGCACATAAGCATGTCAAAATAAAATCTCAAAATTTTAATTACTAAATTATAATTTATTACAATTTATTATTACATTATATTTATATATACTTTTATATTTTAATTTTTTTTTAAAAAAAAGGTCAAGTATGATACAATCCATAGACCTGCGGACCACGAGGTGTGTTGGCTTTTTTTTTTTTTTTTTTTTTACGAGTCATGTCAAACAGAATCCACTGTTATTTTTTATTATACCGGACATAATCCATTATTGTTTCAGAAGCTTGATAAATGGGCCGCATGGCCCATTTGACATCTGTTAGGTGCAAAGCGTACATGGGATATTTGATGGGTGAACCCAGAATTTTGACCCATTAGGCCACCAAATGGGTTCTAAGTGCTCTACTCATTGGTTATATTTCAAAATTTTAAATATAATATCACAAAGCATTTTAAATTACAAGGCTACGCCCGCACTTTGTGATTATACTTATCTTTAAAGTGGAATAAATGACAAATTTTTTAAAAAATATTTGGTAATGCATTGATGCGTTGAATTCATTTTTTTAATAAAAATGTAAATATCACGCTCAAGCCACTTAAACCCCAAAAAATATTTTTAAAATTTTTTCATAATCAATTTTGATATCATCAAAATTTCGATTGTTTTATTTCCATTATTTCAATAATTTCGAATATTTTGAATACTTTACTATTTGAAAATATTTAAAAAAATTTAAAATCTTTCGTTTTCTGTGACTACGGCCGAAACTGTTTCCCGTCAAAACTTAGAAACATGGCTTTTGCTTCGCCGTGCCGTCACGCAAGCGCAAACAGCCTGCCATTCTTCTGTAAATAAACTCGGAACCCGAGCGTCGCAAAACACGCACGAGCAACGGGTGGCCGACGCGGATGACGTCGCCGTGACCTCCGTTGTGCGGCGGTGGGGGCGCGAGTGCCTCGCTGACAAGGCCTCGCTTGTTCTCCGGGGGCTGCCCACGCCCTTCGCCCTCGTTGAGCTCGCCGTCATGGCCACCAACAATCACGGCGACTGGCGCGAGTTCAACAAGTACGAGGAGTACAGGCGCGATCTCGCCTTCTTCTCGTTCGATCTGGTGTTGTTCGATAAGATGGCATTGGTGACGACGATGGGGGGTTTCGTTCTGTCGGTATTGTTTGGCGATATCCGTGCTCGCGTTCCTCTATTCGCCAGGGCAGATGGCGCGGGTGGTGCACCGGTTTTACTCGGGGAAGGATGTGCTCGCTCCGAGGACGACGTCGTCATGGTCGATTTCGCCGGAGATCAGGTGAGCCATTTTCCATTTCCTATTTGCTACTGATTTATGTTGATAATTTGGCTGCGTAATCTGTTAAAATTGATTATTGTTTGCCCAATTCTAAGATCCAAGATAATGATGATAATTTAGCAGCGTAATCTGTTGAAATTGATGGTTAATTGCTCAGATGTAGGATCCAGAGAGTGAGATGGATTTTTCAATGATAGTCTGAGATTTTTCTGGATTCCTTTTTCAATTTCTGCTTCTAGATTTGTGATGAACTGTAAAAAGATGTCCTGTTTTTGATGAAGAACTGGTCTAAAAGTTACTCACCAACTGCTATACTGAAGACGCAGAGATGTCAACGATAGAACACTAACAACATAATTATACCATGTGGATTGGTATTTTCCTGCCTAAAAATTGAAATGAATATTATATCTCTAAGTGTGTCTAGTTATTGTGGTTCGAATCACACAATTGGTAATCTGTGCATGTGACTATTTATCTTGATTTTAGCTACGCGCTTGTTAATATTTACTGGCTTCTTTTTAGTTTAGATCATAGATGATGTTTCTTTCAGTTTCCATGGAATTGAATATTGGATTCTCGTGCTTGCCGTGGCTGAAATAGAAGGATGTGTATTGAATAGTTACCTCTATAGTCACTTATCTTGGCAGGTGTGATTAAAGATTCTGAAATTATATGTTCTTCCCAAACGATAGCTTGTCGTATAGCATCTCTTGTGTGGTTCGGATGCTCCCCATGTTTTGGTTGAATGTGCACTTGCTTATTGGGAATTAGGTGTTGAGCGTTGGAGAGTGCCCAGTATTAGAATAGTCTTGTTCCGTATTGTCTTGTAATATTAAGTTTTGAGTATTTTGTTTACCAAATTTCATTGTGTTTGAAGGTTTATAGGGTTTAGTTAACATCCAGCTCATTTTCTGAGTGCAACAGTCCTAGTCCGTTTCCAACAGTTCAGTCTTTGTGAGGAAGGAAGCCAACTGATTGTTTTGTATGGATTTTTCGAAAGTGGTAGCTTCCAATGTTGGTGGCCTTCTATTTACTGAATCAAAACACTGTCATCACTATTGTGTTGCTATCATTTATTAGACCTAAAATTTTCATGAACAAGTGAGTTAGGTGAGCAAAATTGAACATTATGCATAATGTAAATCTAGATGAATGCTTGTAGCTTGCTGTTTGAGCATGGGCAACAAACGGAGTGGACTTGCATTGTTGACATGTTTGTAAATAGTTTCTTCTAACGCTTGTTGGTAACGAATCAGTTCCTGCCATAGAACAACCGGTATGAAAAATCGTGGATTGTAGGCTCTGATGTATATAACATTTACCCCGAATGAAGACACATGCAAAATATACAGTGGGCTCAATGAGTATGGAATTCTTGTTTTTACCAATGCAGACAAATTAGAGTTTACCTGGCTTTTTTGTGAACTGTGATTGTGTTTCACTCTATGTTCTGTAAAAATTATTGCCATTCTTTTTTTTCAGCGTGTTCATTATACTTGTATATGTGTTTTTATTTTTTCAATAGTATGTGCAGTCCATGTTGTATAGGTTAGATGCATGCTGCGTGATGTGAATCAAATGCTTGTCGGACAGGTATCAGCCCGGAGTTAAAACATTAGATATTGTAAGATAAACCTGCGAGATTTAAAATGTTAGATATTACCGTATTTATTAGAACAAATAGATTTTTTAGATAATCATTGATCATTCCTAATCATCCCCATAATGCTATTGAATAATCCTCTGCTAAATAATAAATAAACAAACTCGCCTTGCTTTTATCGCCCCGTCGCCTCGCGACAAGCTAGCTAGAGCACGGATTGAGCCGTCACGGAAGGGATCCAAGGATGCGGATCACATGATCAGCCCGTATTGACGACCCGGATCCGATCACACGTAAGCTACCGTAAGGTCCGCAACGACTGGATCCAGTTTGGACTTTGGACAAACTAAGAAAATCACAATTTTTTTTTTAAAAAAATCACCGCTTGTCACGTGGACGGCTCCAGGGCAACCAACCCACCTGATTAGCACGGTGACGTGTTCCTGAGGACCTCGCCCAAAAAGACAAACCATCTCCAACCGGCGTCACTTCCGTCATTTTATCCGGACCCCCACGGGCCCCACCCATCATCGTCCTTTTCCAGCCTTTAGGACGTGTCCCCTTCCGCCCAATCTCAGCCGTCCGCCCCAGATCAACAATTAATAAAATCGTATCATACTGTGTTCTCCCAATTGGATCCAATTTTGGTGGGCGCCCAAAGGATATTTTCACCAACACAAACCACCCCAAAATCCAACTTATTTACAAGATATGCACTAGGTTATTCTCGTAATTTAGCTCTCAGTCAAGGGCTTTTTTCTGGGTATTGATTTATAAATGGAGAATAATAAGCTTGCAGTTTGGGAACAAAGGAGGAAGAAGGGGAGGAGGAGATGGATGTGATTAGCGGGAGGATTCCGGCGATGACGTCAACGTTGAACCCGAACGCGGCGCCGTTCGTTCCGTGGGCGTACCGGGCTGTGGAGGACTTCTCCGATGAGTGGTGGCAGCTGGTGCGCTCCACTCCTTGGTTCCGCGACTACTGGCTTCGCGAGCGCTTCCACGAGGACCAGATCCAGGACGGCGTCGACGACGACGGCATGGATGATCTCGATCTCTTTGATTTCTCCGATTCCCCACTCGCCGACGCCGATGCGCTCTTCCACTCGTATCCTTCTCCCCGAGGTAAGGCAACGGCCGAAAATGAAAATCAATTTTTTATTTTTTTTCCTTGAATTTGTGGCTGAGGGTTTCGGATCTGTGCAGAGGAGAAGGAGAAGGTGGGGAAGGAGATGGTGGCGTGGGGAGCGGAGAAGTGGAAGGGAGGAAGAGGGAATGTGCAGACACCGAGGCAGTTTGAGAAGGCGCCCAAGATCGTGAGCGTGAAGGTGAGCCCGAGGACCATCCAGCAACCCAGATGAAGAAGAAGTTGGAGATCGAGCTTAGGAAGTCTGTAATTTCTGTAATTTGGTTTCTGTAAAAAAAATGCTGTACATTTTGCTAACTCGAATAAAAATGCTTCCTTCAACTCTTGCTTAGAACGGTTCTCTAGAAAAAAAAATCTCAAATATATGACAAAAAAACATTTACCCGAAAATTTTGACATTATTGTGAAAAAAAAAATTTTCCGGTAGAATCTTAAGGAAACGTTTGGTTCGGATTCAACTTGAAAATCAAAATTAAAATATAAAAAAAATAATTTAATTAAATTTTTAGTATTTAAATATTAATTTGATTAGTGAATTATTTAAATTTTTGTAATTTTATATTCTTAAATATATTATTTGTTTAGATTTAGATGAATAAATATAAAGATAATATGATAATTTAATTTTTTAAAATAATATAAAGATAAGGTGACTATTTTTTCGATATTTAAATAATAAATTGATTAAAAAAATAATTCTGACTTTAATTTCGAATTAAATGTATTTTTAAATTTTTCTTAATTGGAGAATTAGGAGGTGAAAAAAACTCAGTTTTTTCATTTTTGAAAATGCTTTTAAAATGCAGCAATTGAGCAAAACCCCTAAACTTAATTGATATGGGGTTATATGAAAAAATCCATCTCTTTGCAGTCCATTTGGAAATTCACAAATTAGAGGGAGTTATATGCAAAATTAAGACTCAATGCATTCGCCGACTTCTAGACGACGAGATAAAGTTGTTGAATTAAAACGAAGGAAATCAATGTTGCCTGTCATTACATGCAAACAATTTGACTGGTTAAGAGAAATTAAATTAATCCTTCAGTAATCACGTGTGACGTGTATTGACGACGGTAGCGTTTGGCCTGGGCTTGAAAATTTTATTCAACGAAAAGGACAGTTGACTGACTAATGCGCCTTAGAACTTTGACCAGTCAAACTTCCATGCTTCATATAACTATTTTATAGTATAAAAAATATATATATACAACTGCTAAACATTCAGGATGGCTGAAAAAGCTCCAAATTGCAATGTTAACACAAGTAAACTTAATCATCTATTGACGTTAAACTTTGACGTTAAGTTCTGTTTTGAACAGATCAACTACAAATGAACAAACGATTCTACCTACATGACTTTGTACGATCAGTACCAAGACAAAAAGGACTCAACGAAGGGGTCATCCTTGGCGTCATCTTTCTCCTTGGAGATGAAACTCTCCATGGAAGTCTCGTAACCTGCGACAAATCCGTGGCCGGCATGGGGAGCAATGGCTGATGTTGCCGCCGCTCGTTGTAGCTAATGGCCGGTTTTTCCCGTGGTTCCCGCTTCCGCGAGCGGCGGGAACATCGTGGTTGTGCTTGCCCTCGTACGTCGTGAGCACCGCCCGGAGATCGCTTGATGCTCTCTCCACGTGCTTCCTCACCGGACATCCGGCGAAGGTGCACTTGTAGTAGCTCCTGCACGTAACAAGAAACTACTAAATACAAAAAATTACTGATCGCACGACAGCAAATAAAACTATTCTCAAAAGAAACAAAGAAACAGATGCTTACCTCGGGTTTGGATTCCCCTTCACCACCTTCTGCCCGTACTTCCTCCACCGATAACCGTGTCGAGGATGTCGATATCGCTTATCGTTTGCACCACCACTTTTGGCTCCTTGGCCGTCCCACTTCCGCCCGTCGAAATACCCTCACTTGCACCATCTGTCTTCCATCTCTTGACGTCTGGTTTATCACTCTCAAACTCATCCACATGATCATCCTCAAAAGAAAGCCACGAGTTCTCAGGAGTGGCAACGAGGTCGACCGAAGCTTCAAACGAGAGATTGGCGGTGAAATGGACCAAATGCTGAGTTTCTTGGCTTGAAGTTGAGTTCTTTCTACTGGACTGTGGCTTGGGTGGTTGTGAGCGCCCTTGTATACAATCTGAGTGATCTCTCCATTCAGAGACTTCTCCACTTTCTTCTTCGTGGGACAATTAGGATATGTGCACTTGTAGTAGCTCCGTGGGTTTTCGCTCGCTTTTACTTGCTTCTTCCCGTACTCTTTCCAGTTGTAGCCATCATCAGAGTTGTTTGAAGCTTTGAGACTCTGCGCACGGCTTCCGTGTTGAGCTCCTCAGGACGAGGTTTCATCCTGTTAAAGTTTGAATTAAAATACTACTTTATTTTAAAATACATCTAATGGACACACGAACTGAAGGAAGAAATCTCTAGGGAACATACAAGCGAGATTTGTTTCCTTCCAAAATTTTTGTGGCTTTGGAAGGAGAAATTGGAGAAGGTTTTCTGTTCCTGTTTGATGCCTTGGACCCAGTTGTTGGAGATGGAAGAATCTGTTCAAGAATTTTGATTTTATTAGTTAATAAGATCGATTTCTGATGGATCAAGAGATTCATATCGCTTGGGATGCTTACATCAGAACCATGAACAAGGACAGGTGAGTCGAGAAGGTCAGCGCCTGGCATGGCCAAGAAAGAAGATCAGCTTGCCGGAAAACTCAGCGTGCCCTCACTACAGTCTTCTTCTTCACCGGCTGGGCGAGAAGCTGCGCCGTAAATGAGAAGACAGGGGAGAGAGAACTCGCCGTGGAAGAGGAGGGACGAGATAACTTTAGCGAGGAAAGAGAGTGAGGGGGTTTTTACTCGTGCATGAAGGGAACGAAATTCACGTATGGATTGGGTTTGGAGCGATGGTTCGAAGAAGGCGCAGGGTTTTGATCGAGCAGGGCTGGTCAAAGGTCGTGGATTTGACTTTGACCGGCGTCCACGAAGAGCTCCATGTTAGGGGACAAGAAGGGAAATTTGTGTCCAAAACACACTTCGGTTTTTTCTGAGTCCAAAATGACTGATTTGCCCTTAGCGGAAGGGCAAATTATAATTCGCAAACCTGTCACAAATTTTTTAAAATTTGAAGGCTTTTGTGATAAAATGCGCAAAATGCAGCAGACATGTATATAAATAGGGGTAAATATCTGTACAATGTGCTAACTAGAAGATAATTGTATCCCATTTTAAGATGCCAAATTCTTTCAATTTCTTTAGGCCCAATTGCTCACAAAAAGCACTTTATGATCCCTTTCCTATTTGAATCATGAAACTCCAATCTGTAGGAAAAAAAAAAAGAAGAAAAGTGAGATTAAATGATTTGAAAGAAATACGAAACACATGGAAATAAAAATTTCTTAGATATACTCACCATGGAATCTTTTGTAGCATCTCATTGAAGTGAAACAGATGCTTGCGAACATGATAAACATGGATAGTATACAGTAATGCAGCTGAGGTTACCAGCGCGAATGAAATGATCACCAATTCACCGAAATCCTGTTTCATATGAACAATAAATCAAGATTAAAGCAATGCCAATTTTCTCTTTTACTCTTTTTGGGGTTAATGTCATAGTGGATATTACCCTTGGGTTTGACACAATAATTCCCATAATGTATGTCAGCAAGTCCAACATAGACTGTAGTGAGTTTTGGACACCTCCGACAATACACCGATCACAATCAGGAACCTTATCCTGGTTATTGTACAGACATAACAAAGAGGAAAGAAAATTGGCCTTCTTGTCAAGTTAAATGATCTAGTATAGATAAACTTATAATAAAAAATCTATAGGGTAAAGCAAAGAGAAACTAACATGCAGAGTATGTTCACATCAACTGTATCGACAGGTAATACAGGTCATACTTAGATGAAACCTAGGGATGACAGCTACAAGAATAAGCAACCAAGGATTTCATAGCATTCAGATGAGGAACTCCAGAATGAAATTTGCTGCACAAAAGGAAATATAGATTGCTATGGACAAAGATGCAGGGTTAAATGAGAAGAACGTTGGTCATTCATACATTGGAACTCAGTACAACCTTACAAGTCTGGAATTCCTTTACCTGCATATGTTGTGTAACAGCTAAGTCGAACATCCACAATCCAAGACGTGAAGCTGCAACTCCTCCCATTAGCATCCATGCAGAAGTTATGTTTTTCCGCACCCAAGCAGAAGCAAGACAGATTAACAGAAAGCACCACTGCAAATGACAATAGAGTTTAACAGATGACAACATTTTGTCACTAATCCATTAACAAAGAAGGCAGCTGAAGTGAAGAAAATACTTTTAAGAATTCAGTTCCTAATACTTGAAGACACAAACTACATATAAATCACATCAAAATTAGAGGTTTAGATTACAACCATGAAATTATCAACTATACAAAATGTCCTAGATTCCCCATGATGTTATCTAATTCTATGAAAGACAATACCTGAGACCAGATAGACCATAGTCCTGTTCGCAAAGTTGAAATATGCGAGTGTACTACTGGATATACAACAGTGGCTGTTATCCCCACAATGGCACCAACTCCACGTGCTATACCAATAACATAGGCTGGAATACCTTTCCATTCTAATGTTGCAGTCATTAATGTGCCAAAGCTATCAGTGGAAACAGCAAAGATCATTCAGCAACTCTTGCACAAAAATAAAATGATAATGAAATTGAACACTAGCTTAAAAATTCATCAGAATTTATTTCATGGTGCAGTAAGTTATATCTTAGAAGAGGCATGTAGTGTTGTCTTAAATATAGGGAAACAACTACTGATCCAGTCTTTCAAGAGATAAGCACCTTAGCACAGTGAAATATAGTAATGCCAGTGCCACTCCCGCAAGCACTACTTTCTGCCTTGAATAGACAACCCAAGAATCAAAGAATGGTACTTTTGAGAGCTTTTCCATTATTGAGCTTTTATGCTCAGGGGTTTCTGAAACCAGACTCCTTTCTTCAGGACAAACTAAGATGCGACTAGTCCGAAGAGTAGATGAAATCTCTAAAGAATCTGAAGTAATGAGTTTTGCTGTCCGCCTGTTATCATTGTTTCTTAGAGCAGGAACACCATAGTAAACAGATGTTAAAAGCCAGTGTTGTAGCCAGACTGATAATAAGTTCCACAGTGCCAAAAATACAGCAGAAGCTTTCAGTGATACGAAGCTAATGATGAAGCCAGTAAAAACAGGGGCAAACAATTTACAGATCAAATCAATCCGCCGAATGGTTGTGTTCATTTTTGTTTGCACATCAGGAGGCTGGCCATTGGACATCACAACCACCCTGAATCATAGAGGAAATTGGCATCATATATTTTTACATTTTAGTGCAAATCTATGGTCAGACAGATCTTTTGACAATGAGTATGGATGTGAAGAAGTAACACAAACATTGTTTGGTATGTGGTCCGGTACTATATTAAATTGGAACTTCACGAGAGAAAGAATGCATTTTGGAAAGCTTGAAAGTTTTGAAGCTAAAAATGTGTTCACATATCACCATTGCATCTTAAATAAAGCATGATCTTGTATGCAATATTTTCTACATGCTTTCACATGAAAGAATTTTATGGCATAAAAGATAAAACAATTATAAATGTCATCTGCCAGTATCAAAATGAATGAACTAGGAATACTAGTACAATATTGAGGCCACATGCTTGACATACATAGGTTGGTATATTATTGTTACTAATTAAGATATTAACAGATAAAAAGAAAAACCAGAAATGAACAATAAATGTAAGCTACCAATGCTCCAGAAAAGAAAAAGACACGAGTCTGAATCCAATCAAACCTATGAGAAAGTTAAGCAAGAATGTCAGCGAAGCTTCCATATGACTTACAGGCTACAGCATAATTGAACATTCTTATCACTAGAGAAAATTGCTTTGGAATTTTGGAGTTTGACTGAGGACTGAAGTAGAGCTAGATCATGTCCAAAAGTTAAGATTCAGGTCTGCAGTTTTGACTTCCTTCTTATCTTTCCAGTTTAAAGACTGTTGTTTTTCATCATCCAGAGAAAAAAGGAAATGATATAGAACTTAACCTTTTATCCAATGATATTGAGACAAAATCAGTTGGAGGGATGCAAAGAGGAAACTGATTACCATTCTCTTTCAATCAGAATAGTACCAGCAAGAGCAGACAATGCAGCAATTGCACCCGAAAAATTGACCAGAACAACAAGAAGAATAAATGAAAGAAAGGCTGTGGATTTCAGGCGATAGTAGACTAATAATGCAGTCACTGTGCCTCCAGCTACCACAAAAGAGAAATTCTGGGTCAACAGCCATAACCGAAGAACCTGTGATCAGAAAAGATAGATATACCTATGAATGCCTCATTCTTAGATTATACTGCAAACCACTCAAGCACACTGCTTAAAGAAAACACTTACTTGTAAATAAGATAATTTGTCCACCCATTTTCCAATAATTGAACCAAACAGAGCAGTAGATGCAGATTCAACAACACCATAAATAGCAGTAAAGAGCAAAGAATTTGGCCATATATGGATCATATACAAACCAACAGAAAACTCCCACATTCTGCATGAACAGAAATCTGTTAGTGCCACTAGAAATAAAAGGAGTAATAAGGTAATTGCTGGTGCACATAGTTTTCCATTGCTAAGATCTGATTAGTGTGCGAAGTCAGTTTATCTAGACTCCAGAGCAATCCTCTCTAGCAGGCATAGCAGATTGACAAATGGCCCAAAGCAACCACATGTAATTTGGCAGGAACTCCAAGGGTTGAGGGAGAACGAACCACCAATCCATCTAACTATATCAAAGGGCTTCATTCTTGGAAAACACTAAGGCAAATTTTATTTTTTCAACTTCTCTTAAACAATATGAAAGCAAGTATATCTCGAATATGCTCAATCCTCAAATTCTGCCATATTAGGTACAGTAAATTCAGCAATACAGAATATAAAAACATTTTGTAGAAAAAGTTTTCCTGTCAAGCATCAAGATCATTTTCCACTCGTAGCCACAATCATTTATCAGAATTATCTCTATTCTTATTTGAGCAGCAGACATTAGAGGAGACAACAAAGACAGACCAAGAGCAAAACTGAAACATCTTCAACTATTTTATGCGCCTATCATAGATTACTTATCCATTATAACCTTAGGAGTGTGATAAAAAGAGACATACTATGACAATTCAAAAACTGAGACTGAGAAGCACAATTTGAGTTTGCTTGCAAAAGAATTAAATTAACTGCTAAATATCTCTTCACAACAATTTCTAAGAACTCCCACAACAGTCATTAGGGAGAGATCAGTTCTTGTTGTGCTGAAGGAGGAGCTCGCCCACTGATTAGTATCAAAATGTTAATAAAATATTGGCATGCCAGCTGAATGTATGATCACATAAAGATTGAATAACATAACAATGGCCAAATGTCATTCAGTCAAATTGGTTCAAATTTACTTATCTTTGAACCAATATATGAGTGTTGATTGCTGAATGATCAGACAAGCTAGAACAGTCATCGAGGACTCTTACCTTGCTCCCCACCTTGCTAGGAAATGACCAGCATACATGCGCCTGAAGAGCGAGGGATTCAGAGATCGCTGGGGACTACTAGAAGTATACGGTTGCCTCATGTTGGCTTCCTCCATTCTTAGCCACCATCTCCTCCCTCTTCTCTTCCATCCTCCCGCAAACCCTTGACTGTCCTTGCCCTTCTTCAACGCAAAACACACGTGATTAAAATGGCTCCCATTTAGAACATCATAAAGATGAAGATACTAAAGGTTGCATTTTTGAGAGTTCGTTGTAGCCACTGGCTCATGCATGGATTGGAAAACAGGCCCCGCTTAAATGCTATAAACTAATGATTTTCCACTAAACAATGGGCTTCGATTCTACTCAGAAGGATAAAAAATTCATCAAATGCCACGAATGAAAGAATCAATTAAATTAAACAAATCAAAAGCTTGCATTTTTCCCCTTTTCCGTTCGCGCGACACAATTTCGTCAATGCAGTCAGACGAAATCCACTGAAATGCTGCTCCAACAAAACACTAACCCTGGACTCCGTAGATTTGCGCGACATACCGGACCAGAACACGGCCCGAACCACGCCGGCGTTTCCGGGCCGGCGAGCGACCTTGTCCCAAATGCATCGGTAGCGAAAAGCCTTCGCCTTGAGCTTGGCTCTGGAGACGATAGCCATGAGCTCGCCGCAGCACCAGGCAGCCTCTTCCATAGAGTTCGCGCCCTCAATTTCGATCAAGAACCTGCTTTCGTAGTGGCTCCACTTGGATTTCTTCCAGCCAAGGACAGCCGGATAGCTTTGCCTTCTCCTCTTAGCCATGGTCGGAGAAGAAGAGCGCGACAGCGAAAAAGTATTTGTTGGACGGGACGGCGCCGAACCAGGCCCAAAAGCTTCGGGCTTGGATGATTCGGGGTTTCGGGTCGGATCGGATCTGGAGGTCGTTGTCGTTTTAAAAAAATAGGTATTTAAGTGAAAATAAGAGAATATATTGCTAGAAATTGTGGTCGAATATTTTTGAAACAGCAGGCGACGTTTAGTTTGGGAATAGAATTATAATCAATTTATTTAAAAATTATTTTTTATATAAAATTAATATTATTTATTTTATATTATTATTAAATTAAATTATGATAAAAAAATTAAATAATTTTTTAAATTTAAATTATTAAAAAATTAATTTTAATTAAAAAAAATTAATTTATAAAAATTATTTCTGACCCTGAACCAAACGGTGGTCAATGAACGAACGCTGCACAAGTGTGAAGGATATTTTCGTCATTTTGAGTTAAAAAATATCCTACCTTTTGTTTTTTTCATTTTCGAAAAATCCTGGCTTCTGCCAAAAGTAGCGGTTGGCGCGGCGCCTTGGTGGACTCTGGGAGTAAGACAGAAATTATATATATGTGAGGGATTGATCTGTAATTTTGTTCCCAGGAATTAAATTCTAAAATTTTCAAGGAGCCTTCTGCAAAAAACACTTGGAAAGGATGCCATACAATCGCTAAAAGCATCATATGACACATTTTTACGATGATAAAAATATCATTAACTCACTGTTACGAAATAACCTTAGCACTCTTCCATGTCAACGAGCATGACATTTGAACAAATAAAATTTCTCAAGACCAAATATCTGTACAAACCAACTAAATAATTGTTCATTTGCATGACAAGTTGAGGTTTTCCGGCCATTGTTGCAGAGCCAAATCATTCTGAAACTGGGGGAAGTCATGATCAACAATCACACTTCTGAAAGAAACTTCTGTGTTCAGAAAGATTTCGTAACTAATTACTCTAGTTTACTCGCTACTGGATCTTCGAGAGCAGCTTGTCGAAGTGAAACAGGTGCTTGCGGACGCGATACACATGGAGAGTGTACAGCAATGCAGCTGCGGTGACCAGGATGAATGACATGATCACCAGTTCACCAAAATCCTATTTTATGTGAAGAGGAAATCAAGGTTAAACCAATAAATGGAAGGTTTTTATTTTGTTTGACTTCAACAGTACGGTGAAGGTCACTACCTTCGGATTTGACACAATGATGCCCGCGATGTAGGTGAGCAAGTCCAACATAGACTGTAGCGAGTTTTGGACCCCGCCCACTATGCAGCGATCGCAATCAGGAACTTCATCCTAGTTATGGTACAAAATTTTGTTTAATTCGTTACGAAATGATGTCAAAGAGATCATGACTAAAGAGGAGCTCCGAAGCATGTACTGAAACATCAAGAACCGATATCTTTTGTTTCCATTTTGGTTACAGTTTCAAAGAAATCAACAAGTACATAAATAATTTGTGCTCGTTGAAGATTTAAAAGGTTTAGCGACAGGAGCAAATATTAGTAGCCCAATGCCTAGCATATAAAAATTAAATAAGATCTACTCCCTAGTGCGTAAATAAATTGGAACTGATACAGGTCTGAAATTGCTTTACCTGCATTTGTTGAATAACAGCTAAATCAAACGTCCACAATCCAAGGCGCGATGCTGCAACTCCGCCCATTAGCATCCATGCAGAAGCAGTATTGTTTCGGACCCAAATGGAAGCAAGACAAACCAACAAAAAGCACCACTGCAAAAAAAGTCACATTTTTGTGTCAAATAGCGAAGAGAAGGGCGGCACCAATGAGGACTCTTGAATTTTCAAGGGTTTGCCCTTCTTTTTACCCTATACTAAATCAAGGATTCTAGATTCTCCGTGGCATTACCTGAGTCCAAATAGACCACAGTCCAGTTCGCAAAGTAGAAATACGTGAATGTACTACTGGGTATACTACCGTGGCTGCAATGCCCACAGTTGCACTAATTCCACGCGCTATTCCAATGATGTAAGCTGGTATACCTTTCCATTGTAAAGTTGCTGTCATTAGCGTACCAAAGCTGTCGATGAAAATAGAATGGGCCATTCAAACTTCTTGTACTGAATAAAAGGATGTTACAGCATAAAAAAATTGTTGCAAATTGAGAGAAATGCACCTTAAGACAGTAAAATAAAGCAATGCCAATGCTACTCCAGGGAGTACCACTTCCTGCCTTGAATAGAGAATCCAAGCATCCAAGAAGGGAACCTTCGAGAGCTTTTCAATGATTCTGTTTTTCCAGTCGGATGTTTCTAATGCAAGATTCCCTTCCTCGCTGTAAACTAAAATATGGCTACTATCAGCAGCAGATGAGCTCACTAAAGAG
Source organism: Trichopus zeylanicus subsp. travancoricus (assembly GCA_005019695.1). NCBI lineage: Eukaryota > Viridiplantae > Streptophyta > Magnoliopsida > Dioscoreales > Dioscoreaceae > Trichopus > Trichopus zeylanicus. Next base: position 362,285 of record RXID01014385.1, read on the forward strand.
TCAGAAGGAACAAGCTTTGCACTTCTTCTTTCATCATTTTGCCTTAGAGCAGGAATACTGTTGTAAACAGAAGTGAGAAGCCAGTATTGTAGCCAAACTGAGAATGTATTCCACAATGCCAAGATTATAGCTGACGCTTGCAGTGATATGAAGCTAATGATGAAGCCAGAAAAAACAGGAGCAAATAATTTACAGATCAGATCAATCCGTCGGATTGTTGAGTTCATTTTTGTCAGCAAACCTGGAGGCTGCCCATTGGACATTACAACCACCCTGCAGTCCAAAAGTTAATCGAGATCATTTAGAATTTATGGTACATCAATAATGAGTATAACATGTCTTCAACTACCCAGAAAAAGGATAATAATGGGGATAAGTGTTGTGATCAAGAGAGACTTGCTTCAGAACTAGTTTGAGGCATTATAAGGATATTTTAAAAACAAAATGAATTAACTGGATTAAAAAATTAAAAGTTCCATCCAAACAAAGAGCCTGATCTCCTATCCAAGATGTTTTTCACACGAAGGGAAATACAGTAATACCATCTAGCAGTAGCAAAAGTAAGTAGAAATACACGTATTACATTGAGAGTTAAAAGTAGATACTTTTTGCTTGCACAATATTGTATAATATGCTTTTATAGGTTTTGTAGGTATACACAGCTGAAAGAAAAGCAGGAATTGAAAAAGAGTGGGAACTGCTTATCAGATAAAATTGCTACATTGTTCAGCTAAAGCAGAGCCACAGCATTTCCACAAACTGGAGCAATGTCTACAATTGTATGGTCCTCTCATTGCAATACAAAGAATAATCGCTTTTGGCTTTACGATGGCAAAGATTGGGCAAGAGTTTGCAAAAAAAAAATTCTTCTGTAAAATAATACTGAAATAATTGGAGAACTGCAGAAAGAAATCTGATTCTTCTAAAGATGAATGTGCAGCTGATTCAATAGGAGCTACCATTCTCTTTCAATCAATATCGTTCCGGCAAGAGTAGACAACACTGCAACTGCACCAGAAAGATTGACTAAAACTACAAGAAGCATAAACGTCCCAAAGGCAGTGGATTTCAGACCATAGAAGATAAGTAATGCAGTCACTGTGCCTCCAGCTACCACAAAGGAGAAATTTTGAGTCAACAACCATAATCGAAGAACCTGCCAACAGAAAGGATAAGACTTACCAAAGGATTTCACATAGACAATTTCACAAGCAACTCAAATGGACACCTTAGACAGTACTAACCTGTAGATAAGTTAACCTGTCCACCAATTGCCCAACAACTGAACCAAATAGCGCGGTAGATGAAGCTTCAACAACACCATAAATAGCAGTAAAGAGCAACGAGTTTGGCCATATATCAATCATGTACAAACCAACAGAAAATTCCCACATCCTGCACATCTAGAAACTGGTAAGTGCCACAAAAAGAAAAGAAAACAATGCTGAGGATCCTTGTGAATCCCTTTGAAATGCTCAATCCTCGGCCAATTAAGGTAAAACATCGGCTATCAATGGTAAGGAATGATTTGCATCACTTTCAAATACAGAAACCTAAACTTGACATGATCGCAAGCAAACTAGATGAAAGGAATGATAAAAAATTTAACCTTGCTCCCCATCTTGCCAGGAAGTGACCAATATACATGCGCCTGATGAGGGATGGATCCAGAGATTGATCAGAAGTACTTGAAATCAGAGACCGCCTCATGTTTCCCTCTTCCTTTGTCAACACACCATCACCAGCGACCTCTTTCTATTTCAATGCTCCTAGACTTGGAATTCTTGAAACGCAAAAATAAATAATAAGTAGCTAACTGAGATACGATCCGATGAGTTTTTAATGCTGTGCGTTATTTCTTACACATTGCCCAAGAAGAAGATGACAAGATGATGCTGCCGGTGATTAAAAAGAAAAACAAGGAACAGACAGGAACTGGCATGCAAAAGGCCGCGTGCTTTGATGCGTGGATTGGAAAACAGCGACCACAACACAACAAGACAGCATCTGAAACCTAATTCTGAAACCTAATTCTGATGTATATCTGGGGTTTTCTTTTTCTTTTTTCCTTTTTTTTTTTTTTTTTATCTATCAGTTGTTATACATGTTCATCCGATGGTCATAGATAAGAGCAAGTATATTTTAGACCGTAAAGCCCATCACGCTCCGACGAATCTGGGCCGTTGGATAAACCATGGATGATCTAGATTTATCGCTACTGTTGCAATTTAACTAAGGTAGTTTGTAATTAACAACCTTGGGGGTTTATATGGAAGTAAACCTAATTCTGTAATCTGTAAGCGGTTGTTTGTAAATATCGTTGCATGAACCAAGCACGTGATTTCTGGGAACGGGAGGAATCTTCCGTGCCGTATTTTGATTTGATGCGAATGGCCGAGGAATCTGAAATTGTTATTGAGTAGGATTTTCGATCCGACCGTAATTTGATGGATCCAAAATGGAAACCAAAATTAGAAAATGGAGAAGACGAGGATTCGTTCGGACGGATAACGACGAAAGCAAAAGTGGGAAGGACCAGAAGCGAGGCTGACGAAGGCAACCCATGTTTAAAAAAAAATGGCAACGAAACTGGGACGAACTCAAACGACGCCGACCGCGATGATTGGCCAGTAGACTTTGAAGACATTAGAAGGTTTAAATTTTCAAATTTTAAATTTTATATTTATATATTCTTAAATAGATTTTTTGAATATATTTATTTATAAATAAATTTATTTTTTATTTTTTTTTAAATAAATTTTTATAAAAAAGACATTGAAGATTTTAAAATTTTAAATTTTAAATTACAAATTTTATATTTTTACATTTATAAATATACTCCTTGAATATTTTTATTTATAAATAATTTCAAAATATTATTATTTTTTAAAAAATATTTTATGAAAAAGACATTGAAGGTTTTAAAACTTAAAATTTCAAATTACAAGTTTAATATTTGTACATCTACAAATAGACTTCTTGAATATTTTTATTTATAAATAAGTTTAAATTTCATTATTTTAAAAATAAAATTTTACAAAAAAGACATTGAAGGTTTTTAAATATAAAATTTAAACTCACAAGTCTCATATTTTTTACATTTACAAATAAAATCCTTGAATTTTCTAATTTATCAATAAGTCCAAATTTTGGACTTATTTATAAATAAAATTTTACAAAACAGATACCGAAGGTTTTTAAACATAAAATTTTAAATTACAAGTTTTATATTTATACATTTACAAATAGACCCTTTACATATTTTTATTTATAAATAAGTCCAACTTTTATATTTTAAAACCTTCAATGTCTTTTTTGTAAAGTTTTATTTATAAATAGGTCCAAAATTTGGACTTATTTATAAATTAAAATACTCAAGAGGTCTATTTGTAAATGTACAAATATGAAACTTGTGAGTTTAAATTTTATATTAAAAAAACCTTCAATGTCTTTTTTGTAAAATTTTATTTTAAAAATAATAAATTTTGGACTTATTTATAAATAAAAATATTCAAGGGGTTTATTTGTAATATACAAATATAAAATTTAAAATTTAAAATTTTATGTTTTAAAACCTTCAATGTCTTTTCAGTAAAATTTTATTTTAAAAATGATCAAAATTCAGACTTATTTATAAATTAAAATATTCAATGGGTCTATTTGTAAATATACAAATATGAAACTTGTCTTCGATGTCTTTTTTATAAAATTTTATTTTAAAAATAATAAAATTTGGACTTATTTATGAATAAAAATATTCAAGGGGTCTATTTATAAATGTACAAATATGAAACTTGTTATTTGAAATTTTATGTTTTAAAACCTTCAATGTCTTTTTTATAAAATTTTATTTTAAAAATCATAAAAATTTAGACTTATTTATAATCTAAAATATTCAAGGGGTCTATTTATAAATATACAAATATGAAATTTGTAAGTTTAAATTTTATGTTAAAAACCTTCAATGTCTTTTTTATAAAATTTTATTTTAAAAATAATAAAATTTGAACTTATTTATAAATAAAAATATTGAAGGGGTCTATTTGTAAATGTACAAATATTGAAACTTGTAATTTGAAATTTTATATTTTAAAACCTTCAATGTCTTTTCTGTAAAATTTTATTCAAAAAATGATAAGTTTTGGACTTATTTATAAATTAAAATATTCAAATATTTTATTTGTAAATGTACAAATATTGAAATTATAATTTAAAATTTTAAATTTTAAAACTTTCAATATTTTTTTTGTGAAGTTTTATTTTAAAGATGATAAACTTTTGGAGTTATAAATTTCATGGGTGCTCCCGTTAAATGTCAGTGTGAGGGTGTGGGCTTGATGCTGATGAGGGTGCAGATGCAAGCTCATTGGTGTGAGCGCAGATGCGGGTGCCAGAGGGCACAGGTTTGGACGCGGGTGCGCGCTCGTCGATGAGGGTGCGGGTGAGGTGCAGGCGCAAGCGCGAGTGTGGGTGCAGACGCTAGAGGGCACGGGTACGAGATCGCGTGACAAGGGTGTCGATGAGGCGCAAGCGTGGGCGCGAGCTTGCCGATGTGAGCGCAGAGGTGGGCACCAGAGGGCATGGGTTCGGGCACAGGTTCGGGTGTGGATGCGAGTGCAGGTGCGGGCTCGTAGACGAGGGTGCGGGTGAGGCACAAGTGCGGGCGTGAGCTCGCCGGCATGAACGCGGGTGCGAGCTCGCCAACAAGGGTGTGGGCACAAGCTCAAGCCCGCACCCGTGCCTCACCCGCACCCTTATCGCCCTTGCATCCGCACTCGACCCCTGGCCGGCCTCACACTCGCGCTCCAGCCCTTGTGCCAGCCTTTGGTGCCCGCATTTGCGTGCTCGCCAACTTGGCGTCCACGCCCTCGCTTTGGCCTAACAACCGCGTGCGCACCTCACGCCTTGCACCCGCGCCCCCGCCCCTGCCCCCGTGCTCGTGCTCGAGCCCGCCCCCCGCACTTGCACCTGAGCCTTGGCCCCCGGCTTGCGGCTGTGCCCGCACCCTCGCCGGTCATGCACCGGCGCCTACTCCCTCGTCAGGGTCGCACCTCACCGGCCGTGTGCTAACACTTGCACCCTCACCGGGCTGTAAAACTAGTAGCCGAGTAAACAATAAAACCCGTAATAGTATTCATGTGCATGTATTTTCATCTTTTTCATGCACATACATGATCGTTCCACCAAAAGTAAAAATTACAAAAAAATTGTATTGATCAGTATTCTACTCCCATGTCAACACATATAATTAATAAGTAAAAAAAAAATTTCAATGAAGACCGTGCATGGTTATTTCAAAATTTTTTAAAAATATTATAGTATTTTTAAATTAAAGTTAAAAAATAATTAAAATAAAGTTAGATTTTGTTCAAAATATAATTAACAAATAAAAAAATATTTTGGTCGAAATCAAAATGAAAATGATTTTTTTATCAAAATGCTTCAATTTCTTTAACTATCAAAAATATTTTTGAAATCAAAATTCAAAATAGAATCACGTAGGAGTTTATAAGTAAAAAAATCTTTTAGTTAATTAAATATAATTTTTAAAATTTTTTAAAAAATTGTATGATCTTTTTAATTTGAATCTAAAATATATTCAAAATATAATCAAATTCCGGTCGCGTAATTAATAATTAAAAAAAAAGAGACGGTTCTGGTTATCGGGTGAAGCGTGGCCCCTAAAATCGGTAAAACTCGGAAGCGTGTCAGTTCAACTTATTTGTTTGCCTCCAAAAGACAACATTCCATTGTCTAGGCCCGGGTTCGAACCGGGGACCTCTAGTGTGTGAGACTAGCGTGATAACCAACTACACCACCCAGACTTGTGCGGTATTGTTATTCTGCTCAATATTTTTAAATAAAAGCCGTTTGGTAATGAACTACCACTAAAACCAGGAAATTTTTTTATTTTTTTTATTTTTTTTAAAAAATTTATAATAATTATTGGACATGACTATCAAATTAAATTATTGTAAAAAATTAATTCTTTTTTTAAACTTTAAATTATTATAGATCAATTTTAATTAAAATAATACTAATTTACAAAAGTAATTTATTAATCTTACTTTTATTCTTAATTCGTCATCAAAAGTTTACAAAAGCTTTTGGTCTAACCAGCTTAATCCGTTTATATCTCAATCATCCAGTCTTTGGGCACATCGCATACAGATATAGGCTAGCTCTGTGTCTTAAGCACCTACTACTGATATGAGAATAACAAATAAAAATACTGTCGGCAACTTGCAATTAAACACCAAGAATACCATTAGCATTTGTGACATCATTGGATAGTATCTATCCCAAAGCTTAAGTAGGCTTTGGGTGTGTATACAAGGAGTATACAATAATAGCTAAGACACTGACAATCAGCAAGCAACAGCTGGGTTTTCTCCTGTGAACAATTGTTTATGCAACAGGAGGCTTTAGCGCATGATCTTGAGAAGCATCCAAAGCCGTTGAAGTATCCAATGCCACATGCCTATGGCTGAGCAATAAGGGAAGGACTTGTTGCAGGAAGCAAAAGTTGCAGCCTGGCATGAGGCGGCAGCAACGGCTGGGTGGTGGATGACAGGATGTGTGATGCTCATGCCTTTGAGCACCTGCTCCATCCGCTCCTTTTCAGCTTTCTGCCTTAATTTTTCATCCCTCAGTTCTATTTTCTCAGCCTATCTGTGGTATAAGACGTCAGTTAATATCATTCCTGTTATCAGAAAAACAGAATAACTAGCTATAGCGCTTGGAAGCAATTTGTACATGCAAGGAAGATGGGAAAAGCAGAGTTAGGATTCGTTCATATTCCGTAGTTTTTCTGTCGAGCGTATCACTACACCCATGCATAAGTCATCATATTTGATTGAGTTTTTTCTGCAGTATTCAAATACTTGAGTGCGTTCTATATTAAGATAGATTTTCTTTTTTTTAAAGAAATTTGTAATTACCATTCCACTTGGTGACTAGAACACTGCATATAAGGTCAAAATATATAGCATGCTGTCTCGTATATAGGTAGCCCCACCAGTACAAGCGCAAAACAACAGTGAGTCTCGTGGCGACAATCCTTCACATTTCTAAGCTATAATACTATACCATCTATATTAGCTATGTTGCTGGCCATCTACAAGATAGTGTTTTTTTTTTTTTCATTTTTTTTTCTTTTTTCTTTTAACAGAACATCATACTTGAGAAGCAAAGGTAGTAAAAGGAAAGGTAACCTTCAGATTTCTTATGGAAGCTTGGAATTCTTCATTTGATGCTTTAAGCTTCGGAGCTTCAAGACGTAACTTGTCCAAAAGGCAATTTGCATCACTGAGAATGACAACTTTATTTGCCTTTGGATGTTTCCTAGGATCCAAAATGGAACACAGCTCCGTAAACCTATATAAGGACACGTATGAATAGGGTTAATTGACTTCAGATCAACGCAAAGAAAGCAATCATGGGGAGCAAATGAACATATAACATACCTATCATTGAGTCTGTCCTTTTGCATTTTCTCGCGAACAAGCTTTGGTGCCAGGTGCGGCACATGACGCTATCCGTGATATGTAAAAGATAACAAAGAACAGAATATCAAAGAATGACGAATTGAAAAGCTGTAGTGATAAAGATTCAACTCTTTTGATGACGAGTTATCTGAAATACGAAGACCAACGGAAGGAAATGTATTTAGGCCAGTAAGCATTAGGGTGAGGTTAAGCATGTTAGCCTAAATGGGAAATCTGAATGAGCTTTATAAAATATGCTGAAATTTCATCATGAGAAATATTGAGGTAAAAGAGGTACAGTCTATACCTTTTCCTTGGACAAGCGCTATTTAAGAAGAAGTCGTCCTTTTTCTGCAAAACATCGAAGTCCAGTACAGTACTGCAAAATGGAGATTGAAAGAGAGAAGAATTTAGGCACATGGAGAGGATCGTTTTCTCTTTTTGTCCAAACAAGAAGCAGTACATTATGAGACAACAGGCATTTTGAAATCAAGCGTATAATCGCAATCGGAACCAAAAACATTCTGAAAACCAAAATCTATGTTAGATTAAAGTTTTGAGTTTTTTAATTGCTGAATGCCAACCCATTAGAACTTGAAGAACTTCTTTTATTTTCTGAGGCGGAAGAGGATTTGTACTAAGCAGATAGAATGAAAGCATGCAGCGATTATAACAATTTGCCAGTGTTGAATGGGAAAAAGAATGAGATACCAGGACACGGTGCGATCATCGATGATATGCGGAGCCGAAAGGAAATATCCGGCTGAGACCTCGTCGGCGAGGCCATAATCGGCAAACCAGCCGCCGGCGTTGTTCTCGACGGAACCCATTTCTTTGTGCAGAAAATCAAATCGCCTTCGACGACGAAAAAGAGCGATGATAAATAATAAGAGCTGAAGGAGATGTATCTATTTATCTATCTATCCAGATCCATGAATCTAGGATTGAGCTTCCAAGTCGGGATGGACGGATTGAAATCGAAGGAGGATAGATGATGATACATCGAATAAGATTTGATTTTTGATTGGAAGAGAAGGGGATGGATATTGGATCCCAATCATCGGAGAGCGACTGAAATGGCATCGGCAATAGTGATGAGAAAGCAAGGGCGACCGATTTGGCTTGAACTATTCGTTCATCACATTGGAGCTGGCATTCATTCGGTTTGAATTGTTGTATTAGGCTACACCATAGCATAAGAGCTGTCATTCAGAATAATTTAATTACTGTAGGGGCAAGATAAGCGTTGATCATGTCCTGTGAAGTTGTTCTGCCAGTACAGCGCAATGCGTCTGATTAGTCCCATATCGGAAACTCGATGGGAACGAGCACCTTGGGATCTGATAAATAGAGCCCCCAATGCAACCGAAAATCATACTTACCTGGACGGGGTCAACGGGTGATCAAAAAGGCCTGTGGCCTAGGTTAGTGACTTTCATTGCACTTTGAAAGTGTGCTAACCTACCATCTGCCCAAGTGGTAGAGTGGACGTCATAATTTGTGATAGAGGGGGTACGCGCGTGCGCGGCCCCTGCCAAGACCGAGTCCCAAATTTTAGTCCAAGTTTGAGGTTAAAATAATTATCCAAAAAAAAGCTTTTATGTAGCATTCAGCTGTCGAGCCAAAATTCTCCAGAAACAACAAAAGCTTTAATTAAAGCTTTTGATAGGATGTCCGGACGTTCAACTCTGTCTGCTGGTAGCAATTGCACTTCCAAAACAGGGGTGAGCAAACTAGACATCTCCATCTGCATAAGCAATGTTAAAATCCATCTCTTGTATCAGAAAACATCTGAACTAGTTTGGTTGTTGCAAGCATTAGAACTAGCGTTCACAACATCATTTGTCAAGACCACCTATAAGCGTTCATAATAACAAAAATTGATAGGTTCAATTAGATTGAACCAAAAACAAAACCACAAAATATAACAAAAATTGATCACCGGCCGTCTCCTTCGATACCTGCTTTGCTGCTTCGGCAGCCCATCCGTCGCCATTACCACGACCAGTATCTCCATCAAGAACCGCCCAAGCGCATCGCAGGCGGATTTCTTCCAAGAAAGCAAAGAGCCTCCCCATTTACACCAAGAAAAGAAAGAAGACGAAGAAGAGGAAGACAGCCCCATCGATTTTGTTCAGAGACCAACTGAACCCCTCAGTTGAGTGGGCGGGTTCTAGTACCGATTTATCGGTTCAGCTTTGGAAATGGCTAAAGACCAGAATGGGGTTCTATCCGATTTAGGTTCAGGTTCAGACTCACCTTTGGGATTCGTTCTAAATTAGGTTTTGGTTTGTTTGTCATTTTTGTTTCGGCTTTCGTTCCGGTTCTGTTCCGATCCCGGTTTGAGTTATGGTTGTTCTTCAAGTCCTGTTCTGGTTTAGGATTCTAAAAAAGCGAACCAGCCCGATCTACATACATCGTACGGCCAATGACATGCGACGTTATTATGCAGAGGAAACAGGTCCCTCTCATTTCTAATTTCTGATTTATGCCACGCACCGTCAATTTCCCCGGGCCCCCCCTTTTTTTTTCGATTTTTCCTTCATATTAACCACAAGAAATGTCAGTTTTGAGGTTTTACAGCAAATGGACAGGCAAAATAAAATAGAAGAAAACAAACAAAAAAGCATCTGCCTAAAACAACCTCAGCGCAAGTGAAATGACCTAGTTAACCCTTAGATTCAGCTATTTGGTATACAGTTCATACCTTGGTATGTGCTTGACTTTCTGCCCTGAGTGAAATCTGCAACAGAATACCATGCAGACATGTTCATGGCTTTTACTGGATATCAGGTTAGTTTAGTTCGTCTTCTCCAAACAAGAATAACACCTACAGAATCCAAGTAAATCAGGTTCTTGACAGATCATAAATGGCAACTTGGGCCTTCAGAGCAATGCATTGCACAGTAGCAGCATATGTTCATACATGCAGTGGAAAAAATTATGGTGCTTGCCATCTCAAAAGAATTCATTCTCCCATAGTAAACATCCAATTCTTGAATCCTTCAGGTCAAGGGTAAATTTGCCCACCCAAATTGACCTCTTGGTCTACCGACTTCCTTTCACTAAATTTATCTCCACATCAACACCTCCAATGTGTTTTTCCTGGCAGTCTGAATACAAATTTATCTTGTGATGGATTGGAAAAAAGATAAAAATTATAAATTGTACAAAACCAACACAAACAAAGCAATATTGGAAAGAAAGACAGATAAAAGAAATAAAAAGCTAATTTGGAACTACAAAAAGAGCACATCTCCGATGTTGAGAGGGAGTTTAGCTTGATTATAACATACTGAGGAGGAATGCAAGAAGAATCGAAGTAGGCAAGGAAAACCAATGCAGGATAAGGATTTCAACCATTAATGACAGTTTTTTTTTTACTTTGTTAAACCTGGTATGGCATTTAAGAGTTTCCACCATCACACAATGCTTCAGAAGCATAGGTTAGTGTGTAATGAAGGAGAACCAAGGAGGGAGTTGACCACCATAGTACTAATAGTAAATTGAACAATGAAGGCAGAGTCATGTGCAGAAAAGGGAGCCAACCAGTGTATTAGCCACTAGTAGAATTGTTTGCTGAGAAAATGGGCTTGTGCAGTGGATAATATGATCCAAAAAACTGCAGAAATAACACCAAATATACCAAAGGAGTCTCATATCTAGCAAATATTCCAATGATGTCCATAAGAAATGTAGCTATGTGTATATCTTAAATGATGGCAAATGGTATTTTGCGCAGCAAAAGTTGCAAAATATGATAATTTATTCTCTTCATATAAAGAGTACAGAAAAAAGGTCAATATTGAATTGCCATATGAGAATAAACCATATAAATCAACCATATATTTTGTAACTTATCCTAAAATGAAAGTGGTAGCAGTATCAATGGAAGCCTAAGAGCTGCGTTGCAGGAGAATGTTAGGGAGATTTGTTTGCAATGAAAGATATAATATTCAAGCAAACTTTGATAATTATGATACTAAATGCTAGCTAAATAATTTTCAAAACATATACTATAATTCAGAAAAGTTTTTTCTTTCACAACCTCTGTGAAGGATGCACCTTCATTAGAAGCAAAAAAATGAGATATGACAGACAGCAGGACCTAAACAAATGTTCATGAAATGCAGTGGTTCAATAGAATATGTATTTGTTTTTCAAATGAAAAGAATATGAGCACTTAATAAAAAAATTGCTATATTCAGCTACGAAAAAGTTGAAACAAATGAGACGATACTCACCTTGACAACTTCATCGTGCAAGATTCAAACATACATGATAGACTCACCTTGACAATAGTACATGAAACAAGGTTTCACTGCCGTCATATTTTGGTCGACATCATGAACTTTGATTTCTTCTCCGCAGGCTTGAGAATTTGAAAAGAGCACATCAATGTTTCATCAACACTCATCATAGCACCAGAATTATCAAATTCACCACAGTAATTTGGGGCTGAAAATATAGTAACAAGTTGCCTGTCAGCGAAGAATTCATAGCCATCCTCCACAACCTGAAACCAAAGAAAAGAAAGAACATGAACAATAACTATATGATGAAAAACTGAAGGTAAAATAAGCCATGCTACCTGATGTGCACGACAAACAAGATCCAAATCATGCTTTAGTAAGAATTCTGAAACCTTGTCAGAACCAAATGTGTAGGAGACCCCCCTATCGTTCATTCCCCACCCTTGTACTTCTTTGCCTGGATCTGACCAAAGCATATCACAGAGCAAACCAGTGTCTGGTACATCTGTTGGACGAGTTATATTCTTTATTTGATCCAAGTTTGTGAGATCAGGAGAAAGGCCACCATGCATGCATAGTATTTTGTCATCTATAAGAGCAGCGACAGGAAGGCAGTTAAAACATTCAGTAAAGACCTTCCACAGTCTAACATTGAACCGGCGTTTGCATTCATCATAAAATCCATATATCCTATTTATAGAAGCACATTCATGATTCCCTCTCAGAAGAAAGAAATTTTCTGGATATTTAATTTTATATGCGAGAAGAAGGCATATTGTTTCCAAGCTCTGCTTTCCCCGATCCACATAATCGCCCAAGAACAAATAATTAGCCTGAGGAGGAAAACTACCATATTCAAAAAGCCTTAAAAGATCACTATATTGGCCGTGAATATCACCTGAAAATTCAAGTGAAGGATGATTATTGAAATACCAATTTAATCTCAGTAAACAAAACAAGACATTATCTGAAAAACAGACAAAACTATTTCTCAACCAGCAGCATCTTAACCAGAATCAAGTAAACAATTAAGAAGATAAACGATTTGACGGTAAGAGTTGCAAATTTCAAGTAACAAAATAAAGATAACAATCTAGACCGTCAAGGGCTGCAAGAAGAAGTAGGAAGAAAGGCAAGGCAACCAATCTACTTCTTAGAGAATAGGGCAAGAACAAAATAAAGTTAAATTCCAACATATCAGAGTTCAAGAACAAAAGCAAATTGAACTTTAACCAGAGAAACAAAAAAATTGAGACAACTACTTATAGGAACTCACATACAAAACCAGCATTGCCCATTTGACTATTTCATTATATGGTCACGTATAAAGCTGGCTCCAGTAAAAAATGAATCAGTTAATTACCCAAAAAAAGTAAAAAAATGAATTAATTTACATTGCTAACACCCAAACCATGAAATAAAAATTACCTCGGAACCCCATAGGCATCTCTCATCCTCAATTCATGTATAGCAACTAAGAATGTAATCATTAAACAATCTGAAAAACCCACACATATCACTGTAAATGTGGTAGAAATTGTTATGTGAACAGTCATAGGAGTCAGATTTGAACAAGGATATGGTCTGCCTAACTTGGGAAGAAGAACGGGCAATTAAGGGCACATGTTTTATATGCTGATTTCACATCAAATCAAGCATAAAAAGGAGGTAGGATAAGAAAGTCCAATCCCCACTCTCTCAGTTCCATACTCTAATTGAGGAGAGAGAAATGTAACCATCACCATCCCTAATCCAATCCAAACTAAAATGAATAAATAACTGAAAAAGAACATCTAATTCACTGTCTGTCTTCAACCCTCCCTCCCACTTCCGCTCTTTCTCCTCAGCCTCTCTCCAGCCAGTTGTCAGTCAAACTTCCATTCATGCTTGTAATTCTTCAAATTGAAGAAACTATTTCTTGTTTTATGGGTCAGACTCCACAAGCTTTAATTCAGAAACTCGAAAAACAGGTAGCCATTTGATTAGAAACCAAGGCAAGCAAAAAATTCAGCATTTTTCAATAGTGAGATGTACACACTACCAATGAAATGAGAGTCAGAGCCCAATGTTGCAACCTCAATCATTTGTCAACTTTGCTCCTCTTGAAATGAAAATTGTATCCAAAGGTTTACAATCCAATATAAAAAACAATGCAAAAAGCCCACATTTTTTTTCACTCTAATTCGTTCATCCTTGTTCCGGCAACTAGTAATCCTCGGAGACCTCCAAAGGACGGTGCTTGGTCATTTTGTAAATTATGAACTTGGAACTTTGCTCAAAAGCATGCAAGGGGTAATGAAATAACGAACATGACTGAGTCTTCTAGGATATGACCAGGTAGTGAACTTTGAGATGGCAATTCTTCGTCTCAAGTACTGAAGTCAAAAGGATCAGAAATAGCAGAATATTCGAGTATACGATAGGAAGACCATACCATCTTATATATTCATAGGAGCTCTCACTACGAAAAAAAAAAAAGGAATAAAAAAAACCTAAAAGGAGAAGTTTTCGAAGCATTGATCTTTTTAGTCAACAGATTTCTTATCCAAGTGATCAGTTATTGTAAAATTACAAAACCAACAAGAGGCTTGACGCAAGATCCGATTTTAAAACAAATATTGCAACTAATTAAAGGGAAGGAGCAACGCACAGACAAGACTGATGAAAAATGGAACGCCTTTGATCGATCAAAGACCAATAAAGGGTAAAGTGAAAGGGGGACTGACCACATATCTTAATTGGGGCTTCAAGCTCGAGGAGATTGGGCTGCTGGAGAAAGATGTCCCGGGAGACGAGGCAAAGCTGGCGGATCTCGGCCTCAGAGAGCTGAACCTGCTTCCCCGGGCGGGCCGTCCGCACCTCGAGCAGCCGGCGGATGATGTCGTCCAGCAACCCGGGGTCCATCCCCAGGCCTTGCTGCATCGCCATCCTCTGCCAAAAAATTCGAGTCTTGATCGCCGAGTAGCGGATCGGAAACCCTAGAAAGCGGAGGAACTCGGAGGCTTATGAATCTACCATATCCAGTTTCCCGAGGAGGCGGACTTCTCTTGTTGTCCCTCGGGGGCTTGTCGTGCAGCGAGATTTGGGGGGGGAGACGAAAAGGACACACAGTAGCAAAAGGAAAAAAAATAATGAAAATGAGAAAAAGACTAGATCGATCGAGGGCGAGTCTGCAACTCCGATGGGGCGGAGAAGCCCATGGTGATGGCGGACGCTCTATTAAAGGAAAGTCCCGTCAGTTGTGCTATTGGTGCCCCTGTCTTTCCGATGTATTACGAAAATGACCCTCCTCCTTTGGTGGGCTGCAGACAGTCGTTGGCCCATTACCTGTCTGACATGGGCGGCAATAACTTGGCAGATTGCGGGCTAGAAAGGCCCATAATAGCTTAATTTTCCCTAATCCTCTTGTTTTTTTTTTGGATTAAAAAGCTTTGTCTGGTTCGATTACATCAGCGTAGAGAGTAGTGTTCTTCTGTGAAGTGGGAGATGTAAAGCAATCAGCTGTCTTTTTTTTTACGGGAAGAAAAATAACATGTCCTTGTGGATAGGCTTGAATCTGGTTATATATAACTGTACAACAAAATTTATCAGCATGTGAGTGCAAACAAAATTTTCCTACCCAAAGTGTACAACAGCTCTGACCATGGGCAATTAATCGAGGAAGACTATTCTTTCATGAAAACAATGTGTGCATCAGAAATATCTTAGAGACTTGTCGCTGGCAATTGGTCTTGACAGATATGCTTTTAATGTTTCATATGTCATGAAAACAATGCCAAAGCTTGGGACTACTTTGTAATACTCGGGCAGAATCCCTCTATACAGGCCACGGAATCCTTCAGTGCGGATTATGTGTCCAAATGTCCCCAGCAAGCTTGAGTTGTACACACGAGCTTTCCCACCTGCTCCTTCTAATTGCTTACGCCGTCTTACTAGATCCAACGGGAAAGTCACTGCAAATATCACCTTACTGTGTTAGCTTTGGGGAAAGAGATAAAAAACTGAAACCTATCTCATTTAGCAACTTTGATTTCCAAAAATCAGAACCTAAATTTCCCTTGTTATTTCTCATTTCTCATCTTCATAATTTCACCTCAAATTTAATCAACGTTTGACTCAGGATACAATATTAATCTCTTTTCATCTTCGCAATAGATCTAAGGCATGTGCAATCTCAAAGGTCTAATAAATGAGACGACAATTACCTGTTGATTATGCAATTCCAGAAAGACTTCCACAAGCCAAGCTAGCCAGCACAGGAGAATCATGAGGCCTGATATTCGTAATATTCAACCAACATGTTACGGCGGGAATCATAGAATGAAATTCAATAGATCAAGCAGCCAAATGGCTTAATTCTATAAGACTCGTTTATCACCTTTGAGATTTCCAATGGGACTTCAAAATGTCATAAACAGAATAACTAATAGCTATACTGGGTCCAACGCCCTGCAGGTTATAGATGATTAGAAAGAACCCTAAAATTTAGAACTTGTTGTAATAAAAATTCAGACTGAAGCACACCAAATATACTAGCTTACCAATAATGTAGCCCCAAGACCCTTATACAACCCTAGAATACTTTCATCTCGGCAAATGGAATAAAGTGCATGTGACATGCCTCTGTAATACATTCTGTTTGTCTACAAAGATCAAAGGTCAAACTAAATTAGATCAAAATATAACTAAATGTTCACCGGGAGCAATTCAGCTCCTAAAGCAAAGACCACTAAAAGGACCCAATCTACCCACGCGAAAGAACATGACAGAGTACTAAAAGCACAAAAATAAATGTTCAGCCTTAACAAGATATTTGGCATTCGGTTCTCATAACACATTGACACTTTGACAATCCAATATAACCTAAACCTGAACAAAATTTCAGACAAGATCAAGGATTAAAAATGTAGATCCACAAACTATGCATTGGAGTACTAGATTGTAGCATATGAAGAAAGTAAGCATACATTGATGCAATACAACTGTGATTAGATTGATAAATGCTTGGAATCAAACCATGAAAGTAAAGGGAAACAAGTAAAATGTCCAAGGCTGGTGTGGCACAATGTTTTCAAAATACAAGGTCCTTCAAGACCTGTGTTCCATATGCTTGGGCTGAATATTTGATTGCAAGGAAATCACTATGAACTTCCTCTTGTTTGCCATGTTAAACATCAAAGGTAGAAAACAAAGAACTATTTGTCCAAAACCTTACTCATCAGTGAAACTAGAATTGAAAATTGCAAATATAAAGGCCCAAAACATGTCAGTGTATGTAATAAAATATTTTAATGGGTTTGTCAAAATTTTGAAATAACAGTTGCAGTAATTTAATTTGAGGAAATTTTGGATCGGCTGAACGAAAATTCAGATGAATTTACTAGATTTGCTGAATTTATAAGACCCTGCAAGTTCACATAGAATTGTTAAGTCAGAAAGTCGATTTACTAATCAAGAGACAACCTGAGCAGCAAGACGTGTCCTCACAAGATCTAGTGGATATGTAATAGCTGCAGCAGTTATTCCTGCCAAACCACCACCAGACAAGCCCAAAAGAACATCTGCACCGGCATTGTCCTGATTTCGATCAAGCCCAGGGATTGACTGTAGTAACTGCAATCATTAACACCAAGCTAACATTAAAAGCATAGAAGAAAATAAAAAACTAGTTAAGTGGCTGAGCAAATTAGTTCATTGACGAAATATCCCTCACATATTTGTAGTGTTCATATGAATAAAAACTGATAGCAGAATAGGGTAGACGATGGATTATTGTAACTAGATTTCCTCTCCAGAATGCTCTGACACCTTCTTCATTAACTATACGATAAGCCTCGCGCCATATGCTAGTCTTGCTTAAAGTTGCGGCATCAGAATGCATCCCTCGCACCTGAAGAAGAAAAAAAAAAAAAGGAAAATCAGATGACTAAACAAAGTCAGTCATGAACATAGAAGCTAGTTTGCATTATATTTCTTAAAGTAAAGCTTCACATGATTGAACAGAACAAGCCTGAAACAATTAGCCACGAATCATGTGCATCAATTAAAGCAGAGAAAGAGAGAGAGAGAGAGAGAGAGAGAGAGAGAGAGTTTGAGAGATGAGGTAACCGGCGTGGACACGAGGAGATTAACTTGCATATTGGTGTGTGTGTGTGCGTGCGCGTGTGTTGCCAAAGGCTGTAGATTTTGTAATAAAGCAGCAAAAACACCATCCACATTTGACAGATGCATAAAAATGAACCACAGATGGAAGTCCCAAATATCAGCAGAAGGCAAAAGAGGAAAATTAAACATCACCGGGAATTAGTCGATCAACTTCAGGGACGGAAGGAGGAGAGAGTTGTACCTGAAAGAGGATTGTGAGGCGAGCGAGGGGCGCTGTGCAGGTCTTGCTGACAGCTCCAGCGACCCCTCCCGCCAAGAGATTCGTCGACGTCCCGATCGGCGGCTGCTGCTCAGTGGAGTATTTCCTCGCGCCTCCGTGGACGGAACCGAGGGACCTCTTTCCTGCGCCCTCTACCACCACTCCGACCCGCGCCTCGGTCTGCATCTCCAATTCTCGTTCCGACTATGCCGGCGTCGATCGAACACCGAAACAAACCCTAGAAAGGAGGTCGTTCGGGTCGGACGGTCGTCAGGGCATTGGAGCACTGTAGGAACTAGAAACGGAAACCTAGCGAGAAAATGGCGGGCTTCTCCGGCTCCGGCCTCTTTTGAAATGGACACTTTGGATGACCTTCGTTCGGAGAATTTTGCACCCCGCGTGGATTGGTGTGATGCTCCGGAGAATCGTACTTGTTATCTTGAATCAGCCCTTCCCAGCAAGGGATTACCGCCTGAATTTTCGGTCGAACCGCAGGAAATATTCGAGAACGAACAAGGTTGCAGGAACACCAGAACGGGGCTATTGTTTGGCAGAGAAAACCCCAGGACCGCTTTAGGGTATGTTTGATTCGATTTCGGTTTAAAACCGAAATCGATTCTCGCCCTTTCTGTATTTAGTTCGATTCTTAAAATCAGAATTAAAAGAATCGGCTGATTCCTAACTGTCCCCGATTTCAATTTTTTTCCCCCTCGCCGGATATCCAAAAAACACCAATTCCAAGAGGAATTCACATGGCTCTTACCGCGCCGAATTCACTTTGTTTTTCCAGTGTTTTATTTATTTTGTAGTTAATTGAATTATTTCATTCATTCTTTCATAGAATTTTACTTTATTTTTGGGAAAAATTTGCTTGATTAGTAAAGTAGGTTAAATATTTATCACCGATTGTTTCGTCTACATCGATTTACGCTATCGAAACAACATAACAAATCCGAACAACATATCTGAACTAATGAATACGTCAATCAAATACAAAAATTTAATAAATTAATAAAATTGATCAATTCTATTTGTCAACCAAACAACAGAATTTTAGAATTTATGAATTGATCAATTTTTAATTTTCTTATAATAAATACTCATCGAAATACTGAAATTATCTAATTCTTTTAATTTCTTTAATTTTTCAGAATTACTCAATTTTTTTTATTCTACAATTCCTAATATCGGAATCGAACCGAACAGCCCTTGGTCGCTCGAACCGGGTATAAAATCCTGCGAGCTAGTCTACAGCCCTCGAGGGGGACGCGTGGGCCACTGAGCAAGTTTGGCAGTTCGAAGCCAGTAGAAAGCCAGGCCCATGTGGCAAGCCCAACTCAGGCTTTACATATGGATTATAATGAGCTGACCCGAGGGAAAAATGGCCAAATTACATATAAGTCCTCGTCTAAAAAGAAAAAGACATTTCATATTGCCTACAGGGCCTAGTCGTTGAATTTCTAGAAAGGGTTGGGCCTGCCTATACATGAGGATGGCCCCATGCTACAACTGGCCCCTTGAGATGCCCGGTGCAAACCGTCTACAAAACTAAAATCAGAATTCGTCGATGAACATGTTCTGATGCAGAATGATTATTGGATAATGGCCACCATGGGTTCGGTATGCGGCAGCTATCGCATTTACCAATGGTTTGATGCACGAATTAAATTGAATAAAAATTGAATGAACATATTTCCAATGTGTGCCTTCACTCTTTTCAGATTAAGAGATGTAGAACAAAGCCCTGGACACGCTCATATTGAATTTATTTGACAAGGATTTTCGAAACTCTGCTATCGATCTGTGTGAGTTATCCTCGCATGAAGTTAGTCATTCATATTCCTGAACCCTATGCGATCATATATGTACACGGTGACGTGCAAAAAAACCAACGGACGCCTCTTTAGTACGTGAGCTATGCAAGATGAGAATCAGAAGAACTTCCAAGGATGGCAATCCAATTTGGGGCAGGTGGAATCCCAGGTGCTCCTGCATGCCCCCCCTGCGCCATCGCAGCACTGGCACATGATCCCAAGAGTTGCCAACGCTTTCACATATCCTGCAAACGCAAGCCACCATGGAAATTCAGGAATCGAACCACGACAGAATCATCCGCAAAGAATACATATCTCGACAACGTATATATAACTCATGATAATAGTTGTCCTTACTGTCTTGGTTTAGGATCGGAAGTGGCCGAGCTTGTGCAGCTCCGAGGAAGTCGGAGTTGGAAGAAATCAAAAGCAGTAAGAAGAGCAAGGAAATCCTCTGCAGAGCCATGGTTGCAGTAGATTGAAGAGGAAATTAAGAGGCCCGTCCTCCTGAATATGTGATTCTTCTTCGAGAGGAAAACTGCAGGAAATCTGTGGCTATCGGGTAGCAATCCAGTCACTTTATACATATGATGAGATGATGGATCTCAACGGAATCATTCTTTGTGGATGACGAGGGAGATGTTGTCGTCGTTTAACAGGAAGGAAGGACCTCGGTTCGCGGTGGTGGCCTTCTAGATTGAGTGATGGACTCCTGGGTAGGCATCCCGCGTTTCCTACTCTCTCACGTCTCTTCCGCAGCAGAAGCTTCGCGGGTCCCAAAGACGGGTCCAATTAATTCTTAGTAAATTCTTGGAAATGCTCGAGTTCAATAATTTTGTTTTCTCTGCACTCATACCAGACACTAATATGAATCTCCATTCTGCTTTTCTAGAATTTCGTTTGTGTGAACGGTTTGATCGTAATGTGTCAATTGATTAGAGGTCGCAATCGATTCGAATGCTTCAAATTATATGGAACAAACAGAAAGACACAATCACTAATAATTTATTCAATTCATTGAAAAGAAGCTTCTTAATTGAGAATTGCGTCCTGTATTTCTTGGGTTTGACAACGAAAAAATAATACTGACAGGGAACAATGCCTTTGACTGCACCGCTTACTAGGGCAATGCAAAATTGTATCTGCACTCGATTGACTTTTTCTTTCTTTCTCGACGTTCAATTACTGACGACTATGATCGACTTGTGTTGAGGACTTCAATTTCAGTCGCTGGTCTTTAACGATTCGGCCATTTCATAACTCGAGCGAAGCATCGTTGTATGAGAATTAAAGGTCGATATTTATGTGAGCGTTGTTTACTGATATAATCCACCAACAGAAGAAACTTGAGGAGGTTCTTGCCCCAGACATTCAAAACTTGGCATTAGACTATATTCGTCCAACAGTGCTTCAATACCTTCCTGATACAAAAGTTGAGGCGGACTTAGGCTTTTGGACCACTTGGCATGTTCTTGAAAATTGACATAGTAATGACTTCAGCATCAGAATGAAAACCCGACAAACTGATTTATCTCATTGTTCAGCCCAAGCAGGCTGTAGTTGGTTGGATTATCTGGCAAAAATATGAACAATATAACTTCTATAAGATGCCATAATTACATAAGACATGTGCCAATTCATGAAATCTACAGAATTAAGGACTGTCTGATGCAACAGATTTGCATAAGAATGCTGCTGCTAATGTAGTTAGATGTTCCAAATGCCACAGATGCTCAAGCACGATTGGTCTCGCATCCAACTCGGCAGTGTTTGGAAGTCGGAAGGATGAGCATCATGATTCAATTATGAATAGCTCCCAGACCGCTTGAGTGAATCTGAATGTGACGCAAAACACCTTCCCCCGTGCGACCGTCCCTAGGCACTACTGACAACTGCAATACACTAACGAAGATGAAGCTGTTGAGTTGTTTGGCCCACCTTTGGCCGTGATACCATACAAAGGCAAACCACGAGTCTAATCCGAGAGCTGCAATGCAGAGCGGAAAAAGCGATGCTCTCGTATGATGTATGGCTGGGAACTCAGATTCCTTATCCAGCATTGAAATGCAAGCATCTCGTTCTGGTATGCTGTCGAGTCAATGGGATTTCCTTGGATGCTCCTAAACATAAGCAGTGGGCATGCACATTTGTCAGGGATGATGGTCCTCCTGCTGTCCCAGATTTCCGCAACTCCCTCGGCTTTAAGTCGTCCATATCCATTGGCAAATTGGGATGGACGGGCACATGGACACAGAGAGATGGGCAACGGTCCTAAATCGGGTCAGAGCACATGGACTGCTTCCGGAGAGTCCTAGTACAGTGCACCAATTGGTGGCATGTGTTCATTTGGACACTTGGAGAAATCACACTCACACTCGCCGGCTTCTACCTTCTCCTGACACAACATCTCGGAATACGACATGCTGGTCGCTGCAGCCTTAATTCCCTGTGGTCCTAAAAGATAACGTATTGTTCTGAGTCAAAAAGCAGAAGTTTAAGGATACCTACCATTACGAGAAAGAGAGCTGAAACCACACGACACTAGGGCACTGTTTGCTTCTAATGCAATTTGCAGAGCACAATTCTTCTTGCGGTTGGCCGGCCATTATTGGCGGGTAGAGCACGATAAGGTCGAATGAGCTCGCAGTTGACTTCTGCAAAGCCCACGATGGATGGATGGATGGATGGATGGTTGGCCGAGTATTCTCCTTGGATACGTTCGTATCGCAATTCCGAATTGTCTGCGAAAGGAACAGAGAATGGCTCACTGGCCCGTGCCACCAACCAAAATGCCAAGATCAGCAGAAATCACCATTTATCTATTATGTATGTATAGTCATTGTCATGTCAAACTCGCCACGTGTTATGACACGTTACGAACAATCAGTAGCTGCCGGCGACTCAGATTCTATGTAATCCGTAAGCTTATGTGGACCTCTCACCAGGCGTGATGAATGCACGCTTGCATGGATCCGATTTCGTTTCTTCCCGGCCCTTGGGATATAATAGGTTAAGATTCTAAAGAGGAAGAAGGAGAAGAAGAAACAAAGCTGCGGCTGCGGCTGCGGCTGCAAGCCTCGAATCAACTTCAATATGACGATTTAGCGAGTCCCACGTAATCTTCCCATTTTTGACATTTCAATGACATCCGAGATCTTTCCATGTCATCAGATCAGATCGCATGCTCGTCCAAGGATATACCGAGTACAATTTGTTTCGGCCTCGATCTCAGCCGACACCGCTCCGACCCATACTCCACGTGCGGCCCTCTACACTCGATCATAATTCGTACACGTGTCGGCAAGTGGTCTTGGGCCCGCACGAGAACACACGCAGCGTTCATCCGTTTATCAATATGTTAGATTGCATATAACTTTTTTTTAAAAAATTAAATTATATATATTCATAATTTATTATTTGAATTTTTTCGCTAATTTTTTTTCTCATCCAATAAAAAAATTATTTTAAATTAAATTTTAACTTAAAATATAAAATAAGTATTCTGAATTAGGTTTCATTGGATCGGATTAGATCTGAATTAGGTTTGCGGGGAGTCTGACAATCAACGAGTCCAAAGCACATGGGAAGAGCGAACAGCCGCGGGTGGCCTTTTTTCAAAAAAAAAAAAAAAAAAAAAAAAAACAGAAATACCTTACGACATTTTTATAATTATAAAAAAAACTACACAAATCTTAGATTTTAAAACTCCACCGAATGAAAATCGAAAGCAAAATAGGCCAAATTTAAGATTGAAAATATCCAAAAAATATAAATGAATATATTTTAACTCATCCCAAAATTTATTTGTGTTCGATAACAAAGATTTTAGACGGACGGACCCTCAAATAATCATCGATGATTTCCTCAAATATCAACCCCAACAACTCCAAAATCTAACGGTTGGAGTTTATAACACCTTAATCGATTTCAAATAATAATTACATGAAATTAATAATTTAATCATCGTTTTTCCTGAAAATATGTCGAGGAGCATCTTCGAAATTTTTTGTTGTCCTAACAACCTAACGAGATATTTACAATAAACTCGATAATTCAAAAAAACGTATATTTTCACTATAACAAAATATATAATTTATTAAAAGTTTAGGGAGTTATATGTAATTTATCAAAAAAAAAGATTTCGATCCCGTTGGAAAGAGCAGGGGTAAGATTTGGGGGAATCAAAGAATCGGAAAGGAAGAGGGATAAAAAAAAAGAAAGGAAGATTTAAATGGAATGCAAATAAATATATATTGATATGTGATAAATAAGAAGGCAAATGTATTAATGCAAATATATTGGTACGTGATAAATAAGAAGGAAAATATATTACCGAAAAAAGGGAAAAAAAATTAAAGAGAGAGCAGATTATGATGGATTTTGTTTAGATACGGTTGGGGAGAAAGAAAGACGAGGCGTTGGAGGTCTATAAATGGCAGGCACATGGGTTCAGTGGAGCACACCAAGACATTTGCGCGCTTCTCTTCCCGTGCTCTTCTTCTTCTTCTCCTCGTGTTGAATTTATCATCGCTTTCTTTGTTGGGAGTAAATGGAGAAGAAGAAATCTACCGGTTTCTCTTCCTCTTCTACAATTGCCGATGAGCTTTTCGGGCGGAAGGACCCCGCGAAACCTTCGCCGTCTGGATTCTTCGGCTCTGTCTTCCCTGCCCCTTCATCATCGGTACTTCATTCTCCATCCCTTCCATGTTTTATAACAATGGTTACAGTGCATGGTATCTGGCTAAGATTTGATCATGAAGTGAGAAGGAGCCTGTAACAGGAAGGCTCCATGCAGATGCTCCGTGCAGGAGTCTCTTGACTTTTGATCTATTTCTCTTTGCAGCCCGATGTGTTTGGATCATCAAAAAAGCACTGCGCCGAGGGTCAAACTCGGAGCTCGCACGCCAAAAGTGCAGGTTCTTATGCGTGCTCTTCTTTCAACTCTTAAGAATCTAACGACTTTCTATTCATATATGTTCCTGCATTAAACCCTTTTGATGCCTAGTAATTTTATTTTATTTTTTTTCGTTTTTTAATACTAAAGTGAAACAGATTTTTCTACGATCTTTGTCTTGCACAAAAATCAAAAATAAAAAGCAAAAGATATCCCACTGCAATGTTCTAATCCGTATAGTTCCAATGTTATTGTGCATGTATTTAATTTTTGCAAAGGTGTTTGCTTGTTGTAAAATTAAGAAATTCTCTAGCTGTTTGTTGCGTGTGACATACTTCTTTTCATATTCATCTGGATTCTGAAGTTAAGACTTAGATTGAACTTGTGTGGTTTTTGTAGACTGCACCATTGAATGCTTTAGCAACTGTTGGATCTTGATGATCTGCTTCTTTCGTGGATGTATTTCCTTTTTGTCACCAAAAGAATTTCAATAATTTTGTTTTAACCTATCGCTTTGCCTAACATTCTTGAACACGCATTATAAAAACTTATCCTTTTCCGAGGAAAAGAGCATTTGTTTTGCCTTGTAGACAATTAAGAAAATCCTTTGGCTTTTGAAAGGACCTTAATGAAGACAATGTTTTTCAGATGGCAATCCAGATGTCAGCCCAAACAAAGTTCAAAACATAGCCAACAAAGACAGATATTCTGATGAAGCAATCAACACTTGTAACCTAAGCTCATCTTTGTATTATGGTGGCCAGGACATCTGCTCCAGCATTTCATCTACGCAGGCTTATGGGTCTAAATACATGGTAAGTAACATATAA
Source organism: Trichopus zeylanicus subsp. travancoricus (assembly GCA_005019695.1). Classification (NCBI taxonomy): domain Eukaryota; kingdom Viridiplantae; phylum Streptophyta; class Magnoliopsida; order Dioscoreales; family Dioscoreaceae; genus Trichopus; species Trichopus zeylanicus. The sequence continues at coordinate 387,927 of RXID01014385.1, forward strand.
GAAGATGTTGTTTAAGCATGATTCAAAGTTCAAATTTAGACCTTCATGTGCACGGTTTCCGTTATGTTCTCTGACAGAACGAGGAAAACGGAGAAGATGATCCAGACAACTCCGACATGGCCTCAAGGGGTAATTGGTGGCAAGGTATTCTAACATCACAATGAAAGTTTTGCAAAGTGACCGTGCACAAATGTATAAACATTTTTTGCATTTTCTTTTGCTACTTTTCCAGGTTCTCTCTACTACTGAAGTTTACCTGAAAAATTTAGTAAACTCTCCCTTTGGATAATAGGTAATTTGAATTTAATTTTGCGTATTCCTTTTGAATTCCATTTGTGTTTCAAAGACTTCTGTTTATAGTGTGGAAGCTAACAATGATTTCAATGTTTCTTTGGTGTCTAATTTACTTCGAAATTTTTGTATTTACCATTTGGCATGACAACAAGCATTATTTTTTACCAATTAGTGCACAACTAAACTCTTAATTTTTTGTATTCACCATTTGGCATGACAAATGTGATTCATGAGCTAACTTAACTCTCTGTAAATTTTAATAAAGTGAAAAGTTTGTGCTTCTTACTTTTTCTCCCAGAGATTCTTAGATTTGTAACAAATCTATGAAAAACACAACATGGGTAAAAGTTTGCATGTTCATGTGAATATGAAAGTAGCTTCTATTCTTTGAAAAATCAGAAGTGATCTGAATCATTGACAAGATATGCATCTGATTGCATACTTCAACTGATTGCTGTAGCTTTGATTTGATCCTTACTCCTTACTGTCGATTTTGATAACATGGCAGTAGTTGCGGTTCATGTTGTGCACTCAACTTTATTATGCAATTTATTCCCATTCATTGAAGTAGAAGTAATTATGTTGGTGTGATGACAGGTACCTTGTATAGCAGTCGAAATAGATGATCCGCCATATAATAACTCACCTAGTTCTGGAGTTTGGTGTTGTAGTAGAAGCATTGACTCATCTTTCCTGGTTTTACTTCCCCTTTCTTCAATGAGGTGACAATAGGCAATATTTATGGCAGTGGCTGCCACAGTTGTTTAACAAACTCTGCTGTAGAACAGTTGTAGGTTCTTGACAGCAAGGTCTTCTATTTGGCAGTTGAGCTTATTTTAGTATGACTATCTCATCTATGTAAAATTATAAGAATATCCTACCTTCAGCCTCAACTATAAGTTGTCTGGAGCATGTAAGGTTGCTTTATGTTATTTTACTGCAATATGGAGGTGTGAATAATATTGCTATTTGGATTTCCTATTAGTTACCGATGAACTTCACATCCTAGCGTGAAGTTCACATCCTAGCGTGTAGTTTTCAAACTTCGAGTCCCAGCAAAATATCTTTCTGTGCATCCTCTTGGCCTTGAACAAGTTGTCGAAGAAACTGTTGAAATCCTCTATTTGGTCCTGATTAGCAATTCTAAACAGTGAAACTAAGTAGATATTGATCGTGATATCATGGCAGCGTATAGCCTGCGGGCAAAGAAAGTTCATTGCGATAGCGATTCAAGAAGAATGCAGCCCTTAATGATTGAATTGGAATCCTAGGAGTAACGGAAGAACTAACAGCCGCATTTGTAACGGACTGGGCGTCGCTTGAGGTTGCAACGCTTGGGAATAGTCATTGCTACTGTAGGCTTGACTCCGGCATTCCTTGAAGTTTTAGAGAGAATGACAGCACAGAGGCATCGTGGGTTCCGGCCTATTTGCTGCATTACTGAGCAACAAGCAGGCGAAACTTTGGCTCGCGGATCTCTAGAAGCTGCGGCACAAAGAGTCATCCTAAAAGCCATCCTGTCTGCTGGAACGGCTCCACATTCCCCTGCTCCATCAATCTCCTTCGGCAGCGTTGCAACAACAGCAACCACAAGCAAGTAAAAGATGGAAATATGCTTCGCTGAGATTTCCATTGTCGGTCTCCTATGCACAGAATTAGCACCGTGATGAGGCTATATATATATATATATATATACATATACTGCAAATAGGAGCTTGGGGATCTGGTGGGGCATAATTCTATCTAATCATGAGATTGCTACCTCAAGGCCTTAGTGGTTGCGGCACTATGTCAGGCGTAGTTTCTTTATTGGCAGCACCACCACTCTAGAGTACGTGAATGAGATGCTTTTGTGTGAAATGGAGAAGAAAACTATGCATTTGCTGTAGTCTTTGTCAGAACGAACGCATGCCAAGAAACAGCAAGATGGCCATGACTATGATTTATGGGAGCGATCAAAGAGGACAGTTATTCACTCCGTGATTTGGCCAAACATTCAGTTAATACAGAATGAGGAAGTAATCAGATAATCCTTCTACACACACTAATGGTATTCAAGATTGTCTTCTGAAGTGCACAACTTTTGGCATCCTTTGCGACTGCTAGTAATGATGCCCCTTCCAAGTAGTTCAGTTTTGTCCTCTCAATTGTAGGTGTCATGCCGTCTTTATCATTCCTTGCAGCAACAGGAATCTGCAGGAATTTAATGTGTTTTTAGCAGCTTGTGTACAGCATCCATATTTAATTGAAGCCTGTCGGAGAGTCTTACTGCATTTGAACAGAGGCCCTTAGATGGGTTACAGTCCCTTAATAATGTCCAATCCTCCCAGCTTGTTCTACTTATTGCGACGTCACTTGAGTTTCTCATTTGTGTGCATTATGTGAAATCACCGGATTCTTGTTATTGGTGCTATTTTTCTTCAAATGATGTATTTGAACAAAATTTTTTTTGGGTTATTAGAGTTACTAGTCCTTTTGTTGTTCTGTGGTGTGTTGCAGGAGTAGCTGAGCAAGGAATTGGAACTAGTTTTGACCTGAAGTTCCTGTACATTGTTTTCAAGGTCAGTTCTTTTTGGTATACGAACTTTGACATTTCTTTCTTCGCATCCACGGCATACTTTAGCAACTAAAGCTCACAATGACAATTTGGTTCTGTTTTTTCATCTTCTTTCCGCTAGCTAAATATCAAACAATTTGAAAATGGACCTAGATAGCTTATGATGGCGAAAGGCTTGGTTAGCCTCTTGTTGTGATCCGTTGTAAGATTGGTTGTGACTCGTATCAGAGCTGCCGTCAGTTGTCGAAGGTCACAGGCCCACAGCCTGCACGTAGAACAAATAAATAATCAATGCGACCTTGACGGGTTACGGTGTGGTGGAGCAAACCATCTACCGCCTGCGGGAAGGTCTCAGTGTCATTTTTTCTTTTTCTACAAACCGATATCTCAAGCGAATAATGTCGTTGCATGTTTGTTGTACCTGCTGTGGAACTGCGAAGTCGAGTAGTTTTGACTTGTGGAGGAATTATAAAGACGACAATTGTACAAACTTCGTTAGTTTGGAAGCAAATAAGATGCGTCCCATTTACTTTATTTGGTCAGCCAGGTAGCGTAAACTTTTGTCTAATCCGCTCATCAGAGACTGACAGATTCCATTTAAATGAACAAACAAGAAAGAAAGGAAAGCCATTAATCAGACATCCTCATATCCCATTACATTAACAGTAATGAATGAGCTCGGTTGAGTCTTGGATTATTATATATGATAATCCCGGTATGGACATGGGGAGGCAGACGGTCAACCTTTTGAAGATTCCTGAATGCCCCTTGACATTATCAATAGACAAGTTATGGGATCTATAAATAAAATACAATGCGCCGGACATGGAGAGCATCGACACAGACGTTCCAGTAACTCTAATATTCCATGGTCGGATGCATTTGCCAGTCACAAGTTCCATTGCGAACTATGCCAGCACACAAGTTGTATTTGTATCCGATTCCGCCGTCATCCGCCGAGAAAGATATTGGTGATAAAATAACATAATGCTCGTTCTGCCATCACTGGCGAGGATGATGCTGAAGCATGTAGGGGATGTCACTGGCGAGGATGATGCTGAAGCATGTAGGGGATGTCTCGGTAGGTGGAGACATTGGGCATGTCGTCCGAGATCCTCTGCACCATTTACATAAATAAGTGAGGTTCGACATGGCAAGCAGTTCAGCTTGGAGACGTACGTATCTACACAGACGGGTGGGAGTGGGGTGATGATGCGGAAGGATAATCGACGTGTTAAAGTGAGATCAGAGGTTCTACCAGGTGTATATGCTATATACATAACTAGCAATGGTGTGTCTTCCCTGTTCTCTTTTTCCACATTTATTTGTAGAAAGAAGCTGATAGCTCATCCGCTACAACTAGTAGCGTTTTCTTGGGCATCCCGCCTGCTCAACAGTAACACAATTTCTGATGGAATTGCGCATATATTTGACGAAGATCTTTCCTTCTTTGCGGCGGGTCCCGAAAAATCCAAACACAGAGAAAGGCGCTGTTTGGGCGGTGCCAAGATTATTATCGCGCTTCTTTTTATTTGATTTTGATACCTTGCAAAGGGAGGAAAGGAACCCAGCGAGGCATAATTGGGCGAGGCTCGAGGGACACTCGAAGATGGCTAAGATTATTATCATCATTAGACAGACAGGTCGTCCTGTTTTGCTCACGGCGTATTGGACTCGCTGCAACAAATAAATGCTGCGGCTATTGTTTTGCCCACTTCTTTCTGCTTCATATTCTGATATTGGAGAAACATTGGCTTCAGCTTTTTGCCGCTTTCTACATCAAAATGAACTGCAACAAGCCTCTCTTTGGTAATTTCCGGAGTCCCATGCCATACGTTTCGAGTCCTGTCTGCTGTCCCAATCCAAAGCTTAGGTAGAACAAGATGTGGTTGGGTGGATCCAGCTGCACCAGAACAGACCTCCAAATTCCAATCCCAGCTCGGGATAAAAGAGTCGAGCTTTTTTATCCATTCCAGAGAGGGCCCTGTTCCATCACACATACCGCACAGTAAAGCGCTTTCAGTTTAAACCCAGAATGCTAACCTTTTCTGTCTTTCTTCCTGTTCTTTTCTAAACAAGCGATGCAACCATCTCTTCTTTTTCCTCGATTCTCTATGAATTTATTTGGCTCCTACAAAAAAAAAAAATTTAATTAATTTAGAAGCATCAGCAGCCGTGCATTATTTGGCAGACAAAGTCTAAAGAAAATCCGGTGCCATTTGGCATCCAATTCAGAACCATGTCAAAGAAATGAGCAGGCCAGACACACGCTGCCAACTGGCCGGCGATCGGGTCCCTCGGAAAATTTTCTTTAGTACCCTCATAAATTCTGAATTTGCCAATTCGATCCAGTTTTTTTTTTTTTTTAAAAAACAAAAAATTTCTAAATTTCTAACATCGTTTCCCGCCGCTTGGCACTCGAACGGCGGAGCCAGAGCTTTTTCCGTGCCGTCCTTTTCGGCAGCAGCAGGGCCCCCACCTCCCACGCTCTCTCACTTTCTCTCCATCCCATTTGCCCTTTTACAATTATTCTATAATAACATCTTGGCGGGAAAAAAATATTAAACTCGATTTGATTAGGGCATTGACGTCCATTACCCAAAGAAAATCCAGGGTAACGGCGTCCAAATAAATGTGGGCAGACGGCGACCGACGTTAAACTAGACGCAAAGTATACGATTAATTTTTAAATCGCCTAAATGAGGACCACCGTGCTGACAGGACGGTCCGGCGATTTTCCCTTTCAGAATCTCGCCGGAAGCCACGTCACCAATTGCAGATTCAGATTCCAAGAAGGACGATGTAGTCCGGTCACCATCTCCAAACGCGACCTGTCTCCGTTTACTTACACCCCCCCATCTTCTCTCTCTGTGAGTCTCTGTCGCGGGCGCCAGTATTCTCACGGGTTGGTCACCGCACCGGGAAAACTCTTTTCAAATTTCAAAAAAAAAAAAAAAAAAAAAAAAGATATTTCTTTTCTGTTCACGCCCGAGTTTCTTTATTATTCCATTGCTCTCGCTTGTCTTCCGCGATCCCTTCTTTAAAAGGGTTAATTAAGTACTCGACAATAATAAAATTAGGAGCGACACCGTATGCGGAACGAAGGGATAATTTCGGTTTAAATGGACAGCCAAGTAGATTATGGTGGCGGGCAATCATTAGTTGGCGGTATTTATATAAAGAAAGCTTGAACAAACAGCGTTGGTAAACCAGGCAAAATTGCCACCTTTTAATTTAATTACGAAATAAGAAGAGATTGATGAGTAAGAGAGTTAGGGACATAAAACATATGGCCAGTGGGTCGGATTAACACCACAAATGCCTGCTCCAACCAAAATTAGGCGCCAATTACTGACGGAGGACTTTTTATCTTTTTTTTTTTTTAATTATTATTTTTACTCCATTTAATTTTTGTTAGCACTCGCTCAATTTGCTCGTTTGCGATAAATAAATACGGCAAGCCCCTGCGCCCGACACGTTCCACCGATATTTCGCCCCCAATCCCTCGCCTTCTTCCTCCTCCTCCTCCTCCTGTCTTTTCGTCGCCTTTTCGGAGGGTCCCCAGATCCAGAGAGCGAGAAGAAGAAGAGTACCCTCTCCTCCAACTGGCCCTGAGCCATTATTGTTTCTTCTCCGGCCAGCAAAATCCCTCTTCCAGGTTCTGGTTAGCTTCCAACTTTCTCTTCTATTTCTACCTCTTTTTCTCTCCAAATCAAATTGATTTTCGCTTTCCCTTCTCTTAATCCCATCTCCCTCTGCTTACTCAGGAGTGATGGCCGACCGCTTCACCGACGGGGTTTTCTGGCTTCCCACCGACTTCCTCGACGACGACGACGACCTTTTCCGAGAGAGCGAACCAGAGACAAAGTCAACCAGACCGGGTTGCGCTAGGGTTTCTTTCCCTGCTGAGATCCGGAACGGTTTGGGTTCAGATCTGAACTTGCCGACGGACATTTGGACGGAGATGGAGCGCGGAAAGGAGGACTATCTGTCCGGGCTCAGCCGTCAAATGGCTCATTCCTTCCTCGACGACGAAGAAGATGCCGTTGCTTTCCCTGGATCAAACCCTAAGGCAAGGTCTTCGACTCTTCCGGCCGTGGCTTTATCGTATTGTTTTTGCTCTACTTGCATCTTTTAAGCTGAATTTTCTCCGTGTATGTCCTACAGGTCGTGGCTGGTTCGCCTCAGTCCACGCTTTGCGCCTTAGAAGGGTGGTCCGGCTCGAGCAGGGGAAGCCCCAACGGTCCCTCGCAGGTGTCTTCGCCGCCGAGAACTCCCTCTGCGCAGTCTGGCTTTGCTTCTTCTGATCTGCTCAATCTTGCTGCGGGGCAAGTGATGCGCATGAGACTAGAGGAGCAAGAGAAGCAGATCCCGCATCAGGGGCGTGGGATTTTAGCCACTCCGAAAAAGCCTTCGCCTTCGCTAGCCTCTGCTTCTAAGGTTGAGTCTGCTGGCTACTACGAGAACCCGATCTCCGTCCCCTCCCTGCAGCATCTCGAGGTGAGCATCCTATTAGCATATTTTGTTTGAACTTTTTTTCCAAATAATATCGCAATAATTAAAGCTATATGACTGATTCGGGTCTTTTCGCGCTTTTTTAGTTCGAACGACTGAAGCGTGAGCAGTTGATTAAGCAGCAGCTCTCGGCTGCTTGGGCCAAGCAAAACAGATCTAGAGGCAGCCGAGGCTATATTGATCGTGGGTGCGGCCGCCCTCTGGGGTTGCCTTCCTCTGCTTGGCCGCCTCTGCAGCAGCAGCAACAACAACCCCAGCCGGGATCTGGGATGAGGGCTATATTCCTGGACGCATCCAGGAAAGCATCTACTGGGACTGGTGTGTTCTTGCCTCGCCGATCCGGGAATAAGACTGAGACAAAGAAGAAGCCAGGTAGCTGCTGGGGAATTTTTTACTACTCTGTTTTCGGTTGTTCGTGGCTCAAATCGTACGGGTAGACTCTTTCTTACGAAAAATTGAACTCTTGACATTAATTGTAACACCGAGTGCTGGCGTGAATGCCAGGCTGTTCGACAGTGCTGCTCCCCGCGAGAGTGGTGCAGACCCTGAATCTGAATCTGGACGAGCTGAACGCTAAGTCTCGCTTCGCCGGCGGTTATGTGGTGGACCACAGCAGTACGTCTCCCACCACGGCTCTTCTTTTATTATTACTATTGGTTTCGCTCTCACACGTTTATTATATTCAACCTCTGGTGTCTCTTTGATAGGTTTGGCTGGCAACGCCGTGCAGCCAAACTCGAGCCACCGCCATCCTCTGTCAGCTACAGCTGCCATGCGTAACGCCTGTTTGCCTCCGGAATGGACTTACTAGTGTGCCGTCCGCTAGTATTTTTTACTTAACTAATTGTAGGGTTTACTGACCAGATTATGGGTTGATGGTAGGAAATGATTAGGGAGGCTGAAGGTGTATTAGGAAAATTGTTTTTTGATAGTATATAGACTTGGAATGCGGTGTTCTTGTATTTTTGGTTGAGGCAGAATGGACCAGGGGGGAAACGGAGTTGGAATTGTTGTTTTGTCAGTGGGATGGGGTAGAGCAGGGACTAGTCTTAAAAATAAAAAAAGTGTTTCAGCGGAGGAAAACTCTTCAGTGTCGGTGTAGTTTTGCAATAAGAAGCTTGAAGCCCATCTCGGCCTGAGCAATGCCACCGCCACCTGAGTCAACTCCTCTGCAACGGTTGTTTTCGGCGATTTCAATATGGGCTCTGGTACTGGTACAGGTTCCAACACCTCCCGGGCCCTTCTCTTGCAATAAGCAAATTACAAGTTGTATTTGTGTTTTGGCTCCTGTTTTTTTGGGCATCTTTCGTTGGGGCCGAACTGGAGTATATATATCTATCGATGTATTCAAGTGGAAATTATGTTGAACATGTAGCTTTGCTTATCTCTCTCTCTCTCTCTCTCTCTCTCTCTCTTTCTCTCTCTCTCTCTCTCTCTATATATATATATATATATATATAAATCTACGGTTTGTTGACATTTGGATTAATGTTCGTCGTCTGGGAGTGAGTTTACTCTTTAATTTTTAAATTTGAGGAATCTGACAGCGGCTCTCTACCATGTTCTACTCTGTGTTGGAATCCGGGTGGACGTGTCAGGTTCACGTCTCTGCCGCTCGCTGTCTGTCGGGCGTGATTTGCGCTTCTGCCGCCATTATAGTATGTTTTTGTGCTTGCTTGGCCGCGAAGGGAATTGGACCTTGTTTTGGTGGCCGTGCTGTTTCCGTTACCTTTTCGATCAAAAAATATCCGAGGTTCCCGGCTGTCGTCGTTTTGTTTTCGGTTTGGTTTGACCGCGGTCAGCAACACTAACTTCGATCCAAAAACACTAAAAACACCGGACCATTTGTTTTGGTTCGACTGTGTTAATTTGATTGGTTGAATATATTTTCAGGCGAAATTAAATTGTTTTTTAATTATGCCAATTCGATTGTTTTTTAAATAAAATTAATCAATTCGAACAATTCTTGAAATTCTAATTTCAAAATAATTAGAAATGCGTTCACCTATTTTCGAATAAGTGAATTTATCTTATTTGTGTTTAAAATTGGGATTTATTTTGTATATAATTATGTAAACTTAATGTATCAATTAAATATGTGTTTAGATGCAAATAATAATATTTTAAAATAAAAAATGACATGCGAGATTATGATAAATAATTATTTATAGATACGTAATTTTCATTATCTACACGAAAAAAATGAATATATCTTAATATTACACATCATAAATATCGTACATTTAGTTGATTCTTAAGTGATATATAATCACATATAAATGCTCAAATCATAGAATGATGTTCTCATTATAAATTTAAAAAAAAAAAATCTTAAAATGAGAAACATCATCTTTCAACCTAGTTACCAAATATAGCATACCGACATGTGGGACAAAATCAAATGAATTTGAACAACATGCGGACGAGCACCGAGGAGCTGACGAGGAGAGACTGGCGGCGCCGAGAAATGTGGGACTGGAGAGGACGAACGTCGAAGGAACCAAGATCGGGGGCGAGGAAGGCGACTGAAAGCTGGGGTGATATCAGTTCAGTGTTTGAGCTAAGAACGCCCCTGGTTTCGATGTGTCAGTTTGGTCCGGAGCTTCCTTATTTTAGCATCGAAGCTGCACGAGTTGTAGGTTTAATCTGCGGTAATAATTTTTTGTTTTTGATGAACTAGATAGAGCTCAATAATCTGTCGTTCATAATTCACAATACTTCAACTTTTATTTTCCGATTCTCAAAATGGATGCATCCTCAGAAACAAACAGACAAACAAACAAACAAACAAATAAATAATTGGTCCAACTCATGCTGATTCATCATTCGTCCTCAACTGTTGTTAAATAGTGGGCCGGGCCTAGATGAGGTGCTCTACAGCCCAAACACGGTGAATTGCATATAACTTGTTGAATTTTTAAATATATATATATATATATTTAAAAAAAATTGCACATTTTTTCTTGAACCCTAAATAATAATAATTTTTTCTTAGTTACTTGATATATTAAAAAAAAATTTCAGATGTACATTTATTATTAGAATAAATAATATTTAAAAAATATATATCGCTTTCACATTATTTCATTTGAAAATTAAAAATATTTTGATCGAGCGTAGATTAATATAATAGAGAACATGAGTAAAAAAATGTCTAATTTTAGTTTATGTCAGACCTCAAATATAGTTTAAATTGGACCTTAATTTTAGTTAATATCATATCGAAATGAGTTTAAAATATATCATAGTAAGATTATCATTTTACATTATGGGTTTAATTTTGATTCAAGATTGAAAAGGGTTTAAACTAAACTAAGAGAAATAATAATTATTGTATATTTTGGGTTGAAATTTAATATGAGATAAACCTTTCAATCGAATATGAGTTTTTTGCAATGATGATTTAACTATCAAAATCTTCTCTAACTAAGGTAAAAGTATATTCGTTTTTTTACTTTAGTTTGAATGACGTTAAATAATAAATATTTTTAAAATATTTTTAATTTTAATGATAAAATTATATTCGATGAAATTTTTATAATATACCTAATAATACAAAAAAAGTATTTATTTTAAAAATTGAAGAAAAAATTATACTATTTAATAAAATTTTAAGAAATTATATATAATTAATCTAAAACAAATCAGTCGTAAGTAGGTTATGCTGATTGATCATTCGGCATGCAGCAGCAGATGATGAATATGGCTTCCTTCAGTCATCAACAACATCGTTTTTTAGCCTCGATCACCATCATAATCATCGTGGATTCCTTAAGAGAAGAACGATTATTTTCGCTGGCTGATGGCTTTCAACCGACGAAGCCGATCTATTTGTGGTGGTCGCATGCTCTTTCTTCTCATCGTCCCTGATTTTCAATGGAAATTCTTCTTCGCGTAGCATTTGTTAGCTCATCGATCATCCTGGGCCCATTTCTAAAAGCTAACAGTTCACTTGGGCAGCCTATTTTATCTCATGTATTATAACACCATCCTTCAGTATCATTTCCAATTTGTTTTGATCAACCCATGCAACAACACGTTTAGCTAACCAGATTACAAATTTATCTAATGAAAAAACCTATATTTTATAATTTTAAAATTTTAAAATAACTTAGTATCTAATTCACTATATATTAATTTAATTTAATATTCTTTCGATTTTTTCTTACAATAATAATAATGGAGGAAATCCACAAGAAACAGAAACAGGAGGACGCTGGATGCAACGACAAACCCTTTTCTTTCTGTTTTCTTTTAATCATATTATATATATATATATATATATATATATATTAAAAAAGATGAGCAGTCAGTGAGTGATTCCACTGAAGAGTGAGCAAAAATAAAAGACAGATGGAGAGGCCGTGGTGGGACACGACGCCAACCCCACTCGCTGTTTGCTGTTGGAGGTTCCCGCGGCGGGCCGGCGGGTTGCTCGGCCAAGTCTGACGGTCGGTCTTTCCTTTCTCTTCGTCTCCGCGCCCCGTCCTCCTCCGCTTTCAGCTGGGAAAAAGAAAATAAAAATCAATGCCCAGACACCAACTCAGTACCCAACTTCTGTTGCATCCTCCGACCGCGTTCTCGCCTTCTTCTTCTTCTTCATCTTGGAAACTCGCAAGGAAAAGGCATTCCCCGAAGGGACGTGCTTCATCTGTTGCTGCGGCTTTCTTCCCCATCTTGTTGTATCTGGCGTCTCTTCGCTTTCTTTGCTCGCAAGGCTACTGGCTTCGACTTGAAAACTCAATTTTCTGCTTTCTCCTACTCGGTACATTTCCATTTGCCCCATCTGCCTCTTCTTCTTGTAAAAATGTTCTTCATTACTTACTGTTTTCCATTATCTCTTGTTAATCGTCTAATTTCTTTGTTGCTTACGAATTTCACGTGATATCACTTTTTTTCTCATCAAGATGACAAATTAACTCTGATTCTCTCTCTTTTTCGAAAAAAGGAAAAAAAAAATGCTGCTTTTTCTTAGATATCTCTCTGTCCAAATGTGTTGTGATCTTTGTGCGTGATTTACTGTAAATTACAAGGTAATGGCATTAGCTCGTGCTGGAAGATTTTTTTTTCTTCCTTTTTCTCCTTTTATTTTACCATGGGAAATTGTTGATGCTAACGGACTGTCTAAGATTTTATATGGTGAAGAGTTGCCTTCTAAATCTACTCTTTTAAAAATTAATTCAGATCCCTTCTCGTGATAGATTTCACACAGAAATTCCAATTCTAATCAGAAAGCTAGCATTTCTTTCTAAATCTCACATGGCCTTACCCACCCTCAAAATCTAACTATTATCCTTGTGCTATGATTTAATAAGAGAAAGGGAGACATCCCAAAGTAACTTCTTTTAGCAACTACACATCTCAAAAATTACTGAGCTCTCATCGTATAGTGATAACAGAAACTTTGTGTTATCTTCTCGCTTTTCAGCATAAATAGCTTATCATACTGCCGTGATTCATTCACGAGGAAGATCTGGGCATCTATTTGGTATCAAAGAACATAACAGATTGTTGTACACTAATTCAACAAAATCTGTTGTCATTGATTTCTTATTCTCTGGAAGACAATACCACTGCTATGTTGTTGGAAACCAAGCCTCGCTGTGTTGCCACATGAGTTATTTGCAATCATGCTCCTACTACCAGATCAAAGACTGGTGAGTATCAGTAAAAAGAAGTAATTTTCTCAGGGTCAATTTTTTTTTAGAAATCCGTCAAACAGTGACAGGGTTAGGCATAGACCCAATTTCTTCTGGGTGTATTCTTACCATCCATTTCAAACTATTTGACCTGGACTTCTTCCTATGCAAAAACATGAGTACTAGGCCACTCAATAATGGGAGCTCTTTGAAATCTAGAAAGTATGGAGAACAAAAATGTTCTGGTCAGTATGCTACAAGAAGTTCTGGGAGTGTGCCAAGAAATAACCATCAAAAGCCATGGCCTGCTATGAAGACTAGTGGGAATAATGAGTTGGTAAAACACGTGTCTGACGTCCCAGTTTACCTGCAAAACATGGACAGGGCAGATAGCTCTCAAGAGAGGGCACTCAATTTTGGAGTTCTTGATTGGGGATTTCTCGAGAAGTGGGCATATAACCAGAGAGTAGTTGCAGCAGGGAAAGTCAGAGATTCACCATCTACTAGCAATGCTTCTTCAGTGTTTTCACCTTCTTCTCAATCTTGCAAAAGCACAAGCAACTCTCTTTCTCCACTGAAGCAAATTACATCAAAACAGTCTGGACAAAGCTTTCAAGCCCATACAGTGTCAAAAGGGAATCATGAATGTGCTATGAGCTCACCTGATACTAGAACATCATCTATAAATATCCCTGTTGATACATTCGCCAATAGTGCAGTGAAGACATATCCAAAGGATGGGAGGATGAACTTTCCTGGTGAAGAAAAGGCTTAAGATGGTAGATCACCAGAGTTTAAGAACTCTGAAAGCTATGAAAAGCAAAAAATTCCAATATTCTACTTGAATAGCAATAGAACCACTGGAACAATATCAGCCCATTGTCAAGGAACTGTTCACAGGAGAGGTGCAAGCTTTGAGTCCATTGAATTTGATGATGAAGATCCAAAAGCGGTGAACCGCAAAAGTTATTCTGGAAACTTCCCTTCTGATGATGTATGCTTCACTGATTTGTCACCTTTTATCCCCCACTCATGCCCACTTCTTCCTGGCACCCAAGACGATGAACTGTTTGGACCTACAGAGCTCCTATGCCAAAATGTGGCAACACCTATGAAATCTAGTAGCAAATGTGAAAGTTATGATAAATTCACTGTCATTTCTAATGAACTATTTAAATTATCTGTGGCTCAAGAATCAGACAAAGTGGTAGTAAAAGCAAGTAGTGCAACAAGAAGAAGAGAGTTTGCAGTTGACCATCAATGTGGTCCTGGTGCGAGTTGGTTTGGCAGAAGTTCTAGTGTGAGAGAGGGTTCATTCATTCAGCAGACAATATCAACTGCTTCTTCTGATAGTTCTCATGTATATAGATCTACTCCCAACAGCAAAGGTAGGCGAAGCCATGGATCCGTTGGTGAAGCCATGGATCCGTTGGTGAAGCCAAAGGATTGTACTATCGTTGCTGGAAGAACTGGAAGGTCTGCGGTTCAACTGGCCAATGTGCAAAACAATACCACTAAGCCTCCATTACAGGAAAAGACTGTAGGTGGACCAGGCAAGTCTATTAATTTTTACACACATTCTTCCTTTACCATGAATTCTGCTGGTCATCCAGTGCCCTTGAATAGCTTAAATTCAACTCTCGGTGGAAAACATGCTCCATCAACCAAGCAAGCCCTTGCAACTTGTTTGGAAGAATGAGGGTCCTTTGTTTATGCTCTCATGCAATGATAATGATACACTGGCAGCGACTGTGAGGAAGGAAAGCATCTTTAACAAGGATGAACTGGAATGCATCTATAATATCCTCTCTGTTCATGAAGTCAAGAGGAAAAGTGGAAAATGGAGTAACCAAGTAAACAAGAGTAAGAACCATGATTTGGTCTCAATTGTTATTAGCCAAATAAAGGTTTCCCATAGTGAGCTGGCTGGTTGTGATTCCAGATATCATGTTCCAGTGAGAGAATTTGTTTTGTTTGGTGCTGAATTTATGCCAACATCACATGAGCATGTTGACCCTGTGTTCAACAAAGAGCTGGCAGCAGTCATCGTCAAGGTTC
Organism: Trichopus zeylanicus subsp. travancoricus; assembly: GCA_005019695.1. NCBI lineage: Eukaryota > Viridiplantae > Streptophyta > Magnoliopsida > Dioscoreales > Dioscoreaceae > Trichopus > Trichopus zeylanicus. The sequence continues at coordinate 402,990 of RXID01014385.1, forward strand.
AAAAAGATGATGACTATAATGATCAATTAGGGATTTTGCAGCCTGAAGAGGATACCAAAAATCAAAACCTTCCAAATATTGTAGCCATTCTACCGAGTGGCATTCATGGTGCATCCGCTGCAGGTGAGCCTTCACCTTTAATTGAGAGGTGGAAATCCGGTGGTTTGTGTGATTGTGGAGGTTGGGATGAGGATTGCATGCTTACAGTTCTGCGCAATAAGGTCCAAGAAAGTATGAATTCTGATCCAGCCCAAGTATGTTCTACCACGGATGATGCTCATCAAATTGAACTAATTGCTCTGGTACAATTGAAACCCTTTCTTGTAATTGGTCTTTGGCTAATGTTAAGCCTTGTAATATAAAAGCAGTTGAATCTGATTATTTATTTTTCTATGTGTCAGGGTGGTGCTCAAAGAAACAAATATAACTTAACCATGGTTGCCTTCAGAGAAGGGCTGTACACAGTCGATTTTGGGGCATCTATTACTTCACTGCAAGCTTTTGTTATCTGCATAGCAACCTTACATTGCAGAAATTCTCGTGCTGAATCCAAGTTTTGTTCACTGGAGAATGTGGTCACAGATAACCCAAGACCTTCTATCAGAAAATACACAGTAACATCCTACAAGATGTCATCCTCCTGTTTCCCCTATGAGGAGAGCATAATTGCATCACTGCCCAAGCAGGGTCTCACATATAATTTTTTAATCAGAAGCAGGAGCTGACATATAATCCATCAACAACCATGTGCTAGTTTGTACTAAAGAAACTGCCATGGAAACTGTGAGAGAGTTTGTGATGCTAGTCTTCATCTTATCATTGTACCATATGGCAGAATCAGCTCTGCATTTGAATGAAGGCGGAGCTTGTGTAACTTATACATGATAAATATTTACCTACAAGCAGAAAAAATTGTAAATGGGATTGATAGCTATTCATAGGTGCTTGAAATTGATCGAGTCATCCTTACTGATTTATGAGATACCAACAAATTCCATCCATGAGTTAAGTTTGTTGCTGATGTTCTAGTTGGCCAGGTTGGATTAGGAAAGAAAAGATTCCATGACTATTTTTAGCATATCAAAAGTTTTCATAATTGTATTCAAGAATTGCTTTAAAAAACAAAGAACTCTTTTAATAATTGTAGAATTACGCGAAATAGTTATATATAATCTACTTTGCCCTTTTTCTGTGCAAAAATGTTGAATTTCATGTTCTCTTAAGGCATGTCGCAGATTATTAGTCTGCAGAAATCTGCATCTGAGTTATTTACTGTTTCTTTCCGGTTCTCTTGGTACCTCCTGAGATACTCATAGTGATTTAACATGTAATGCATACTTCCGATGCTACTTCAGTTTCACTTGCCAGTCATGTTAGTTCGCAGATTCCCCCTCTTGGTCTAATTTTTCTTAATTTTGACGCCTCATTTTGTACATCTTCATCTACGGGCAAACTAAGTGGTGGATCAACTGTGGAAGCTGAGTCAGTTACCCTCTTCAATGGGCTTCAAATTGCTGGAAGACTCATCTCGTCTTGCTATTTAAACCTGTTGGGTTCTCAAGTCTAGTGAAAATTGTTTACAGAAATCTTATAAATGAACATGCACACAATTTTCTTACTTCTCAGGAGAAGAAGGTAGTATTCACTCCCAAAGCTGTGTTGCTGATTGCTAATTTGCATAATCTTCTATATTCTGATCCTCTATCATATTTTTACCATACAATATTTGATATGACTGAATTCACAAAAATATGAATCTTCAGTATCTGTCATTTGGTAGTGATGTAAGGCTGGGTGAACTAGTGGGCCAGTAAACAAGTAGTAGATCTGTAACTAATAGCAGTCGTCTTTAGTTTTATATCGATAAAGTGTCGGGGTTAAGATCATATCGTACTGGGTTGAGGATGTCATATAGTAGTATCAAAGGAGGAGAGATTGTAAGGCCCAATGGATCAGTGGGTCAGAAGGCAGACACTGAGTCTGTAACTGGCAGAAATCGTCTTTAATTCCACATCGACAAAATGTCGGAATTGAGACTGAGCTAAATATGATGATTGCTGTAAACCCAATAACGAGATCTTTTTCCGGAAAATTGGAAAAAACAAAACCCTGAGATCGAATGAGTTATGGGCTGCAGATACCCAAGGATAATATTGCGCTGGATTGAAAGCGTCATATAGTGGTATGAGATAATTCAACGAAAACGCTAAATCCTTGAGCGGAAGAGATTATAAGGTCTGGTGGGCCAGTGGGTTAGTAAGCAGATAGTGAGCCTATAACTGTCAGCACTCGTCTTTACTCCCACATCAACAAAATGCTAGAGTTGAGACTAGACTAAATATGATGACTGCCGTAAACCCAACAACAAAGTCTTTTTTCCAGAAAACTTAGAAAAACAAAATCTTGAAATCGGATGGGCCACAGATCACAGACATCTACGAACAGTATTATGCTGGGTCGGAGGCATCACAAATGAGCTATCTGAATCATCTATATTAACTGCTGCAACCTTCGCTGGTCCAATTTTAATAACGGGGCCTGAATCTTCCCACTTGGACGTGGACCCTTTGCCAACATGTTAGCAACCTTCTTGGTCTTCTTTCAAATCACTAGGAGGCAAGGAACAGTCCACGGAAAGGCCCCATATGTTAAAATCCTCCTCCTCAACAGTCCATATATTCTCCATACTAGTCCTTGTGTGCTTATCCTTGGTATTGCCAAACTGAATCAGTGATACATTGGTCTTTCCAACATGTGCAATGTTAATGCCTCTATTCGACAGTAATCTTTGATTGATGATTCCATGGTTGTCTCCCAATATACACTCTCTTCATTTCCTGCTTTGATCCGGAGGAGATGGGAGTCTTCTAGCTGAATGAGCAGGCCGCTCTTTTGGCTAAAGTATCCACGCATGGTGTGTCTGACAGTCTCCACGTTGTTGTTGCTCCTAGCTAGCAAAGTTGATGCCTCAGCGTCGAGCCTGAGGACAAAGCAATCTTCACCATTGATCATACTCTCCAATGCAGATGGAGTTGGAAAACAAATTGGCAGTAGACATTGGATCAAGACCCTGTCATAGATAATTTAACATTGTAGTCAAATCAACTAATTGGGTTTCTCACTGTGCTACAGATTAATCTTCGAATGCACATGGTTTCAAGTTGTGGTTGGCTTCTTTCCCTCTTGGTTTCTTTCGTGACAAGGAAATATTTATTTCCTGTGGAAATTTATGACTAATTGTTCGCGATCAGCGATACATCTGATGAAAGACTCAGCATATGGTGGGAGTTTTTTTTACAAATTTATTCACTGTACTCATTATTTTGCTAGACATGTGAAGGGAATTCTGTTGGTTGGAAACAAAAGGCAAATACAGTAAAAACGCAATGAGTGCGAACCTGTAGAGATGGACGAAGAGGTCTTGGCCTGGAGGCGTGTGATTGGTGGCAGGGCGTCTGCCTCCAGGCCGCTTTGCCATCACTGCCCGCGCTGATCGTGCATCCAGACACCACAAGCTCCAGGCACCACAGGTCTGGCTTCTTCTGCCATGGCACAAACCCACCCATCTCACCACCTCCCGTGGTTGCTTTCTTATTGTTTCCAATGTTGTTGTTGTTTTCTGAGCGTAATTCCGATGCCGTCATCTTGACCTTGCCCATGGCATACATACTTTCTATCAAATTCAAGGCCGCCTTCCCACCGGCTGCAGCAATATATTGCTGTACTATATACTTCGCTATTGAGACCTCCTACAGAACGATGATCAGATATAAGAAACAAATAGCGTTTTTCGCTGCACAAGGTATTGGAGGTTGTATTTGGACAGAGGAGTAGATTGTTGTTTCTTACAATCGGGTGCTCCATGATATCACCGTTGAGGATTGTCTTGTGAGCTTGGACAGGAAGTGGTACGAGTGGTGGCTCGGTGGCATCAAGCAGGAGCTGCAGCTCGGCATTCCGGGCAAGGGTAGATGGTGTCCCACGGTCAACATGGGATCGCATCCAGGACATCAGGTTGGTGCACCGCGACTTGAAGTTCTTGGAGTTGCTATTGGACGAAAGCATCTCTTCAGGTATTTGTACTTGGAGGACTGTGTCTAGACCATATACATGGTCCAGGTTTGGCAAGTGCTTCCACATGGAAATGAACAAAGTGGGAACAAATCGAAGCCTCTCTGGCTTTCTTTTTCTGTTTGCTTCCCTGATTCTGTCTCCTTCCCTATTTGGTTGGTGATCAACAACTGCTTCAAGAAGAGTTGGTGCAGTGGGGAGGGCAATATCATAATAAGATGGAGAGATTGATAGCTCATGCTAACTTGGGCGGCTCCCATGTGTTCGTTGTCGTCGTCTTTGTTCTTGTTCGCGGTTGTACACTTCACATTGATTCAATTTAAATCTTTCGCGGCTTTCAATGTTTGAAGCTTTGTTTTTTC